>OY855903.1:18581385-18837354 GCA_963693305.1 Meandrina meandrites | reverse complement strand
TAAAGGAACTTGGATGGTCTGATTTAAAAACCCGAAGAGCTAAGCATAAGGCCACCCAAATGTTTAAAATTTCTACTGGTGAAGCCCCAAACTATTTAACTGACAGATTTTTTAAAGTCGAGGCAAGAAATCCTTACAATATTAGGAACAGTGAATTAAATATTAATTTAAACTGATTTTATGAAAAGGGGTTTTCTTTACGCTGGTCCTAAATTGTGGAATTCCTTGCCTAATTCAATTAAGTCGGCTAAAACTCTTGCAGCCTTTAAAAGAGGACTGGACGATAATAATATTCTTGACTTTGATGTTATTATCTTGTTATTGATAGTTTGTCCTACTTTTTAATCTCTGTTTAAATTTTTAATCTTACTCGGCTTTCATGAAAACCAATATAAGAATTGATGGAATTCCGAGTTTAAATAAAGTGTCACTCACACTCACTCTTTCTTTTTTCTTTCGGCTGTATAACTGACAAAGTTCCCATATATGACGTATACACAACAACCTTGAACGAGGACGAGGTTTTTAGTTATTTCTTTTAATCCTGAACTACTTTTCTTAAAATCACTTAGCTTCAGGCTCGAACAACACCACAACAACAGCCTCTGCTCCAACAGTCAAAACAACAACCGGTAAGTAACAAATATGGGTAAGACCCAACAATTGCAGTGATATAGAGTAGTCTCTTTTCCTAGCGTGCGACACGACAACACAAATGTGAATTATACGAATTGAGCAGCGATTACGAGAAGCGCGAGCGTGACAGGGAAAAGAAGGAGACTGCAGAGTAACGTTTGATCTTTTCGATTTGCCGCCTGTCACACCTATTTGATTGATAGCTCTGCCAAGATATCATTTCATGGCAAATTATTGTTATGTAAGCGATATAATGTAAGACGTCTTGTAAACAAATTAGAGTTCTCTATCGCGTGTATTGGTGAATTTTAAAATAACAAATGACACTGGTAAACAATCTACACTTTTTAAAGATCCCAAACTCAACGTAATCAAAATAAATAAATTAGACACCAAGTAAACACAATATGTGACTAGTCAACAACGATTATCTTCAATTGCCGCCTGAATTGATAATTCTAAACTTGCTCGCATTGTGCAAAACATTCTCTGCTGGCGTGTAGACAACCTTCCTGTCACTTTCGCATTTTTCGGTACATCTTCCTGCAGAGTTAGCTCCACGGCTTTTTGGTAACTAAATTGCAACGGTTTCCCACGAGAGCGCTTGGCACTTATTATTCAGATTATTGAAACGTGACTCGGATAAAATTGTTGACAGACTGAGAGGTAGTTGTCCAATCAGTTTTTCCGTTTCTCAGATACCTGAATTTGAAGGACAAAGAAATCTCTGCCGTCGGTATTTTCCTGCCTCGCATAATTTTACCTTTTTCGGTTGCGCGTAGGATATCAGGAGCAAAAACCGACTGCTCACAATCTAGGGGACGAAACTGAGACGCGAGAGCCAAATTTATTTTAAATGACCCGAGCTGACTAAGCGCTTACCTTTTGAATGGAATTTCCGGTTACGATTTTCCGACAAATGACACTGGACTTTTCTTTGATATTTGGCTTTTACTCAAATTGTATGCGAAACCCACCGTCTCTATAGTCAGAGTTTCCCAGTGTTTTCGGTGTTTGGAAATAAAGGACGAAAGTTCTGAGTTCAGCGAGAATGCCGCCGGCCAAGAAATGTTTACCTTAAAAACCGTTTTGCCTTTGCTCAGGCATGCCAACGATTGCAGTACATAATAAGTACTAAAACTGAAATTTGTCATTGTACCTCAATTATATTTGTTATTTCATGCAGTGCCAACAGTCGGATCAACAGTGAAACCAACTTCACAGCCTTCTGAAAAAAGTAAGTAGCAAAGGGCGAATGCCAACGATTGGAGTACATAATAATTAAGTACCAAAACTGAAATTTGTCGAGAAACCGGAATTATTTTGAAAATGACCCGAGCCACTGAGATTGTTGTCAGTCTTCATATGACCTTAACACCAGATGCAAACTTAAGGTACTATAACACTCAGATCACTCTGGGTCCAAATCACGAAACTTTAGTTTGGCTCTGGATTTTCTTCCCAGTGTGTGAGAGAAATACGGAAAAGCCAACCAATTTAGACCAATAACGATGACATAAGTGTCGTTAATTCGAGCCCTTGGGAATATTTCATAAGCCACTAGTTGAGTTTTAGAATGAATCAGTTGTGAGTGACACTGTACCCCAGCTACTAACACTGTTTTATTATGATCACGTTAACCCGTGTTAACTGTAAAATAGACAACGCATAAAAAGCCAAACTTTGAGATCAGGCCAGTCTAAATTTTCCTGAATCATCAGTCTGCAGATCATCACTTTCAACTGACAATTTTAAAAATTGTCTAGCTCTACCTGTCAAGCTGAGATAGATACAAATGATGGGAGAAAAGAGAATGGAAAAGGGCATTTTCTTAAACCGCCGTGATTCAACATTTCCTGGCGTGGTATGACTGCTCTGTTCCTCCCAAAACGCAATCTGTTTGCCGTGAGCCCGTGATTTACAATAATGATTATCAGTGGGATGAGAATCGAGTTTTCGTTTACTGTTAAGAATTGCCATTTTGTACCCAATATTTGTAACTACGGTAAAGATCATGAACTGAATAATTTAAACGTGATAATTCTTTTTCGAGAAAGGGGATCTAAATATAGCCTAGCCTTGCTCTGGACGGGGTCCCCTTTTCAGAAAAAAAGGTGGCTTGTTGAGGATTTCTGTTAAATGGCAACAGACCCGAAAAGACGTGCACTTTATAAGGTGACACCACCCTGGATCTACAAGACCTTCAATGGGGGTCGAATTCTGAGCAAGATGGTAGCCGGTATCATGTTGCAGCTCCTATACCCTCTGCCATACAGCATATTGGTAGATAAAGCGCCTTTCAATTGACTGTCGAAAAACAGCCTGAACACATGCAGCCTAAAAGTTTCTAGAAATCTTTGTAATCAATAGAAATACCTGTATTTATTAAAATGTTCAATTAATCTTTCAGTATTGTGCGGGATGTTGTGGATTTTAAAGAATTTTACGTTATTGTACGGATTTGACCGAATGGTACGGTCCCGTACCAGTGCACCCTGTCAGAAGCCCTACATACAAATGTATGATGCACATCCTCCTGCAGAAAGCTACAGGAGAATGCGACTCGACATTTTCTGGCGTGAAACGTGCGTGGTATCACTGTTCAGTTTGCCGCAAAGCGTGATTTGTTAAACAGCCTGTGATTTAAACACATGTTTTTAATTTCTTTTGTCCATTTTGTTCAGCATGCGCCAATCTTAGCGTTACAGTCAACATTAGTTGGGTCGAAGTATATGACAATAAATCATCAGACGAATACAAGAATACTACGGGACTGTTTACGGAAGCGGTAAGTAAATTTATACTGCTCTTTTGGTGGTTTTCATCTGACGTCATCAAAATTCTAAAATCTAAACTGTTAATTATATATTCTAGACATATATAAAGAGAGTAAACCCTTGATTATGCAGATTTTGGTATGACTGGGATCGATTTAGTGCAGTGATAAGGAGATAAGACATTTTGAAATTTGTGATGTCCCGGATGAATGTTCTTCTTAACTTTTAGATAAAAGGATATTTTTATCGCATTTTTTTTTTCAATATTCAGACAAGACAATAATTTGAAAGTGGTATCTAAAACGATCTTTAGTGAAAGCGGACCATATTTACTGATTGTACAATCAGGGCTGGACATTAGCACTCACCCACTCGCCTCAGGCAAGTGTTAAGACTGTCGGGCGAGTATAGATCACCGATCACTCGCCCGGTTTGGCGTGTGCGATTTTCAGTTCCAGAATATATTATTCAAAATAAGCGTAACTTTCTACTTTTCACTTTAAAATAATCTACACTGCCCACAGCTAATAGTTAACAATATTTACCATTTTGAAATCTCCCACAAACCTGGCGCAAACATGCTTCTCTTAGTAATTGTTATATGGGACACTGTATATCTGAACTAACTTAGTGTTAAAATATGGAGATTTCTTCCACCTGGGGTGTCTAAAGTTTCCGCTAGCAAGAAAATACCGCTCCTGATAACAGCACGTCAACAACGATCCGCGATTCTCGGGAATACGAAAAGACAATCACACAGAAATTTTCATCAAAGTGGCAATTGACCGGCTATCGTTTCGAAATGAAGAAAAAGCTAGACACGGATGATGAGAGGACAATACCGGATTATGAGTCAGAGCCTGAGATGTCCGAATAATATGTGCTGAAATACCTTGAAAATGAGCTGAGAAACTCAACGGAAACCTTGAAGCTTTAACTAAGGAACATTGTCAAATGTGATTAAAAATTAAAGTTGGATATTTTATGTTCGTGGGCGGAGGAAGGGGGGGGGGGGGGGGTGCTTTCTGTGTTTGTGTGGAGCTAGGAGGTTGGGCTAGTGAAGAATTATCTGGGCGAGTGCAGCTTGAAGATCACTCGCCCAAATGGCCAGCGCTCCGAAATTTTAGTCTCCAACCCTGACAATTGTATGTCTGCCATATTTGCGCCCCAAATTAAAGAGGGACACAAATATTGCGGATGCATATTGAATACTGCAATAATTTGGTTGAGACAAACGCTACTGAGCTACAATTTATAGAGAAAACATTTAATTTTAATTGCCCTTTAATCTGTTAAATTGATATAATGGGTGAGCTATAATGTTAGGAATACCAGAAATGTAAAGCTGAGTATGATGAAATTAGCAAGATGGCCAAGTTCGTTATTTAGAGAGCTTGACCTTCCTATTCGTTAACGTTGATTATAGAAAACCATCTAGACTTGCTCCAAGTCGCTCGTTTGTTGTTGTTTTTTTTTTTGTGTGTGTGTGTGTGTGTGTGTGTGTGTGAGTGTGTGTGTGTGTGTGTGTGTGTGTGTGTGTGTGTGTGTGTGTGTGTGTGTGTGTGTGTGTGTGTGTGTGTGTGTGTGTGTGTGTGTGTGTTGATTAAGTTATTTGATAAGATCACTTACAAACAAGTTATATAAAATCACGCGTTGAAGAAGGCCGCGGCCGGGGACAAGAATGGCTCGATCGGACAAGGCTCGGGCAAGCGATTTGTGACAGTTGCAGGAAATGGATTCAGGCTGACGTTTTTAACCGCGAAAAATGACATCATCTCACGTTCATCAGTTCATTCAGTAATTTTAAGCTCGTGCGAAGGTGAATTTCCTTTTTTAGTTATCTCGGGAATTGAATTATCCAATAATATTTCTAAACTTCCACCGAAAGTTCAGAAAAGAGAAGAAAATGTAGACATTCAGATTGCAGCATTTGCGTCAGTGACATTAGTATACCACGTAGAATTCAACTAAATGTAATTATCCTAACTCTTATTTTTAATAACCACGAACGTCGAAAACAGGGCAGGGTTCAGCTTAATTGGCTTGGATTCCTAGTAATCTAGTTCGAACGAAGTAATGGTCTCGAAGCAGAAAAGCGCAGTTATGAAAGTTTCACTTTACATATGAATTCTCTTGTTGTTTTTTTAACATCCTTGATGCCGAAAAAACACCAACATACGTAAGATATATTGAAAAGCAACAGTCGCACTGATTACTGGCGTATTTGATTGTTAGTAATGCGTTCCTGGTAAGTTATTGGATGTAGTCATGGTCTTAAACAATCACTCTTAATGGGGGGGGGCACTAAAAATGCCGTGGATATGAGCAGAAATACGCATTGAACAGTCTTCCATATGACTTGCCTTGGCGGGAAATAAATTATTTCATGAATCATTTTTATCGCGCTTTTCATCCGGTCAAATAAAGAATAGGAAAGCCTCTATCTGCATATATAGAAACCTAGGAACCGCCAGGTTGTCATTAAAAGGTCGTCGGCATGTACCCGTTATGCACGGGGGCGTAGGAAGGCACTTATTAATGACAACGCATGGGCACTCGTATGCACGTCGAATTCGGAGGGTCGCCCACTACCTCTCGGAACGAGTTATTTCATTGGTTCCTAAAACAATACATAACAGGCTATAACAATGCCCCTATCCCTGAATAACAATAGAGGTAGTGTTTACAGTGGGCGAATGAAAATAGAGGTTCCAGAGAGGTAGTGTCTTACTGAATTCGGATCCTTCAGTCCAAAGCTGTTCAAACACACTAGCTAACTAATAGGTCAACCCTAATTGAGTGCATTCAGCAGGCATGAAATCGTAACATTGTGATTTCTTCGTGCTTACAGCTGACCGCTTTTTACAGCGATTCTAAAAAGTACGACCTTGTGGTGGTATCAGCGGTGACGTTAATGAGGAAAGAAAACAAGGTGCATGTGGAAGGGACATTATGTTTGGTTTTTAAGGGAAGCGATGATGACTTTATTGAAGACGTGTTTATAATCAAGGTGAATACTGGCAAGCTCAGTGTACAGTTGATAGTCATAAAAGGCAGTGGTGGATTTGTGGCTCTAGGTTAGTGAACACTTTATTAATTTATTTGCAGTTCTACCCGGCCACCGCAAAGCTGGTTTCCGTGGGACCAATTTATGTAGCCTGCGCCGCAGATGAAACTAAACCCGGGTTAGATTACGTCTGCAACGCAGGTTACAATTAATGTGACTGCCCGGGAAAATCAGACCAAGGTTGATCTTAAAGGAAATAGGAAATCACTATTAATTATGGAGGTCCACCCACAGGCTGGACATGAGCTTAGATCAATTTTCGGTTGAGTGTTGTAGAACCAAAGCCAGAGTTAACACATTCCTTATCAAGTACTGGAGAATACTTACTTAGAGTGGCATGCTCACATGTTTTATAGAGATGAATTGACTATTTTACAAGACATTTGAAAAAAAGGGACAAAAAATTAATGGAAACAAACTGCAATTTGTAACGTATCCAGAAATGAGGATCCAATCTGATGACAAAAGGCTTTGTCATCAGACGGCCGGGAGGTGGTGGTACTGGTAGAATTATTTCTGTGCTAATAATATACATGAAAAAATTACTCGATTCTGATTGGCTGAGACTGAGTGCAGTTCAGAGGTAACACCAGTGCAGAAAGTGTAATACCAGTGCAAATTACAAATAGACGCGGAAGAAAACAACGACCGGGGTTTTCGCTAGGTAAACAACAGTAAAACACCTAAAAGATAGTTCTAAGAAACCAAATACAATTATTAGCACCTCATTCTGGCGAAATGTACGGAAAACGTCAAGCGAAGAGAAAAAAATATCGCCAACAAAATAGAGGAAAACGAGCCGGCAAGCCGAACTAACAGTTCTGCCCTAAACTGAGTAAAAGGACAAAACAGTGACGACTTGTCTTGGAACCAGACCGCTTACAGAATGATAATAGCTACACTCGACAGGCATATAAATAAACAAGGATACAAGTTTTTCAATCCGGCAAGTAAGTTCTTCGCCGACCAAGTTCTTCGCCGGTCTGTCATGGGAAAAACGTCCAACTATAAAAGCGCGAAGTTCAACCGAAGAAGAAGTGGACGTGCTATGACAGTAGGAATTTTTTGGTGCCAAAACGCCAGAAGCACTTACATATCTGTAGTTTGTGGTGGCTTTTTGCATTTATCAACTGCCAGGTTTCTTTCATCTTTGGCCGCTCGAAGCTTACATCTCGGTTTCCAAAACGGCCGCCGTCCAATTCTTCAGTTTACGTCGAGCTTTCACAGTCTAATATGTACATTGTCTTTAGTCGGTCATTGTTAACCGAGTTGTGCTTCAAAAACGTTTGAAAAACCACAAATTCCCAAGTTTACAGTACAACTGAATGAATCTGAATATTTCGCTCTTGTGAAAGTTTGAACTTGACATGTGTTTGCTGTGCTTCAACCAATCAATTGAATGAAAAATCAGAAAAGGCGCGCGGTGTCAAAATTCAACTGGTTTTCTTTTTCTCTCTGTCCCTTTTTTCATGTATATTATTAATAAGTAATCACATGATTTTTCTCGTGCAATTAGGAATAAATAAGCACTTGTAAATTTTTCAAAGACTACAAATTGCACTCGCCCTACGGGCTCGTGCAATTTTGTTAGCCTTTGAAAAATTTACTCGTGCTTATTTATTCCTAATTGCACTCGAAATCATGTGATTACCTATACAAATAGTTACCGTGGGGTGGGTGTTAGGTGTGACAGTTATTATTATGAAGCAAACGCTGCAGATTACAAGTGTGATATCTCCAATGTTTTCTTTACATTCGAAATCACCGCAGTGCGTCTTCAAAATGGCAAAAGATATACAGTGGAACTCCGTTTATACGGACACCAAGGGGGCATGCCAAAGTGTCCGTATTATCGGGGTGTCCGTGTTAAAGGGACACTGTCACGAGCATAACTTCAAAAATTCAACAGCCCAAAAACATGTTTACACCTTTGGAAACCTATTAACTGTGGTCAAGTTTTCTTAAAAATACTATACCAGTGTACTGAAGCTAAATATAGAGTGATATCACTGTGATACCATCGGAAGCTTATGATCTCAACTTGAAAAAGTCAGCCTGAGTTTTTCACGTTCTGTCCTTGTGGTTTGCAAAAACTGATGAAAACTATTTACGATCACCCTCATATTTAAACAATTTGCTAGATATCCTTCCCTTTACGTTCTAAGAGCATTTCCTGCATGGTTGAAAGTACTTAGTACAGTCGTAATTTTGGTGCTGTTTTACTAAAAAAGCCCAAAAAATGTCCGTGACAGTGTCTCTTTAAGCGGGCTCACACATAGAAAGTCACGGACACATGTTTTATCGATACAAAGACTATAAAGCTTCAAGCCTACGAGTCAAGACCGAATGGTCACATGGGTATTTACAGAGATTTGCATATCAGCGTTGAGGAAATCCACAAGTTCTTTTTTTTTTTTTTTGCACGTGGAGTATTTGTCCCCTGGCAGACAACGTGGCTAATTTGCATTACAATATAAAAACCATCATGGCAGCTATCGTGAATATGGTCTATTGAAATAGCTGTATAATCGTGACAATGAAAATAGACAGTGTACAGACAAAGACTGTCCGTAAAACGGGATTGACAGTGTATAAGGGTTTGTCATTCGGGATACAGAAAAGTATCTGGTGTCCGTAATAAGCGGGTTAAATTCAGAGAAAATATGTGAGCTTTTCGTCGGGACAAACGAAACTGCCCGTAATATCGGGGTGTCCGTATTAAGCGGGTGTCCAAAGAGCGGGGTTTCACTGTATTCCACCCCGGATACACTGAAATGCCGCACTGGCGGTGCGGACAATGGATTTTTGGTCCCGCACTGAGCTTCAATGATGGTTTCGTCTCTCTTGGATTTAGAGATTTATATCTACAATTTTAGAGCATTTAAATGCCATGCTACATAACTGAATCAGAGTCGCCATTTTGAGTGTGCGTAAAAAGCTGAATGAAAAGGGCTCTCGTAGTCCTTTTTGCACGCACATTTAATAGTCGCCATACTTTAGCTCGCCTGCAAGTTACGCTGCGTTATGAGCGCTATATGCGAATCCGGAGAAAAAAAATTTAAATAACGCTTCTTTTTCACAAATTTTTAGAAGCTGACTTTAAAACTACATGTATTACAGATTTTGTTTGAAGTTGTGAAGAGAAATTTGATACGGTTCAATGGACCATGTCTTGATACGAATTCCAATCAAGCTTTGATACAGCAATTAAATTACTCTGAACTTAGCTAAAAATGGTAAGCAAGTCTGTAGATATACGAATCAGGTGATATTGCATATTATTATTATTGAATATTATTTCTGCAGGGGTTACCTTTAAAGATTGGAAAGCTAGAGAGTGCGAAACGTGCGATGGAGCCGGTGGACCGTTTGATATCGAGGGAAAATGTGAGGTGACGACCCAGGGTAGGAGCTGCAAGGGGTTGAAGACGACCAAGAAATCAGAAGACTGTGAAAAATATTGTTCTTCAAGTCCTGGTAAGATAAAAATTATTTATAAAATATTGCCCATATAGTTTATAGTGCGTTTTGATTTGTCGTGTCGTGGTTTGCATTATTACGCTACGTAAATAACGTATCGTTGGATGCATGTTATCGACAATTATACTTTTTTAAGGGAACTATAACAGATCGAAAATGGCCTTGTTTTCATTGAGGAAGGGGGATTCGGAACTTATCCCGATTTCCGTAGCACTAAACATGCTTGTCCATTGCCCAGTACCCATTTTGTGGAGAGAGGCACTGTAAGAGTATAGTGTCTTACCCAAGAACACAACGCAGTGGCCCGTCCAGGGCTCGAACGTCGGCCGCTTGATCCTTGGTCCAACGCGCCAACCATTACGCCACCGCGCCAGCCACACGGTCGCATAGTGTCCATTAAATTTATTACAAATACACTTATCTCTCAGTCGTCATGTTTTCTTTTCCTCATTTTCAGCGGCCATTACAGTCTCCTCTCTCATTATGGGAATAGGGATCTTCCTCTCTTTCAGGTAAATACGTCTCATTTTCGTCTATGTTAGGTGGCTTACTACAGTTTTGAGGGGGTAAATGAGTCTAGCTTTTAACTCTTTTGTAAAACGCTCAGAATGTTTTGTCTTTCTTATATTACTTATAAAAATTTAAAACGATCTATGGCTAAAACGTTTACGAACTACGAGCTTTCGACTGTTAGAACTACAGTCTTCGACGGGTAAAATGTGAATGACAAATAGCGAAAGAAATAATAATACGCTGTTTCTAACAGCCTACAACCATCACATGCGACATTTGAACAAAGCAGATGCTTTTAAGACAGAGGAAACGTGAATTTGAGTGAAATTTTAAGAGGTTTAAAGAAGGGATTGAAGAAAAAAATATATATTTTTGGACAGTTGACCCTATGGCAAGAGCACCCCAGGTTGTCAGGGGACTGTTTTGGTGTCCATCTACTAATTTTTAACTTCAAATTCTAATTTTAAAATCACATTCAATCTTTAAAATTTCTTATTTACGTCTTATTTCTCTAAATTTTACCAATGATTTGAGAAAAACTATCTCCTCTCAAACACCCCCCATAATTTGACCATTTTTTATTTTAATTTCAGCTTTCAGTGAGGGCTAAAATCGCTTGGAATTCTGTCAGCTGTGTCCAGCTAAGACTCTTAATACGTTTCGTGGCGTGATTTTGTAGAAAATGTTATTTGTAGGTTTTGTAGGTTTAATTTTATTTTGAGACTAGTTTCAATGTAGCGTTGCCTAGCTACTTTATATGTAAATTCTCTTTTGACGAAGTGGAGTATGTTGAGAAAAGTGCCAGAAGCTGATCTCATAGTCTCAGAATACATAGTATCAGTCCTGGACACATCAATTACGAGTCGATGTTTCCATAAACGGTTTAAAAACAACAAATAGTTTCCTGTTCATGTCGTGTTTATGATAAATAGAATAAAGTTTTACACCCGGGATTTTGTATCCGTTGAAAGAAACTCAGTTTTACAGCGCGCTAGAACCTCCACATATAAATTGCCAATGGAGAAAATATAAAAATCACGAGGTTTTCCGGCAACGAACGATTTCTTTTAAGTGAGGTTGAGCTAACTAAGTAAGCTTCTAGCATTTTCTCACTGCTTTTTTCGTGAATTTTATTTGTAAACTGTAAAAAAATTCCAAAGCTCACGTGGCCACTGGTGAATTTCGGATTTTTTGACAATTCGACGCCTTGAAACCCGTTTTGCCACGCGGTCTTTCATCCAGCCTATTGGTCTAACGGTTTTTCTTGGCAGGACCAGGCTTTTTGGCATGGACGAGGCAAGATCTTCGATCGCCGAAGGCGCGAGCCACTAGGAGGGGAAGGGGGAGGGGGGTTTCTGAAAGCATGCCCACCACCCCCTTCCCCTCCCCAGAAAATTTTGAAATCTAGAAGCTTTGAAACACTGTTTTCAGCATTTTCATAACGTATTTCTTCAGAAAAATCAATCTCGTTTAACTAGGGATTATTTTCCCAACTACAGTACTTTGTTTTTAATTTTGGGCTTTTGAGATATGTGCTGCGTCTTGTCTTTTGCTAGTTACGGCCGTGCTTGGGTGAGATAACTAACTAACTGCCCTTTCGCTGCCGTAAAAAAAACATTACAAATATTTTTTCTCAAAACAGCATTCCCTGTAGGCTACTGTACAGTCCCCAATTTTACCCGTCTCAAGAAACCGAAAAATGGCTGCGCGAAAACCCGGAGAAATGTCCCTCCTGTCTTGTTCCCAGTTTACTCGTTGGCTCATCTTTTTGCTTTTCCGAGAGGAAGTGAGGACTACGTGTCTAAGGGTAGATGTAGAATTTTAATAAGATTTGCAGTTGGAGAGATCTCTCCTTAAGTGCATGCATTCTAAAGCTAAATAAGCTGTAAAGTATAAGTAGCTGACCAATCAAAAAAGGCTTTATTCAATACAGAAAAAGAAAAATGTGTTATTTGTAAGAATACGCACGAATGGCTGTTAATGAATAGATAAAACTACGAGCATTGCCTACAGGTTACCTTCCAGACCATCACGAATAGTAAGGACCACTCGTTGTCTAAGGTTAGATGATAAATTTTTTAAAAGATGTGTAGTTGGAGAGATTTCTCTTTTAGCATTGTTTAGGGTGTGTGCATTGCAAGTAAAGCTAAATGAATAAGCTATATATAGTGTGTGCATTCGAAGTAAAGCCAAATAAGCTATAAAGTGTAAGTAGCTGAGCAATAAAAGAAAGGTTTTACTCGATACAGACGACTTATATGAGTCGATGAAACGGAGGGAGGGGGGGGGGGGTGGTCGTGAGGTATGGGGGAATCCTCTTCCTCCTCAACAAAGCAATTACTAACTGGATTTGTGTATACAGCGTGGCCAGGTTTTCAAAGCAACTGCTTTAACCACGTTACCGCCTTTCGGAGAAACAAATTCGATCACTACGATGTAGTTTCCAGCTTCCCTCGCTTTCATGTTTTGAGGAAAAAGAAATATTCCAAAACTGGCACTTTCTATTGAAATTGCAGGTAACAGCTAGTTATCAATACCAGGTATTCGTGGCAGCTGCAAGGAAACACGCAGAATTGTGAATAAGTAATAAACAAGAAGCAACATCTAACCAACTATCTCGAAGTTGAAGTGCATGACGACAATAAACAACATTATTATCAATAGACGCGGCCAAATTGAAAACCGCCCTCTTGAAAACACGCGCTTTGCGGACCGCAAATGACTCCTAGCGGGCCGTTAATGCATTAACGGTCCTGCAGCTGATTGGTTCTCGGTTCATCATCCGATGAGTATTAACCAATCAGGTTACGTTTAATGACGCGGGAAAACCATTCAGGTGCGAACAGCTTGCGTACGGCAAGTAAAAAGGTCTCGAACAGTTTCTCGCTGAACAAATAGTGTTCGAAAAGAAAAATTTAAGTCTATTTGTTATGAATAGGACAAAATGCAAGTAAAAAATTCGAATTTAGAAGCAAAAGCACAAGGCGAAGATGCAAAGAGAGCGACTTCTTGTTGTCTTACGAGAAACGAAACACGACAAAACATCGGTTCACTTTATTAGGGGTGTCACATGGTAAATGCGAGACCTTGCGAGACGGCGAGGCTGATACATTTTCTGCGAGCCCGAGACTTCCTTAGCATCGAAAAAGAAATCCGAGAAGGCCCCCCATAAAAAAACGAGACGACGAGACCCCTGGAATTTGGCTTAAATTTTGTGAGACGCGCATATTTTGAAGGACCATTCCCCACCCCTTTTATTTTGTGTTTCTCGGGTCGAGCTAAATTAACTGAAGCATTGCGTGGATTAAAAAACGCCAAGGCTCAACTGGAAAATGTAAGTTTGTAAATTATTATTATCCATTTATTTTCAGAGACACAGCAGCTCTTTTTAACTACACCTATACAATACATGGGCCTCAGTGTAGCATAGCACAAAATTTTCAACGCAAAGTACTCGTATTATTGAACATGTAAAGCTCATTAAATGTGTTAGTTTATATCTGGATGTTATTTGGCCTTGTATATTGATAATAATGATAATTAAATGACTTTTTTCGGGAATATTGTTTATTTGCACCCTTGTAGTGTCATTTGCGGCCCTTGCGCTTCGCGCTCGGGCCGCAAATGACACTACGCGAGCGCAAATAAACAATATTCCCGAAAAAAGTCATTTTATTGTCCTATTTACATTTTTTTTTACATGTACAAGCTATTTCAAAAAGAAATAGTGTTTTGTTTCCCGAATAATAATTGTAAGGGTGTTTTGGCATAGGGATTCGGAGAGACCTGGATTTAATAGGAAAGTTTCCTCGGCCTGTCAGATGTTTATTACGTTCATCCAAATACGTAATAATAGTTAGACTTGTTCATTTTTCCGCAATGCACTTCGAAACATTTAAGTCCACAAATATCATTTTTACTTCAAATACCACGACTCTTCTTAGATGTTTTCACATATAAGTAAATAGTTTACCCTGAAACCAAAATAGATTCGTTTCGTTTCTCGGAGGAAATGAAACAAAAATCAACGTAGTCAACAGAAGCAATCCGTTGCGTACAGTATATACGTACGGCCTTGCCGTTTTCCGACTGCTAGATTAATTTCGTTTGTACGAGGCGCCTGGCATTGATCTAAGTTATAAAATCTAACGCTGGTGCACTTAGTGAACATTTCATTTCACGTACCGGTATGGGAGTGGGGAAGGCACGAGAGAGGAAAGAAGAAACAACAGCTAGGGAAGGGAATGGGAGGAGCCAGAGCAACAAGCGAGCAGGCTATAGAATGGTGGTTACTGATATCAACAGCCATCACGTGACACGTGCCTCTTGCCTCCCACTTGTTTTGTCGCAAAAACTGAGTCTTCCTTGTGTAGGCTGCACTGAAATGTCGAACGAATTTTAAATAAAGAGTTAATTTCTAGAATTTATTGCGAATTTCTAAAGAGGGTCTGGAAGGTTTTATGTAATAATCTCGCATCCATTTTGTTTTTTCTATATGGTTTATTCGTTTATTTTGCTAAACAAATAAAGTAACAGAGTAATAAAGATAAAACAAAGGTGGCGAGGAAGCCCATCTTCGAGTTAGTTCTAGATAGCACTGACGAATTAAATTCACTTATAGTTTCCTCTCTTGTTAGTAAAGCCTTTACGGAAAAGCAGCGTATTTATCTCTAATCAGGAATTGTTTTCCTTACACGGTCAAAGGGATATGATGGGGTCGAACGTATTACATCTGGAAAGAATCCCGAAAAAAATTGTTTGCAGACGCAAGAAAGCCCAAAAAATTGTTTGCAAACATGAAAAAAGTTGTCGTGCAGAAAGATGCCACCAGAATAATGGTCCGTTTCTTAAGCGCGTTTCTTTCTAGAACCATAGAGTAAAATTTTATTTACCTTTACCGCCAAGCACCAACAATGAGGGAAAGGTCATTATCGTCTACTTTATTGGTGCTACAAGGGTTTTCAGATCACTGACCATAAAAAGAAAGTTTAGACACAACAAGGTGAAAAAAAATTCAAATCACATTTCCTGTCAGTATAACCTTTCCAATTTGCGTTAGCTATTTCAATGTATTTGCAACAGTCAACCTCGCTTGTAGAGACAACAAATATTTCAATGCGGCATTTTATGAGGAAGATAAATACAATTATATGGCCTTATTTTAATTGCCGAGTAAAAATAATGGTATTTGCTGAAACTTACGTCTCATGCTAGGTGACTAATGGTGGCCGTACAACAACGTGTAATCAACCGCAATTTTGTTATTTAAATAAGGAAGAAAAGTAAAAAAAAAGACCAATTTTAGACGCCCGCGCAGTTATCGTGCAAGTGCTGCGACAAAAAAACAAAACAATTTTGTTATGGCTTTAAATGTTCAACCTTTCTTGAGTTTAGTACGTATTTTGCCAAATTGAAATGTGTCACTGATTTTTAAATCTGTTAGGTTATACAAAATAAAAGCCTTCGCTAGTCATTAGAATCGATTTTGAATCTTATTTTGCACACAAAACCATTCGGAGGAAATTATGAATGTCAATATAAATTATGCTGTGCTGAGCTTTGTCAATACCTGCGTTTTTTTAGTTATCATTTTGTTATTATTTGACGTAAGCGCTAGCTGATTTGAAATCTTGTGATGGTTACGGGAAGAACTGCAGAATGACACAGCTGCGAAAGGCTTTTCTCGAACAGCAAACCCTAAGAATTTCACGCAATATCATGCTGATCCAAACACAATACAGTGAGTAAACAAGAATGACTTTCGTGTGACTCGAAGTTTCGTTTTCAAATTCAATGTTAGCCAGTTTGATGTTCGCGTCCCAAGCTTAAGAAATTTTGACTACCATTATTGACGAAGAAATGCGCATGGCCAAAGATTCCGTTAATAAAAAAAAATATGTACCAATGCATAATCGTTTCCCAAATATCTGTTCATCTCTTTCTGGAAAAATAAACACCGAAACCTCACTTTAAATTCTTTAATTATCTTTTCGATAGGGCTTTTATTTTTAAAAATCCCCATATCGGGTTCGGAGTGATTTCCGATATGTGATCTGTGCACTTGGTATTTTCCCACGATAACTGAAATCGTAATCTAAAATCTCTTGTTCAAAATACGGAGAAGAGTTCTGTGATCAAGGGAGTTGCCTTCGCATACACCATTTCGTCTTTGCAGACAATACAGTTCCTTTGGCGGTAAACAAACCCCAAGTACACGGGCAGCCCTCCGAAACTTTTCGATTGCCGGCAACATTTGAGCGTTAAAATCCTTTTCCTCTTCGTAGTCTTTCGTAATACATTCTTCTTCTGTGGAAGGAACAGGGCTTGTTCGAGTTGTATCAGTTGTCTCCAGCGATTCGTTAGGGTGATTTGTTTGCTCCTGACACACGTTCACGCATATTTTCTTTGTAGAAAGTACCTCTTGAACTTTGCAGACATTTTCCTTTCCGTTAACGCTTATTTCAATTTCTTTCGGTGAGCAATTCTTTGAAGGGGAGACGTCCGTTTTAGTCGGAACGTCAATCGTATGTACGTGTTCCCTTTCTAGTCTGTCCAAAGCGCTGAACTCGTGGGCACTTCGCTGAATTTTCACTGGTCTTTTCCCCGCGAAAATCATCCCATTTTCCTTCCGCTGCGCTCGAATGTCCAGTATTCCTAAATTGTAGCTGTAGCGGTAGACACGGTTGTCGAGAGTGGAAATGTGCATTAGTGCAGATATATCTTGTGCACATTGTTTTGGCAGAAGGCTATTTGACGATGGCTTCATTTCCTCTTAATAAAAAACTACCGGCAAAAGACGGCTTCACAGTTCGAGCTCCTTTTCTTGGAAGTAAACTGATTATCGTCCTATCGCACAGCTCAGCTCGCTTTCCTGCACTGAGGATATTGTTGTTTCTGTTTGTTGTTTTGGCACGAGCCCCGCAGCTGTCGTGTGCGTATTCAACGCATGTCTGTTTGAAGTTTAAATTGCAGTTTTCTACCCACTCCGCGATAGTATCATTCGGTGTTAAACCTCAAGGCGAAATGATTATGCGGGCGATTTGTTACTGTATAATCCAGTCGAAAATATGTTCCAAAGTGGTTTTTCACACTTTTTGCTAATGGAGAATGCCTTTTTAACAAATGGATTTGGCCATATAAAATCGTTGTTGATTACTCGCTTGCTCGAGCGATGTCACGAAGTATATTCGTATTAGAACGTGTACGTAAGCAATCTTACGTTTAGTAATAGAGTGATTTCGGACACGACTTTACGCTAATGAATTAAAATGCAAACATAAAAAAAATTCGCGTCAAATGTTTATATTCTCTAAAGGATTCACGTAACTGCCTGAAGGAAATAAATTGAAAATGCCGTCAGCATGTTTACATTCTCCTCACTTAATAAACGGTAAACAGGACCATCAAGACCTAAAAAGGCAATATGTTGTGAAAACATATCGCGGAAAATAATGAAGCGAAAAAGAAAATCTTTCATCTCGCACTGTAACTAGCAAAAAAAAAAAAGAAAAAATGTATCTAATATGTTATGACTTTAAAGGTGTTCGGCGGCAGCCTTTATCTTCTTGCTAAATCGTTGTAATACAAGTTTTTCAATTTTGATTTGGCCTGTGGGTTTCTTGCACTGACACTGGGCAAAATCAAACTATGACAGTCGCTTGAATTATTTTATTTATCTGTATCTGGAGGTTCATTGAGATTTTCGTTTATTGGCAAGTTTGAAAAGAACGGAAAAGATGTCACCGATAACATTATAACTACTTTCAAAAGTCTTATGAATACCTTATTTTGCGTCAACGGAAAAAAAATATCCAACCGTATATTAGGCAAAACGAAGCCGTAGGTTTTAAGGCGGCTTCCTTTGCGAAATTACTAAATCAACCCGACGAAAGGTCTGGCGCGTATTTCGCTGCTGTGCCCGGGATAGATTAATATGAGATTTATTTTTCACACACACCTGGTTCACTGTGACACCTCAATTTTAACTTACAGACTTATTGGCGCCGTTTTTAAGGTAAAGTGTGTTGTTGGTTTAAGGATTTCCTTCCATGCACGCAATGCAGCTCTTTTCCATTTTTCTTTTTATAAATAACGCTTGGAGCTTTCTTAAAATGTAGTTACAAACGCGAGGAGTTCTGTCAAGACTGTTCCGCCGATGTTTGGAGCGTCGAGTCGGCGCTTTCCATGCTATGCTCGGCCGATTCTATAAGAGAAAATTGACATAGAAAAAAAGTCTTAAACACTGCCCGCAAAAGACGATTTTATAAACATTTTTATAAAGCTAAAAGGGATAACAAAGTTAGCTTGCGAATACAAAACCGGTTTGAGAAAGGACTGACAAATAAAATTCAAGCTTGGGACTTAACTGCACGTGCTCATTTGATGTAAGATCTTTTTATAAATTAGCTGGGCGAAAATTAAAACAGGATAAAATAAACAAAACAAACAACAACTAAAACAAACAAACAAAAACTATCGCTTGACTTCAAGCCCCACAACAAAACAAGGTTTATTGGGCGATATTATAACAGAACTGAAACCCGGTATTCAGCGCAGTACAGAAACGCATCTCTTGCCGTAAATGCCCTAAACCAATCTGCATGGGGAGAAAGGACGCAGATTAGCTGAACGCTTCAGGAAACATCGCCTTCATGTGCAACACAACAAGTGGGACTTGCCTGTGGCGCAACATTTTAATGACCCAGGTAATTCAATTGAAGACATGCATGTTGCGTGGTGAAATTGGATTTAGCAAAGAGGGATGTCCCACAGCGCAAGGAGATGAAGCAAATCTTGAATTCCGAACACTTGCGCTTCTGAGGACAACCGCGATTTCTTCTTTGTGTGATCGTTCAACAAGCGCACGTGCACATCTGAGCGCGCGCAAACAGTTTCGTATTATCTGGGTTTCCCGTCGCAGAGCAATTCAGCTCCAATGGACACACCGCTGCTGACGCACAGGACCGCGGGCGACAAGCTCTGCGGCGGAAACAAGCAGAGAAAGAGGCAGGAGACGTGTTTCATTTTCCAACATGGGACCTGCCAGACACATGGTCTCAATTCATTTCTATTGATGTTTGCGCGCGCGTGTGCAAGAGCTTCGAAAAGCAATATTATTACAGTATTTGCATACGTCTGTACATAACAAACTGTGCTTTCAAACATATCAGTTTGTTCACCCTGATGAAGGCAGCAATGCCGAAACGTCGGTAAGCCCGTACCATACCGTACAAAATAGCATTAAAAAAAAACAACAATTTCAATTTTATATCACCCAAGAGCAAGACGCTACGCAGTTTTTATGTTAATTATATCAATTAAACAGAAACGCACAACAGTTGTCGCCAGGAAGTGCAGTACCTGTTCTTTCGTCGACCGCTGTCTTTTCTTCAGGTTTTTGTCCGCGCTGGGTACTGGGTACTAGCCCTACGCCGATAGCAGCGCGTATACTGTCTACTGAAATGACGTCTTCTGGGCAAGCCTGCAAACGAACAAACATGCATAAAATTAACGAAATTTACACTACGAGCAGATTTCGCTTGCCTTAAACGGATTTTACAGAAAATAACAACAAAGAATGCTTGTAGTCGAGCCAATGTTACAATAACAAAGCGCTCACTGATCCAGAGCTATGATCGATTAGAGTATAGCCTGGCAGCAGTCAATATATAGACTATATAAATGGCACAGCCTGTAACGCATGCGCGCTGGTGTAAATGGTCCTAAGTCATGCCGTAGGCCTGTCGTAAGCTTGTCGCATGCGAGAAAGTCGTACCGTGTATGTCAGCCCTAATACAGCGTTTGAATAGCAGTTCACCTTCCACTTGTGATGAAAATCGTACATACAATACAATTTTGCCTGATTGTACAAGGAAAACTTCTACTACAACCATTACACTTCCGCCCTCGCTCTTTTCACGAACGATAGTCAACTCGTTTACACCTGGTTGTCTAGCTACGCTCCTAACTGTGCGTAATTCGTTTTCGCAGTCTAAGCTTATGTTCACACATGGTACTCGGGCACGGTGCCCAACTAGGATTCTCGCTGGACATTCGTGTGAGCACACGGTCACCAGTTTTTGAAGTACCATGCCAGAATTGGGACGCGGGATCGACCTTGTACTCGGGCACTAAAGGGTACCTGGGTACTTTGGTTCCCAGCTGAGTGTCTGAACACGGCAGTGTTTTGCCAGGGCCTAGGTACGAGTGCTCGGCCACTAAGTCTAAACCAGCCTTATATTCCAAAGTGGGCCCCATTAATTTTCCTACCTGTGATGCAAGATCCTTTAGATTCTCCGTCACGCGATCCGCTGTGTAATAAAATATAAAAAATAAAATTAGAAACTGAAGCCATACTTAAATCTACACAATAAAATGTCATCCGTAAAGGAAAAAAGAGTCAAACGATTACATTGCCAACGCACGACAGTAGCAAAGTATACCACTACAGAAAAAACTACAAGAACAGCATAACAATGGATGCATATAACTTAGTGCATTTTATCGAAACTAGTGACCAAGCCTCTTACCGATAATCTTTTCCTGAGATGAGGGTCGAATGACCGCCTCAGGGGTAGGACCCGCGGGGCCGTCTGGTCTGTGACTAAGTCGCGCGCTCTGTACCTCTTGGAGGTCGTCTAACAGTTTTCCAGTTGCGTGTAACTTGTCCGACAGCAAGGAACTAGAGGAAGAAACAGAACATAAATTGACGGGAAAAAAGTTTAAACATAAGAAGAAATTCCGTGCAAAAAAAAAAAGCTTAAGATATTGTGTCCTGAAGACAAATGAAAGGAAACAAACCTCAGTGAGTCGCTGCTTGACGTTTCGTCTAGAAATAAAGCAAAAAGGACACGGGGATGTTTATAAATATAAACAAATCCAACAGGCAATGAAAGCAACGGCACAAAATGCAAATAACCGGAACTTGAAGACAAAGTATGCACTCTGTGTCAAGCATAAGTCAAGTCATTCTCTTTACTATTGTTGTAATAATGAAGAACGAAATGTAAACTCGCTACAAACAGTGATATCCAACCAGTCGATGATGAAGACCAGCAGAAAGCGGTCGAAACGACGCGAACTATATCAAAGTGACTATATTATGTGAGCAAAACAAACAATTTCAAAAACGATGAACAAACACACCACAGTATTACACAACTTACTTTTGTTTCTACACGTCTGATTTTATTTTAAGGCATCTTAAAGTTAGTCTACAATGGACTGAAATCCTATTCAGGCGAAGTAGCATTCTCGGTACCAGTCGTGTCATGCAAGGCTTCATTTACCTTTAAGGCCCACTGTAGTGATACGAGCAACATTTTTGTTCAACTTTTCTCGCAACTTTGTTGCATTGCAATTTGAGGGTCGCCCACTACCTCTCGGAACGAGTTACTTCATTGGTTCCGAACACAATACATAACAGGTCATAACAATGCCCCTAGCCCTGAATAACAATAGAGGTAGTGTTTACAGCTGGCGAATGAAAATAGAGGTTCCAGAGAGGTAGTGTCTTACTGCAATTTGAACGAGTTGTTGCCCGTATTACTACCGTGTGCTCAACTTGTCTTGCAACAAATTTCAGTGTTGCAAGTTGAAAAAAATTGTTGTCAAAAGTAGAACTCGGTTCTACTTTGTGCAACATGTTGCTGCAACTTGTTATCTGTATCAACATATGCCAGGATTAAGCCGTTATTATTATCGCTCTATACCTGAGGGTTTCAGAAAGGACACATCAATCCCTTCGTCCGCAAGAGACAATAGCGACTGAATATCAATTTTCGCTGCATCTCCTGTGGAAACAAGCAATCAAAGATAAGATTTGATAACGTCCAAGAACTACTGCCACAAAATCAGACGTCAAGAAAATAGTTCGAGTGACCAAATCTCACCAGTGGACGAAGAATTTGGAGTAGTGGAAGCCGGCAGTGAAACCTGTCGAGAAGAAAGGAATATTCGTTGTGGATATATTTCCAGTAATATTTGTTTCGATATTCCTTTTGCTAATAAACCATTTCCAAGTTGCCTTTTACTTCTGTTTCAAAACGAGTCCCGGTGTACTACCTTTCATATGAAAATAAGGTTGATGTGCAAGGCAATGAACGTGGAAATACAACTCACTTCCATATGAAAGATTGTGTACCAGGACTCGTTTAGAAACAGAGGTATAAAAGGCAACTCGTAAATGGCGAACTGGTTCAAAAACCTCGTACAACGTTCAGTCACCAATCAGAGCAGTCAGGCTCTTTGCTTTCGACCAATCAGGATTTATACCATATGCCACGTGGCTTGGCGTACGCGCAATTTCCCGCGCTTTGCACCGGTTGCATGTGACTGGTTAACTGTGTCAATTTCTGTTAGCGTTCTTAGTTAGAGTGATTGCTTTGGTTTCTGTTTTGTGGCAATCGTTGGAGCTTCGCTCTACCATGAAAAGAAAACTATACTAAAACGACGTTTTCATTTCTGTAAAGACGCAAACTTTTAGATTGTACATTATCTTAAGTTATATTCAAAAGCCGAGTATTTTTGCATGATAAAATCAGATGCTGCAACGACAAAACACATTTATAGCGGGGAACAACGGAAAGCTATAACGGACGCGGAAAACTGTGACAAGGAACGATCCGGGCGCATTTCGAAGAAAACGTATGACGGCCACACCACGTTACAGCGGGACAATGCGACTGCATACGCGGTTCATGTTCTACCTTTTGACCTATTGGTATTCTGAAGCACAATGTAGGGGAAGGGTTCCGACCCGCTTCATTCAAAAACAGTCCCAATATCAAAGGATGAGTAAGGCATTTTGTCTTTACAGGATGTCATACAGAGTTCTCATCTGTTCCAGATGCAGTCCAGGCTGTTTTATTCGCTTCTTGACTTGGCTGAAGGTAAACATAAAAAAACAATTCATTATGGATGCGATTTATAGGGGCCTGTAGATCTGGAAAACCAGTAATCTGGATAAAAAAGTAGGTAGTTTTGCAGGATGTCAGTGAACTCGACCCCAGTTAAGAAGCGTAAGCACGGGTTCAATCGTTATGCTACTCACCGCGCGACTGTTGTGGGACGTTTGAATCAACGTGGTGCCGAGTCCTGTAGCACGATTGAAAACGTCGCGCCGTGAAAAGTACTGCCGACCTCAACGAATAGATCATAAAACTCACTGAACGGACATAGATTTTTAATGTCAACATGCACGATATTCCAGAGTAGAGTTTTGAAAGTGAACTGATGATTTCGCCAAAAAGATGTGCCATGTGCCATTACATAGAATTCAAGAGTTAAAGTCAGACACAACGAGTTGGTTGAAAAATGATCGAACTGTTTGTTTTCAACGAATGCTGAATCCGACTCAGAGGTATCTGTACCCTGACTCAGTAAAATTTCATTTTCTCAGGAGGGAAGCAACAATCCAAATCATTTCTATTTTCGAACTGTTATCGATATCAAACATATTTTACCTCACTTTCCGCAGAAGCTTTAACTTCCACTTCTTGTTCGGTATTTTCATTCTCTTTCGCTTGCTTTTCTTCCTCGGCTTTCTCTATCTAAAGTAACAAGAAACAATCACAAAAACAAGGTTTATCAACAAGAGGAAGACGATACCGTTCAGTCAATTGCACCTTTATTGTCACAAGTTAGAGTCACAATGGATATAAACTGTCGCTTCAATCTTACCTCGGCCATCTGTTTCAGGTATTTCGAATGTGCTCCTTCAGTGAGAGCGTCCAGCAGTCTATCCACCGCTTCATGTGAAAACGAGGAAGCGTCCTTAACAAAGGCTTGAAGACTTATTGGAAAGAACGAAAGGTAACAATTAAAGCAGCAAAGTTATGAAGACGCAAGATGTCGGCAATTTGTCGACACGTTGAGAATGCGCCTATGCTCACTCAGAAACTACTATACATGTATTTTCGGGAGGGGGCATTGTGGTAAAGTCGAGGAGTGGTGGCAAGGGGGAAGGAAAGGGGTTGCAATGAAGCGATAATATTTGCATATACTACAGGCAAGCGCGTAGGAAGTATCAGTTCATTTTGACTAACCTTTTGGCATAGTGTATACCAGTGTCATCACCGTAGGTACTGTACAGCAAGTCGGATTGTTCTTTTGTTATAGTGGCTCTTGATGAGTCGTACGAAGGAGCGAATGAGCCATAAGGTCCGTACATTAAATAAGACACTGAAACACACAAAAATGGTAACATTCAAACACACTCCACAAAACCAGATATGTCCAGGTTTGACCACTAATGAGATGCAAGCCTCTCCAAAGTGTCCTCATTAATAAAAGTTCAACAAAACACAAATAATAACCCAGTCAAGTATAAAGCACCTATCGAAAAGTGCTTGCATTCAATCCTGGACATAAGTGCACAAAACAGGAGAAAATACAAAATCAATTTATCTCCTAGCGGGTGTGGGTAAGATTGAGATAAACTTGGAGTAAACCATTACTTGAGGGTATTGCCTTAACTTTTTACCAAATTGTTATTATGCATGGCAGTCTATCATGAGACGTACAGTCGAACCCGGCCCTATTTAAGCGGCCAACCATTAAGCGGCCACCCCCTATTAAGTGGCCAGTAAATAAAGTCCCGAAACCATTGTCAGTATGATACTGTAAATAAAACCCCTTTTAAGCGACCACCTCTATTAAGCGACCACGGCCACATTTCTGCCGTCCCGATGAGCGTTCTTTTATTGTTTTTACCCCTATTTAGCGGCCAGTAGGACTTCAATTTACGATGTTTGGATTTATTTCCAACAAGCTCGGACAGAGACGGCTGATAAAATCATTCAAACATAGGTTTATTGTCGTCTTCATGTGATTCCGTTATTCCTTTTCACGATATTTTGCATTGAAGAAAGGTAACCTTTTTAAAATGCTTTATGCTACTTTCTGACGAACCCCTATTAAGCGGCCAACCTCTATTTGCGGCCAGTTGCTATTTTCCCGAGGTTGGCCACTTTATATAGGTTCTACTGTACTACTCAAAGCTGTGTGGTATGTACCTGGGGTTGCCTTGTTTCGTTTGTCTTCTTTAAACCCAGCCGTTGTATGTGAACCGGTGACTACTTTACCCACAGCTGCTCCAAGGTTAACGTGACGGTACTCCGGGGCTGAAACAGCAACGGACAAAAGTAACGTTACAAGAACTGTCACGTAGTCTCTCCGTCAAACGATCGTGCAACGAGTCATACATGTCACGCACCGAAAAAAAGATCTCAGTACCGAAGATAAGGCAGTGCGCTCAAATTAAGCTACAAGTCTAAAGGAAGGAACAACTTTTTTTCCCATTATAAGCCTTTATTGTAGGAGTTGTTTTGTATTGTACGTAGCTTTACCATCGAAATTAAAAGCATGTTCCTTGGTAAGCTGGAAAACCCTGAATCCGGAATTCCGCAGAATATTCAGAATAACATTCGGATTGTCTTTGGTACTGATCAATCATTTGGATATAAAAAGACACTGAATAAAAAAACAGCCTGTGACAAATTCTGGCAGAATGTCAGATTCTGGGTTTTCAAGCGTACCCACGTTCCTCAATGTTACAAGCGATAACAAACATAGCTGCTACCTTCAGAGTCCACAGGGTTCACAACAGCTAGCGTTGTAGTTCCATCTTTATCTCGCCGTAGAAATCCAACCTATATGAGAAAAGAAACAAATTATGGCAAAAGTGATTCACAGAAGAAATTAAATACAAACAAATCGTCACACCTTCGTAATTCACACGGGGTGAACTCAGTTGCTGTCAGCAAAGCGAGTTTACTAGTGAAACAGTCATACTGCAATGTTGCTGCAGTTTAGTGAGTCTTGTGGCCATGGAAGCAGATCTGAGAGGAATCCCATTTAAAAGTCATTATTTGCCGATTTCAATAGGCCAATTCCGAGTTACCCTTTACCCCTGTTTCAAAACGAGTCTAGGTGCAAAACCATTCATATGATTCAAATGAGTTTCACCTACATGTCCATTTTCATGCAAATCAAACTCATTTTCATTTGAATGGTTTCGCATGTAGACTCGTTTTGAAACAGAGGCAAAGGGTAACTCAGAAATGGCTTATTCTTTTTTGTGTGTGTGTGCATTTTTTTGGAGATTCCTTAACTCACCTTACTGTTGGGATATTTAGCTTCCAGCTCGGCAGCCATTCGTCTTGATGCTTCCTGAACTTGAGCAAGAATCTTACGACTAGCAGAGGTGTGCTTCGATTCACTCCTATATGAAATGAAAAAAAGGTAAAGGTAAAGGTAAAGCAACTTTATTTATACATGGTTTGTGTTTAAAGCTAGAAGCTTGTGGGGCCTTGTATATGAAACAAATATTAAATAAACATAACATGATTAAAAATCCCAACTGGCAGGAGGCAGACCAGTTGGCTATTTACAAGCATGACTGAGGATTTGAACTCGGGACAACCGAGAACAAATTCAGATAGTGGTCAGAACGGGACTTGAACCCGGGACCTCCGGATTTAAGTCTGGCGCTCTAACCACTCGGCCATGCTGCCTCCATGACACTCAACTGAAGCTCAAGCAGCAACTCATTTTCAGAATATGCAATAAATCCACGGCTAAATGAGGGACATTTTGCCCAAGGCAGTAACAATAACAAAAAAGCTTCACCGACTTGTTGCAACAACCCATTCTAACTATCAACAACCTTTTTATACTGAACAATGCAAAGGACCCTATTCCTTATCCAGCTGGAGTCCACTAAACAAGTTTTCATTTCCCTTATTCCAATTTTAAATTTTCATGTTGAAAATAGATAATGATGGTAAACACTACAAATACATGTACAAAAAAGGAAATAGAAACATCTCCTAACCTTGGTTTGGTCCTCTTTGTTGACTGTGTGACGTGATTTTCCTCACCGTCTATTGTGTCAACATCAATTGGTTCATCTGATCCACGCCCCTCAGATTCATTGCCTTCATATTCCGGTATGGGATATCCAATACTGCGGTACATGTTCCGGATTTTGTCCTGGTATTTATAAGAACAATATTTATTAATGCCCTCATCTACTGGAAACATCAAAATCAGTCAGTGATTCATTTCAAGGGGGACTGAGGGATACCCTGCAAACGCAGATGTGAAAAATTTCTGCCTCGCAACGTCACGTCATGCCACGTCATGCAATGAGTGAGCACGCTGAGAAAACTTTTCAAACGAATATAGGGCTGGGAGCCATTACGTTAACTTCACTGTCTTGTAGTTTAATCTCTCAAATGGTTGGTTCCCCCAATTTTTTTCTGATATAGGCAGCTTTGTTTTGCGATTCTCAACAGATTGTAACAAATGAACAAAAGTCAGTGTGGGAAGTTTAAAAATTCAAATTTTTCTGCCCATGCAGCATCGAGTTTTGCCCATCTTTCAACTGCCAGGCGAGTGCAAATGTGATCCCTAGATGACTAGATTTTCTTCAGGAATATCACCAGTTGAATCAAGTTGCTTAATAGATTCTCTTAAACAATATTTAGACAGGATCCACTGATCAGTGAAACATGAGCATTATGGTGAGAGGTTTTTGTTTATTTGTACATGTACTTACAGGAGACAAAAGTTTGGATCCTGTTTGGATGAGCTTCTTGGCTGCTTTGTAGTAAATTGTTTCAGGTGCATTGTAAATCATGGCATTGTTGCACATCAGGTTGAAATCATCCTGCGAGGAAGCATGCAAAAAGCTTGAACATTTGAGGATTTGGGGTAAGAAATTCTAAATAATGCTCAACAGGGGCGTAGCTAGGACTTTCCAAAGGGGGTCACACTGTGTCACACCCAGGGTACTTACATGGTCCATTGCAGATGTTCAGCCCCAAAAATGGAATATGTAACTACCTAACACTAGAAAAGATTAATGGCATGTTGATTCTTCAGATTCACGCTTTTTCGCCACCTGAATTATAAGGTTTGTAATTATGTAGTTTATTTAAAAGATTACATTATCTCACAAACGGGGGGTGGGGGTCACGGGCACCTCAGGACCCCCCTTGGCTACGCCCCTGCTCAAAATGGTCCTGCTGGTGGCAGTACACAGTGTTCTTCGACAAGAGACTAGACATGAATGAATATGACACAGCTACACAAGCCACAAAAATCAGAGTCCATCTACATTTGGTTCACAAACAGCTACAATTTTAACTGTAACTGACAAATAGAGGCTTAAAAGTTTATCTCTCAAACTGATGTCCTTTACAAAAAAAGCTGTCAAAAGTTTACACCCCTGCCAAATCCTCCTCATAAAATGCACTTTTGGTATTAAAAACTGCTGCCTCATAGTTTGTATATCAATGACATGACTGTACAATTGTGCATAGAAAGCTGTCAAACAGGTACACATCAAGTACAGTTGATCACGTCTGCCTCACCCTAAACTGTTCTAAAGAATGATAGTCATTGGAATCAATCTTGTATTTCATGGAGCTGAAGTCCATTGGGCGCGTGATGATGTTGGAGTATCCCGGGGCTATGGTGTCATTCACAGGGTATGCAAAGAAACCTTGAGTGTCCTTCCTGTGAAGACAAAAACAAAAAAAATCAAGTTTGACTAAACTGGGAAGCAAGGGTAATGAAAATATTATTATTGTGTGTACTTTATTATTTTACATGGGTCTTAAATGCAGGCCATTAACTACATTTAACAACAATATAATAATTGTTAAAAATTAAAAGGAAGTAAGGAAGTATTCGTTTAAGTACAATAATAAGCATAATTTGTAAGCAGTATAAAATTATTGTTGTTGTATTGAAAGCACCGTTTTGGTGAGTGGTCTATCATTACAACACAGACACGCTTTATTTGTGTTGTTCAGAAATGGGGTATACCGCTGGCTAATTGACACGGAAGGCTCGTTAATTTATCTGTCGGCAAGCTAAGAGTTATTGTCGAGTTTGCTCCGATGAAAGGGCTGAGTATCTTCGGAATTACTGGGCTCAGACGAATGAATAGGACTTGTGACTTTTGGGTGGCGATTCAATGGATGTATTTCAAAAGAATTCAACAATGGAACTTAATTATTGTCCCTCAAGTTCATATCCTTTTGTTCTTGGAAGCGTGGTGATTGCAAAAAAAAATGCCACCTCGCGTTTTTGAAGTAAACAAAAAAAACTTGAAAAAAGTTTAACAGCTGCAAAGCAATTTAATGTCAGATGTACTGACTGACCTTTGTAGTGTACGGTGGATGTTTTCTAAACACAGCTGGAGAGGTGAGATCTCTGGTTCTCTCAGATAACCTACAACAAAAATAAATTTAAAAACTAGTTGTACAGTACATGTAACATCACCTAATTCTTAATTTTTTTTTTAATTCACGAGACATATTTCACAACTCATACAGCTGTGTGATCATTAAATCCTGAAAGTACCAGTTGACATGAAACAAGGGTACACTCAAATTAAACCCATATACTTACCACCAACTTTTCTAGTTTCTGGGCTGTTTCTGGAGGGAAAAATGGGAAAAAATGAATTTCCAGTGTATTGGAAGAGACCCTCTAGCAGTGTTTTTGTTAAGTTACATTTCCAGGTAAAAATATAAAAATATAGTAGCATGGGCCTTTTAACAAACAGCAAGAGTTTCACATTTTGGGAACAAGGGCAAGATGTTAAATAAGTGTAACTGGGCAGGAAAAATAGTTAACAATTATGATCGTGGAATATTGCCTGATACTTAGCTGATGAGGCTGTAGGCTGAGTTGGCTAAATTCAGAAGACTCGGATATTCCACAAGTTTGAGCAGGGTAAATGGTTTAATTATTCAACAAATTGTCAACGAAATGGATTTTGCAGCGAGAAAAATTTTGCTAGTGAAGCACTTTGCAAGATTTCTCATGAATTTTGGCAACCCGTGTATATCACAGGATATCTGTTACATGTATACATTACGGATGACAGAAAACAATGAATTTCTGACCATATATGGGCATCGTGCAAATTTGTTGAATAATAATGAATAATATGTCGAGTTCTTTATAAACGTAGGTTGGCTGAGAAGTTGAAAGTAATCGGTAAAGTCGTGTTCACAGGTCGTCAATATGCCTATTGCCCAGCAGTTTTTTATTGAAACCATTATTTCACTTTAATACTGCACCTCGGCAGAGGGAAGTGCTGTACAAAGAAGACAGCACAAACACAATATTGTTGATTTGATCATCAGCTACATGTCAAAGCTGGGGCACGAGTCTTGCATTTTCACCAAACAGCATTCCTTAAAACAATGAAAGAGTGGCTACATCTTGTACTGTTCCCAGAATTTGTAACACTAGAATTATATTATTTACCTATTTGGAGGTTCAATTGGTTTTATGTAGATTTTCTTGATTGGTCTTTCTGCATCAATAACACTACTGCTCTCTCCTTCCATCTCATGTCTGTCTCTTTTCCTCTTTGATCTTTCATGGCTACTGATTGATGAAGGTGATGGACAGGCCTGAATACAGATAAATACCAAGGCAAGTGTTTACTCATCAAGCCAACGGTATGGCCATCTACGTGTAGTACATCATGCAGTGTTTTTTTTTTTTTAATTTAGATATAATTTGGCAATAATTTTAGGGAACATCAATCGACACGGCTGCAAAGAGCACCTTAAAATTATTGTCAAATTTGAGGCACATTGATTCTTGCAAAAAGGAAAACTATGATTCTGCAAGGTCAGGAAATTTTATTTTCCAACTTTGCACATGAAGCTTTAACTTTGCAGTTTAACAGGATATGACTCACAAACTACGCTACTACATTTTACTAATTTTTAGGTGCTCATTCCTGCAGCATTGACAGATGTTCTTTACCTGACCAATATCAAAAGGAGAAAAAAAGTAGAAGATCATACATGTATTGGTTTAAAATAAAATTCAACAGCTATTTTCCAAAACATAATATTATAATCATCATTTTTTGCGACAGTTTATGTGTAAATCAATTAAAAATCATGTCATAGCTTACACAAAAGGCAGATGACCACGCCGTTCCATTAAATATACCCCCCCCCCCCCCCCCCTCCACAATGGATGAGGTAAATCATGGTGCAAGGTGGGGAGGGGGGCTATTAAAAGGAATGGTCCACCACAACTCAAAACGAAAGTGCAAAACATGTGATTAATGCACCAGTCATTTGAAATCCCCGATCCCCCCCCCCCTCGGGGATAGGCGGGGTGAAAGCGGGGCTTTCACTTCAGATTCACTCCATTTTGGTTCCCCGTTAGGCGGGGGATGCGCCAGAAATCACTGCCTTCGCATGCCGGACCGGGGAATAAGCGGGGCAGTCACTCCATGCTCAGCGGTTTGAATTATTTGTGTTGACTCGCTCGATCGATCGGTTGCTTTGCGGTATTTCGCTGCAATTCGCTGTCTAATAGCGCGAAGTAAGAATTGTTTTGTAAAGTGTCACACCAGAATTCAAAGAAGGCTATATTGGCAGAAGATATTCAAAGTCTGGTGACGAAAGGAAGGCTTATTTCAATGATATGGTAAATTGATAAGTATGCTTGAGTCATTCCAGACGTCAGAAGACTGTATTGCTATTGAGTTTCAGTTTGCTGTGATCTTGCATTTTGTAACATCAAGTTGTAAAACAGAAAAAGTTTTTAATAACCTTTATTAAAAATAAAAAGTTGATTTGGCAATAGTCGTCTTCTTCCTTGTCCATTGAGGGGCCTTTGCAAGTGTATTGCTAGCTACTCTGAAATCAACGTGTTAATTTCACGGCTACCAACGTTTTTATCTTCCCTTTTTGTCATTCATTGTTGCGCTTGGCAAAAACAAGTTTTCTACAAAAGATTACTTTTTTATAGCATGTGTGTGGGATCATGTGTGGGCGGGGGAGTTCACCATTCACTTTTCTCCCGGGGACCGGGGACTTCACTTGCCTTCACTTGCAAAAAAAGTGAATCCCCCGCCTATGCCCGAGGGGGGGAGGCGGGGGTTTCAAATGACTGGTGCATAATAAACATTAGTAAAGGTATTTCAAATACTTACACTAGAACCTGGATCGAACTTGGGCTTCTTTCTCTCTCTGGATGATGATCTCTTTTTCTTCTTCTTTTTTGATGAATGTTCTTTAGATTTTGTTTTGTCTGGATTCAGTGAAGCTCTGCTTGTCGAACTTTGAGGCTCCGGCTTAGTAGTGAGTTTTTCTTGGGTACTTCCAACTTTAAGAACTAGTTTAATTGGTTTCTCAGCTTTCTCGACCTTCTCTGACCTTTCGGATTTTTCTAATGGACAAAAAAATTATTTATTACGTACAAAGTTTCTGATGTTTAGCATCAGGTCATGGTGTGTAATCGAATTGCCGGTCAGCGTGGAAACGTATCGTGACCCACGCTCCTTGTCACAATTTCTCACCTTCAGCGACATCCGTGCCTTTCTTGTGATGTTTCTTACTCTTGTGCTTCTTTCCCATGGCTTTCTAGCATTTGATACACTCTTGACTTGTTCCTAAACTGACAAAAATACACTTTAATTTTGCTGCTTTCTCGTGTTTTAACAATGCCCTGTGGTCGCCATATTGAAAACAGCATCCCATGATGCTTAGCAGCGTTAGTCATAACCAGTCTCCCGCGTCTTGCGCTACTCTTACACAAACCAGCAAAAACATGGCGAACGCAGACAGGCAGTTCAGTATCGTTGTGTTCGGAGCAAGTGGATTTACTGGCCAGTTTGTGGTGAGAGAGGTTGCAAGAAACTGCAAAGGAAAGTTTAAGTGGGCTGTAGCTGGTCGCAGTAAAGACAAATTGGAGAAAGTTTTGCAGGAGACTGCAAGCGAGCTGGGTACGTGCTCAAACTCAGTCAGGCGGAATTAACTTGATGTTGTTTTTTTTCGATCGTTCATCGTGTATTTTGAGGCGTAATGCTCACTGATTTTTGTCTGGTGGGTAGGAGATGCAAATGCTTAAGATACGTTATTTTTTTCCCCAAACGCTGCAAACTTAGAACAGGGCGTAATAGATTGAGAAAATTTCAGACAGTGTGCTGCAACACACACTGACCTTTGGGCTTTGGACCCTTCTAACACAATCAGTCATGCGACACTTTTTTTTTAATCGGTAAAACGGGTCGAGGCATCGTGCTTACTGTCCAAATAAAGAAAATCGATCCAAGGAATGCACTTGTTAACGTTGGGCCGGAGGGACCTCTTATATTAATAAGTAATTAATTATTTCCAGCCCTGCAACAGGTGTACGTATAAAAATAAATGGCTTCACCCTTAATAAAATTTAAACAGTGATAGGTATCGGCAAATAAATTTGAAATTAAGAACGTGGAGTAAATCCCTACCTACCTTGCCAGCTTACAATGACTTGTATCTCTCCTAGGCTTATGTAATATTAGGTTTTCCATTTACATTGTATTAATTTGATTTTGTTTTGAACATTTTTTTTGTACTGTGTCTCTAGGCTATGATATTACAGATGTCGGTGTTATTGTTGCTGATGTTAGTGATGAATCATCGCTCAATGCAATGTGTTCTTCAGCCAAGATGATCTTAAACTGTGTTGGCCCGGTAATGTGGACAACAGATTTATAAATGTACTGTATGAGCTATGAGAACTGTTCAGGTTTTTGTTTGTCAACCAGATACAGCATAGTGTCTTGATCGCTTTATGTAGTTCATTTGTACTGAAAACAAAACTATCATGCCAGAATTCAGTGTTAAATTATGGGAATGCAAATATATTGGCATGCACATAATTTCTGGAATATTGCCGACTGAAACAAAATTTAGCTGTAGTGTGTTTGAGATGAGTGATTGCTTTGGGTTGGTTTTATGATACTCATTGGAAAACAGCTCTCATTGTTATTGATGTTACGTCCACAGTATAGATTTTATGGAGAACCTGTCGTTAAGGCAGCAGTGGAAAATGGCTGTCATCATTTGGATATCAGTGGAGAGCCAGAGGTGAGAAACAAGATTATATAATAATTGTTTGCTCTCAAAGTATTCTTTCAAGAATCAGGACTGGCACATTTAAGCAAACCTGAATAATATTAAACTACACCACTTTGACTGTGTGTGCTGCTGTCAAAATGTGGTTATTGGTAGCTTATCTGGGAGCTACTCGTGGATGAGAGGACAATCATGGCATGATGTTACTATTGTCTCATCCACCACCCACATATCAGTGCTTCAAGCTGCGACCATTTTGGTCGCCATGGCGAGTGGAAATAAAATTTGGCGACTAAATTTTCCACACAGGTCACCAATTTGGCGACCAGTGTAATGCAAAGGGCTGGCTCCGCATCAACATGTTTTGCATGTTTATCTTCCTTACCTGTTTCTTTAATCTTTTATTTACTTTTCTGCATGATAATTGGAACAGTTCAACAAAAAAACTCTTCAACGCAAACAAAAATAACTACGTTGGAACGTTCTTACAACGATTTTGATTCGGCTCATAATGGTCAGCGGTATTACCTCATGTAAGGCAACATAAAGTGTCCTGCTTTAAAAACGCTTTGATTTTTGGCGACCAAAATGTTTCTAGTGGCGACCATTTTACAAAAGAAAGTCGCCAAAAGGCGACTTCTGAAAAACTTGAGCTTGAAGCACTGCATATCATGTTAGTCCATTGCAGACGACCCTCCTAATAGTTTGTTTGTCTTGAGTGTGGAGGAGCATTATGATTAACCTTGACTGCTTATTCAATAAACGTCCAACATAGTAACTCAACCATCATGCCTCCCACAGTATGCAATCATGTAGTAACACAAATGCAAGAGCATAGCCAGGGTTTTTCCAGGGGTACGCACAATTTTCTGAATCCCCCTCCAAGCCCCACCCTCCTTACCTCAATTTTGTTCATGATACATGTACGAGTGTAATGGTGAGGGTATGTTGTAAGTGTAAGCGTTCTTTAGATATCAAATGACAGCTTAGTCATAAATTCAGCCAGTTTTCTATTACAACCACAGAGCTAATCCTCTGTCTTTCTAATCCCTACAAACTCAGAATGACCTAATTTAAAATCTAATTCCTTATGTTTATGAGCATGTATCACAGATAGCGTGATACATATACACATACTATTTTAAGCATGTGCATACGTGTGTACAGGGAGCTACACCTGTACATGTACACCCCTGAGATGTTACTTATCTTGGTTTAGTTCTTGGAGAAAATGCAGTTTGAGTACCATGACCAGGCAGTGAGTGCCGGTGTCCACATTGTTGGTACTTGTGGATTTGATAGCATTCCAGCAGACATGGGCGTGGTGTTCGCACAAGAGAGTTTTCCAGGTGCTGTCATGTTTGTACAATAACTTATTAATATAATAAATGGATTTGTTAGTGTTTGATTAGAATTTTTTATAGACTGTAGACTTTTTTAAATATTTACCACATTTTTTGATGGTCCACACTTTTGTATACCAAGAAATGAAGCCATAAAGTGCTTAAAACTGAAGTGGAATCACAAACTGTGTGTTGGTGGTTTCACTGCAATGTTTCAGACGTCTTGTGGTGTAATTTCTATGGTCAGTGTGTTGACCAGTGTTGGTGGATTTTTTTTTATAATAACGCCAAGAATTCACAAGTGATACCTTATTTCTGCTTCAGCGGTTAATCAGAAATTTTGCCAATGATGTCCAAACTGCATTCCACTTACTGTTTTTGACTTATTGGAAAAAAGGCGAAATTGAAATTGTCAAGTTTTCTAAAAGTTGCCTTGAGGTTAGGTTACAAGTTACACTGTACGTTATTTTAATGGTCTACACTCGCATCACTCATACCTCACATCCTATGAGCATGCAAACCCTCTGTCAGTTCTTGTGAACACTACGTTATGATGAAGGTATTGCCATATTAATTATGTTCATTATTTTTTCGAATTTAAACAATTACATGTACATTTAGATTCATGTACATGTAAAAAGTAGTTCAGTTTGTTTGTTTTATCATAAGATAATTCTGATTTTTGTTTCAGGTGAATTGTGTCACTTGGAGAGCTTTTTAACTATGCATTCTGGCCCCAAGGTACATGTAGTTAATTCCTGTAGATAAAGTCCTTAGACATAGCAATATTATTCCAATATAACAATGTAATAAAATGCAGTTCCCCATATACAGTGTAGTCTGCCCCAAAAGAGATCTAGTACATAATATAAATCTCTAATTTTTCCTAAACTTATTAGTTGACAAGGCTGAATAGGAACTAGAGACACCTGTCACGTGCACCTGGGCTTCTCCTTTTTGCAAAAAAAAACTTTTATGTTTGTTTCCTCCTTAGTAGAACAAAAAAAATTCTCATCTTCATTCTTGCCAGCCCCCTCCCTCCACCTTGCAGTGGAGCAGACCTGGATCCTGATCTCAGATCCTGGATCCATTGACATGTGAATCCTGAGTAGTCTACTGTATTTTATTTTTCAGGGATCTAAAGGGCACTTTGGAACTTATCAGTCAATCATTCATGGTGTGGCAAGTGCCAGAGAAGGAAATCTGAAAAAACTCCGAGCTCAGTTATATCCAAAGCCAATGCCAAAGTTTGGGCCAAAATTAGCCAGGCGGTGAGTAGTGAATGTTTAATTGCTAAAAGAAGGTTAAAGTGATTTATATTGTGTTGTTTTTTTTTATACAGGTCTTGAAGAAAATTGTTGAGTATAGACCATTTTACAGTTGTCCTTCCATTTCTGTATGAAATGTGTTACATAAAACTCATCAACAAAAATATGTTCTGCAGTTATAAGTCAGTAACAAATCTACTATTTGTCTATCTTAGAGGTTTCATTTCGTACAGCCGTGAGGTCCAGAAGTGGTGTATCCCATTCCTGGGAGCTGATCCATCTGTTGTTAGGAGATCACAGCGACACAGTGTTGAAGTACGGAATAAAAAGCCAGTCCAATTTGGAGCATACGTCACCTTCCCACTGATCTCCATTCTCCTTTTCATGTTCTTCGGCTTCTTCTTTGTCCTGCTGTGTCAGTTCAAGAAGGGAAGAGATTTGTTAGAGAAGGCAAGTTACATGCAAGTCGAAAATATTCAATCTCACACCTAGTACATATGTATGTGAACCATACAGAACAATTTGTCATTCCTGGTTGAAAACTTTGAGATGCATCTATAATTTACAGCCTTAGCTGTCACACTTTTAGAATTATGTAAACTCAAAACAATGCATGGTACTTCTATGAAATTTCTGTCAAATGTTTGAAGTGTTCGGACATCTTCACAACATCCTCAGAAATCTTCAGTCATCTCCATAGGCTCAGTGGGGGGGGGGGGGGGGGTGTCTTAAACACGAAATCGTGAAATATTATAGTATTTTAGTATTATTTAAAAGTGCATGCTATTGATTTACTGAATTTTCATTTTCATTTACTTATTAATAGTACTGTATTAGGTACCAAATGACTTTTTCCCCTTATAACTTATGCCACTTTTTCAACTGAATTTCTCTCACAGCACCCCAAGTTCTTTTCAGGTGGTTTCTTTTCACATGAAGGACCAACTAGAGAACAGGTGAATGAAGAATTTACAAAATGTAAAAAATGTACCTTGGTACATCATTCTGTTAGTTCATTGTACCTGCATGTAGTCATCTGTAACAATTTGTGTATATGTTTTGGTTCAATTTTGTTCTTGGTTCAAATTTTATTTTCCTCCATTTCAAACTCATTATCATACATTACCATATTTGAACCAAGGATAAAGTTGAACTGCAACATATGTACACTGTAGATTTAGGACGATTTTTTCAGGCTACAAATAAAAGGCATGTTTTGTATGAAACTGGGCTAGCCGCAGCACTCAGTGTATGTGCAGTCATTATTTTTATCTTACTCGCACTCCGCACTACATGACAGTTTGATGGCCTAATCCATGGTTACCTGTACATTTATCAGGGAAAACTCCAGATTAAGTGGTCTGGTTTGAACTCCAGCCAGCTGGGTATTTGTTGTGTTCTTGGGCAAACCACCAAACAAAAAATACTTTCACAGAATTGTCTTTTACTGCACCTTTCAATAGCCTGGAACTCTGCTCAATAAGCAGTAAATTATTATGGTTTTTCCCGCCATCATGTATCTATCAGTAAGTGGATTTCTCTGTCGGTTGTGATTCGAAGGTTGCAATCAGTTAAATTTTGTATGTTTTTGTTTTCAAAAGTTTGTTGGCTGTTACTATAATTATGATTGATGGCAATGAAAAATGTTGTCGTTAGTTCGGTTTCAAACTTCAGAGTTTGCATGTTAGTGAAAGATCTAGTAGAACCAGGAGTGTAAATCCAAGGGTACTAGTGAACTGTAATGGTGACTGTCTGGTGGCAGACTGTTATGTACTAGCATCCAGCAGGAGTACAGTTAAATTATACTCCAGGTTGCTCAATGCTACAAAAAACTGTGTGGACCACTTGAGCCCGAGCACAGACATTCCCATTTATACACACCTACATGAACTTTGTTTACAGCAACAGTTTTTTTTGTCAGAACCTCGGGTGCTGGCCCACTTCAGATTATCCCTTTAAACAGAAAGAGGCCGCAGTGGCTTATTATTGATCCCTTATGTTATGGCATTTCCACAGATGGCAGAGACATCCTTCTCTTTTGCATTTTATGGTGCTGGTTTCAGTCAGAAAGCTGTGCAATCAGGGTAGGATTTTTTTTAACTCTTGCATTATCTCTCTTTGTACTCTTTATGGATGTATGGTTTTAAGGCGTGGCCAAGTGGAGGTGCAAGTAGTCACAAGTTCAACTTGCATTGTTTAACATACAGTGTACATTGTACTGCACTGTATGGGATTTCTGTATGTCAGCACCAATTAATTTTGTGTAATGAAAATCTTGATTTCAGGACTCTACCACCTAAGCCTGATGGTCAGATAGAAGCCAAAGTAACAGGACCAGGTGGGTTAAAATTTATCTTGTTTCTCCTTATTAATCAATACAAGCTGATCGTTGTCTTGTTCCCTGGCTTTCTTTGCCTTTTCCCTGGATTTCTTGGCCTCCCAGTTATTTCAAGCTTTTCATGCTTTATTCCCAGTAATTTCAAGCTTTTCAAAGCAACTTTCCCAGTTATTCCATTGGCAAGCTTTTCCATACTCTATTTCCAGTAATTTCCAGCAATTCCAAGCTTTTTCATGCTTTATTCCCAGTTATTTTCATCTTTGAGCTCTTCCCAGTTCTATTCCCTGTTATTGTATTGTACTTTTCCAAGCTGTTTATTATTTCCATTTTTTTTTGTTTTTCCAAGCTACTGTATATTCCCAGTTTTGCCGAGTATTTCCATCTATATTCCCAGTTATTTTAAGCGTTCAGAATGCCCTTTTGGCAAACATACAATTTTATTTGCTTACCTAACACTTCCAGTCAATTGACGGAGATGCTACCGTTCGTGGGTACACAAATTCTTACACAGGCACTCTGTCTGGGTGGTTGAAGAGTTTGCACACGAGCATGAAGCGACTCGGAGTATTTGATAAGATACATGGCGTCCATTGTTGCAGGGTTACTACTACCCGTGTTTATTTCTCATGGGTGAAGTTTGCGTGTGAAAATTTGAACCAGTGCGAGTTTAGTACGGGTGTGACCTAATGTTTAGTGTCTTGAGGTCCGGATTGGGCAGTCTGGGTTCTAGCCCTACCCAAGATGATTGTGCTGCATTCATGGGTTGGAGACTCCACACTTCACGTATAATAGCGCCTCTCTCGACCCAAGTGAACTTTGCTCAGTGACTATTATTCTACCACAATTAGCTCATTGTTATTACGACCAGACGTGTCACGTGGCCAATTATGTTTTCTTTTTGTCCCTTCAGAGGCAGGTTATATAGCCACACCCATCTGCATTGTGCAGGCTGCATTGGTGATCCTGGAAGAGACCTTGCCAAACAGGTACATGTACATGTAACTCTCTCGCGGTGATATTTTATAACCTGTTAAATGGGATTACTTTGCAGTTTAAAGGGGCTTTGTCACGGATTTTAACAGATTTTTGAACAGCCAAAATTTATAATTATTTGTGTTGAAGGAAACCAAAAAATAATAGTCCATTTTTATTTACAATTGCTATATTAGAGCACCGAAACTGTTAACAAACGTCTTTAGTTGCAGATGGCTCCGATGGAAATGGATTACAACTTGAAAAGTTTAGCTAAACTTTTCAAGTTGTTTCCGCACGTCTACAAAAAATCTATTTTGATAGCCGTAGTTAGATTTCTATCTACATATTAAGGTTATATCTTCCTTTAGATGTTCAAAGGTAATGATTTTCATGGGTTAAGTTGCCTTCCACTAATTTTAGAACAGCTTAGACCAAAAATCTGCGAAATCCCTGTGACAGAGCTCCCATTTCAACTCAAAAAATGCACACCAATTACATTTATACAAAGGCTCCATTTACATGGAGGGAGGGAGGTCCCAACACTAGGGTCATCCTAGAAGGCAGAACAACTTTTCGTTTGTGATTACATGGAGGGAAGAAGATCTTAGCGCTAGGAGGATCATCCTAAGGCCATATGATTTTTGTTTTCAGGGTTGTAAGTTGGCCCTCGCACTAGGCCAGGCCGCTAGGATCTTCCTACCTCTTACATGACGGTAGGATCTTCCTGGCGCTAGGATCATCCTGCCTCTCAGATAGGTTGGTCCTAGCGCTAGGGCCAGATACAAGCCTTTGCATGTGAACTGAAGGCTGAAAACATGTCGCGCTCGGATTATCGTAGCAGTAGGATTATCCTCTTTCCATGTAATTGTATAAAGGGGACCTAATACAATTATAAAGGCTTATCACATGAGCGGTCATGTTGGTGTGCTTGATGTATTGTAGAATTCAGGAAGAAGTTGGACCACCAATTTTCAATTCAGCAACCATCAGGGTCATAATATTGATTATAGTTTCAAAACTTTTATTGTCAGTAATTGACAATCACCCCGTTACGGTCAAAGTAATAGGTTTCGTTCGGTGGTGAAATTGTACTGACTTTACATTTTGAAAGCACTGCATACGTTTTCCCATCGCAAGTTCTCTCGTAAAAGCGGCGAGCTTTATAATCGATTCTTGATGACATTTTTAACTTGTTCCCACATCTTTGATGTACGATGATTGATTTCATTTTCTAGTTAAAGTGCTTTTTAATTTTACATTTTACTTTGTACTTTTTTTTCAATTGTAATGCGCTTTTGATCTTACTGACGTCGAATCACCGCATAATGAATATTTATTACTGATTGTAAATATGAATCAATGTGAAACAATGTAGAGCCTGTAATATCAGTGAAAAGGCTGTTCTCCTTCTTTCACTTTCATTCTGTCAGTCAAAGTGAACATTTCTGTGGGATTCAATTCATATTCTTTTATTTCAGTGGTGGAGTTCTGACTCCAGCTGCCGCCTTCACTGGCACATCCTTGATTGACCGCCTTAACGAAAATGGCGTCAAGTTTACTGTGGTACGCTGTGAAGTTGAGGAGTAAGGCAAGTTGCTCAACGGTCACTCACAAAAGAGCAGAGGGAGCGGGAGACAGATGAGAAGAAGTGCGGTGCCAAATGATGTCCTAACATTATTACCTTTGATTCTTAGTGGCAGTTAAAATAAATGCGTGGTGTTATATTTTAATGTGCATCTAAGGCGCGATTGAATCCTGTCGCGAACAAATCAATATAATATAATATCGTAAGAAAAACATTTGAACACAATCCGACCATCAAATAATTAAGGATTGACCTAGATCAAGTTTAGCTAAGATTAGCAGCAACTTTATAATAGTTTTTTTGTTGTTGTGTTTTTCTTTCTTTGGTTTCCTTTGTGACGCGTGGTGTGTACTTTACTCCACGAGTTAGATGACTGAAGCTTCAGGGCTTTATACAGCAGCGTACATGTTTTTGTTTGTTTGTTTGTTTGTTTGTTTGTTTGTGTGTTTCACCCACCTAGAGTACTTACTGATCTATTACCATTGCCACCCGAAGTGAATAAGAATTAAGAAACAACTTATTAAAAAGAAAACACCCTTTTTAACCACTATAAAAAACTTTATTTAGACTAGTGACGTTGTGGAAAAATGGAATTCACATACAATAACAATAATAAAACGAAAATATGGTATTCTGCTGTTTGTAATGAACTTCAACTTAGTTCTGTCAGAACCAGTTACAACATGTGTCGCAAGACGTTTTGACCAGGGTTGTAGCTCAGGGTTCGTTCGGGTCATGGAAAACCTGGAAAGTCATGGAATTTTAGAATTTCATTTTCCGGCGGGGCTGGAAAGTCAAGGAATTTAAGTGTGGGTCATGGAAAGTCATGGAAAATGACGTTTAATACAAAGTAGAAAATAAATTAGGTTTTCTCGCGAAGAAAATAGTAAAAACGTACCCTAAATGGTAGATGATTTCCAAGGAAATGGTCAAATTAAGGTCTTGGAAACCTTGGAGAAGTCATGGAACGAACCCTGTAGCTTTATCTTAATAACGTCTCTTTGTCAAGACAATGGTAACTGCCTTATTGCTGGCAGAGTTGTGAGCTTGTTTTTTTCAAGGGACGCAGGCACGAGAGTCCATAGAAACTCCGAGGTAGAACGCTCGGAATATTTGATATTTTTGAAAACAACTTTTTACTATAAAACTGGCTTAAATTTGATCGAAAACCCATTTTAGTGTTTGTATAAATAATTCCAAGAAAAGACCTTAATCAAAGTTCTTGAATCCTTTGGTGACACCTTCGTAATCAATCTTCCCGAGGTAGCACTTTCTCTCATGTTATTGTCGAATGCTTATCATTCCAGGTCCGCATATCATCCCAGTTTTTTCCAATGATGTTTATCCAGTTATTTACAATCCACTTGTGACCATTTAGAACGTCACATCCCCCGTGGTATGACATCAGGTCAAGCTTCGACAGCCATCCTTTTGATTGATCAGTCACGTGGTTATACCACATGATCGCGGTGCCTCGTTTTGGTTGAACTCTCAGGTTAGCTTTGGAGCAGAAGGCGCTTAAGTTCGAGAGGTAATTGGATTTTCTTGTCCAAGCCTTAAAAAGGGACAAGTTGAAGTAGGAAATATTAGCGGGGCAAAACACTCAGTTTTATGGAACAATCAGACAGCGAACTATGAATAGGCCATTTCCGAGTTACCGTTTGCCTCTGTGTCAAAACGAGTCTTGAAAATGAGTTTCACCTGCGCGTCTATTTTCATGCAAATCAAACTCGTTTTCATTTGAATGGTTTCGCACGAGGACTCGTTTTGAAAATGAGGCAAAGGGCAACTCGGAAATGGCCTATTGCTATTCCTCAGCCTAGTCACTGGGACGTTTTTCTTGTTTTGATGACCGCACTAAGCCTGGGGTATTCGGGGACGTTACTCACAAAAGCACAGGCTACGGATCGGAGAGCTAAAAACGCCTGGTGACTGCAAGCCCGAGTTTTTATGGGCAAGGTAAACACGAACCTAATATATTATACAAAAAAACTTTAAAAAATGGCATTGAAAGTGTCATTTTGTGCCATTGAAAAACAAGCTATTCGGGCATAGCCCTTCTACAGTGTCAAAAACACGAACCTGTCGGTTGAATGTGCCATTCTCGGCGATTGGAAAAGCTGTTTCTCCTCCTTCCTTAACGTCATTGAGAAAGTAGAGAATTGTTATATACCTACAAAAATGAATGAAAATAAATGTTTGTCCGTTTTCAAAACGAACGTCTCTTGCGCTTCTTAAAGTAGAATGCGTTCTTTGCATCAGAACATCTATCATTTCCTGCCTCCTCCGCAGGCTTTTCCAAGGCCGCCGGATTGAGCGCGGATTGTGAGCAGACTGAGCGCGAGCGGTGGGTGAATTACTTTTGAATTACTAGCATTTCCCCACCGATCGCGAGCGACTGGGAACGAGGCAGTATCATTTCCCTTGACCAACTGACCTGCAGATACGACAATTATCCAGTGACCGGCGATCACAGCAAGAATCCTCGGCGTGGAGTGAATGTGAGTCATAATGGCAGTGGTAATGACCGCCCGGACCATACCTTACGGCCTGTAACGAATATGAAAAGTGAAAAATGTCTGATATTTGTTCTAGTTGTTCTCTACCAATAATCATAAGATTCGGCCGCCTGCACAATGACGCTACAAAAACACCAGCTTAAACGATGTGCACCCCTCCTAAGAAAAATCCTGGAAAATCACTAAGTTGATCTAAATTGACTAATAGCACCTACCACCGGCGTTTCACTTCCTCTAATTACTTCAATTGGAAGGCCCGTGAGCGCAGCCTTTCTGGAACGAAAGAGTCAGCGTGTTAGTCTAGCATACCTACCAATATTCACCCAATAGCTGACTGCTGCAGGAATTTTCGAGCATCAGTCCTTGTTACAAAGGCAGCTCAAGCCAGTCAGTGGCGAATTCTGGCAGTGCACAGAAAATGCGCTGTTTCCGAGAAAATAAGGGGGTGGCCCGGATCCGCCAGTGCAAGCTGATAAATTAGTAATGTCGATCAATGCAAACGTCGAGCTCAAAATCTAATTGACGTACTCACTTTATATCAAGTGTCACTGCGACTTTGTCATTTACAAGGAAATCAATGAAGGTCTGGTTGCTATGGCGGCCCTTGACTTTGGGTTCCAGAGTTCCTACTTCCCTTACGTACTTCATGATATCAGTTGGCTGAAATTCACTTCGATGAATCATTCCTGTGGGAAAGTTTCAAGAATGTGACCATTCAATCGTGTGCAACAACAACATGATGCGTATTAAAGGGGCACTGAGATCGAAATCAAACTTTACGTACAGGATTTATTGAGCATGTATTCACGGTGTTTTACGATGTTTAAGATAAGCTCTGTTCAATACAAGACCCATAAAATGAAGGGTTCCTAATGTAGCAAAACACCCGATGGATAAACGTCAACTTAACATCGACTAACATCCCTTTAGCTTTTTTTTTTATTAAAGAACATGTGAACGCCATATCAGGCAAGGACATTTTTAAAGATTCAAAATCAAATTCTCCTGCGTGAAAATTACAGCAACTGTATGAAAAGCATCAAGGCCGTATTGATACTGATTTAAGAGAACTAAAGACGGGGGATAATTATTTCTTAATACACCGGGTATAACTTACCAGGCTTGACCTTGCCAACGTTTAGCGATTTCAACCTGCAATAGTGATTATTTTTTTATCTGCTTTAATAATCTTTCAAGGCAGGTGCTGGAAAATAAGTAAATTAGATGGCGCACAAAATAAAAATTCAGATCACTGTAAGTAACATGTAAGCTATGCTCACATTTTCTTTACATCATTTGCTGTGAAATGTAGATCCCGGATGTAGCGCATGCCAGCGATAACCTGTAGGAGCAAAATATAGCAAGATGAAGAATGCGTAATTTCGGGTATGTTTTTAGGAGGTAACTAATTTAAATAGATGCCTTTGAACAAGCCTGAATCTGAGGAGGGTCAATCTATAGGAGAAAGTGTTTATAGAAGTGAAATATCACTTTTTAGCGGCTCGAAATATATACCTCGTCCGAGTTTATTACGTCATCGCGGTTGAGATCCCACTGCTCGAAAGAGGTCTGGGACAGAAGGATGTCCATTGAATAATGAAACACATCGCTGTTCTCCAGTCTCCCGCTCTCTGCCAAGTCAAGAAGTCGCGAGGTCTCTGCTTCACTTAAAAAGTCACGAATTTCTGAAATTAAGCAAATTTTGCAAAAGGCTTGCTCATTGAAAAGTTCTATAACAATCACTATTCAAAAATTAGCTTAACATTTTTTATATGTACGAACTGAGGTAAAGGTGAAGGTAAAGTCTGCATACGATCCTGTGGCCCATCAGGCCGGAGCTTATCCCGGATTCCATAACATGAAGTGACTAGGAGTATTTCTACCTCCCCCTGGATGGGATGCTAGTCCATCGCAGGGTTACCCCCAGCAGTAAATTCGCCGGTACCCATCTGGGTGGAGAGAGGCACTATGAGAGTTAAGTGTCTTTCCCAAGATTACAACGCAGTGCCCTGGCCAGTGCTCGATCCCAGACCGCCTGATCCGGAGTCCAGCGCACTAACCATTAGGCCACCGCGCCACCCACTGTACGGGCTGAGCGAACGCATTATTAAAGTTCATTAGATGATCGTAGCCATGCTGCGATAGGAAGATAGGAATATTGACACTCAAAATGCTAGATAGTTTCTTAGTTGAAATTTAAATTTAAAAGAAGTTAAAATTTAGCTATATAGGGATTAGAGTTTTAAAAGGTTTCATGTGACAGAACACTGTATAACCCCGAAAAGCTGACACCGCAAGAGTTCAATTGATTGGTCAAATTGACCAAAAACGTCACCTAATGTATTCAATGAACTGGTTGTCGCCAATAGGTTACATATTAAAATTCATCTTAATAGCGAGGTCTAGAGGACACAAACAAAAGAAGTGAATAAACATGCTTGTTCATTTCCTTGTGTTCTCTAGGCCTCGCTATCAAGCTAATGCCTTCAGTAAAGATTATTTATGGTCGGTCGGTCCCATGAACCACCGTAGCTGGCAATAACTGGCAATTTACAAAATTTAGGAGAAACATTTATAATTACTGAGAGTTTAAGGTGTGTGATGAAACAATTGGCTCTAAGGGTAACTCGATCAACACCTACCAAATATGGGAGGTCTCGTGCTCAGTGTCTTTACTGTGAATGGTTCATCTTCTTTCATAAGTTCGATTTGTCGAACAAATCCCACCTGATATAATACAATCAAAAATCAAATATCGACCATTCACACTCAAGTTAATACGATATATCATTAGCCAATCCCATCTAAATAAAAAATATTTCCAGTGTCAGCCTTAGAAATATGAGCACATGCGATATGATAAAACGTTCTATACCTTAACAGGATCCAGTCGTGGTAGTTTCTTTCTCCTGATAATGCATGGCCCGGGTACATCGTCAAATTTAGTCCGTCCAGTTGAATCCCAAGCGAACAGAAAAATGACAAGCGTCGCTAGAATGAAACCATTGCATCTTGAATCCATTTTTGAGTCAGTTGTGATGTTAAGAATGCATTTTGGGATTACCTTCCACAGAAAAGATAATTTTAAAATCGATTTTTTTTTAGTTACAGCACCGGGAAAGTTGATTCAGAGATCGACCCCGCACGTGTTCGTTCATAATGGTTAACAGGTACCAGTTAATGTTGACAACAAAGTGGACGGTCTTGTTTTTATTGATATCACTCGTTAATTTTCCCATTCCAACAGATAAACACATAATTATGACAATAAGTTATAAGGCACATTATAATGTAAAATACTGATACCGATTGAAAAAAAATAAATAGCCATATTTTCAAGTTTATCGTTCGTGATCGGTCTTACTTAATCCCTTCCGCAGTCGAAGCCATCCTTGCCTACTTTCCGTTTATTTTTACTTTTGTGATGTTTTTATCTACCGTAGAAAACTATAATTTTGAAGCAATTTTGTACATCAGAAGAATGACACAAAATATTGTGACAGAGCCCGTTTAAAATATTTCGTGATCCTGGGCTGCGTTTGTATCAAGTGCTTTCTTTGTTGGTGTTTCCATAGTTACTTATCACGTGTCCGTCCAGTTAACATCTGGTCTTATCTTCAAGGTTTCTGCAAACAGGTGTGAAGGTGATATAATTTGCAACATGAAAACGATATAACATCCGTGACATATCTCTCAGTTTTTATTAGAATTCTACTAGTAAACTAAATGCAAATGCTTCAATCTGATTGGCTAAAAATAAGCTATTGCACACTATTAGCCATTAATGGCATTAACTTTTCTTGTTTCTCAAAAGTTTTGGAGGAAGTTTAGAAATATTATTGCACAATTTAATTTCAGAGAAGACTAAAAGAAGGAAATTCACCATTACACCAGTTTAAAACGTTCAAATTACTGAATAAACTGATGAGCGTGCGCTTCAAATGACAATTTAGTCCGTGCGCGGTTTCGCCAAAGCGTGAAGTTTAATATCAGTTCATATTGTAGAAAAATATTTAGCATTTATTATCTGCAGGAGAATAAGTTAGAACTCTCGATTTCCGTGAGGTGATGGTTGATTCGGCCTTCGGCCTCATCAACTATCACATAGAAATCTCGAGCTCATAAAACAATTGTTAAACAGCAGTCAGGTATATTTTTTAACTGTTGAAGGCAAGCATCAATAAACAATAACGCAGTCCGCATATCTGGATTACAATCAGCTCAGCACAATCGTAAAGAGTTTATTTTATATAGCAAACCATGACGGCGACGGTAATCAGAACGTTTTCTTAAACATATAACAAGCAGTTATCCATCTAAGCCAAACAATGCAGTGGTGTATCCAGACTTTCAGCTAAGGAGAGGGGGCCCGCTTCTAAAGGCTTGACTATGAATGTTGAATTCTGCGAAGATAATTCCGGCACTTCAAAGAAAATGCGCTATTTCCGAAAAATTAAGGTGGGGCCCGGGCCCCTCCCCAGGATCCGCCACTGCAATGTAAAAGGAACAACGTGAAGTGACCAAATTGTACTTTGGCGAGATTCTTACCCTCGACAACTTCGCGTGGCTTCTTTTGGGGAAATGAAACTTGTTATAAACCTAACGTTGCAATAAAATCAGTCACTGACATTTCCTTACAATACAAAGCAAATGTAGTCCACCATGCAATTCGTAGAATAGTTGTACCAAGGAGGTATATATTAGGTTTGCAAAACATTGCAGCTTCGTTCCAAGCTCACAAACACATTTATAATTATATAATATGATTCTCTCCGTACAAATTCTAAAATACGATTATCTTTTACTATAAATTATTTTCTTCAGTGTAGACCGAAAATCTTGTAGTCTGAGTGAATAAATAACTGGGTTCAGAAACGAGTTTGTGTAGTGAAGTAATTTGCAAAGATAAATCACTTGGTATGAAGGCTGCGCAGAGCAAGGAAAGCTCTTGCATTCCAAAAACACGATCAAATTTACGATGTGAAATGGAAGCCAAGTCAGAATGAAAACCGTGGTCACTATAAACACAGTCATGGCAAGCTTTCTGTCATTTTCGATGGCTCTCCTGCTCCGCTCCTTGCCGCTATGTTGGCTTGCAAACGTAGGGCGCCTTTTGTCCGAGCCAGCGTCAGAGGAGTCTAAGCTTGCCTCTCTGAAGTACGCCTTCACCACGCGTGCTTTCAGCCAGATAGCCAGGTAAGCCAACAACATGACGAGCATGGACGAGAAAAATGTCAAAATCAAAAACCAAAAGAATACTTTGTGTTGAATCAAGTCATATTCGTGGAAGAAGTAAAGACTCGATAAAAGAGTTGCAAGGATCCATACGGAGGACACTGATGCGTCGTACAACCTTCTCGTGGATGTGCGATGCCGAAGCGGAAAGCATATGGCGTACACTCTTTCTAAGGCAATTATGGTGAGAGTGAACGTAGAACCAAGACCGCAAAATACGTCCAACGCCTTCACGATTTTTAAAAGGGTAGACTTCGAGATATCACTACCCTGCCAAAAGTTAACGAACTGGTAAATGAAAGCTGGAACTGAAAACATTCCCACTGTCAAATCCGCCACAGCCAGGGAGAGAAGGAAATAGCTGGTGCGCCTGCGCAGTAGTTTCTTTCTTGTCAGCACCGCAATGGCTATTGAGTTGCCAATGATTGTGGCCAGCGACACTACGCCAAAGGCTAGCGACCAACCAACTAACGAGCCGACTGACGCTTGCTCTCCTTGTGAAGTTTCGTTCATTTCTGTCCCAGTCTGTAAAACCGAAAAAGGAAGCGAACAAAAAAGAAAATGTTTTAAAACAAGATCATTACCAACAAATTTTTTTCTGCTTAATTAACGTTCATGAAGTCTCAGTTTGAAATTATGAGAATTTCCAATTCTGATTCCAATGTTGAACAAGGAACACCACTTCCAACTTCAAAATCCACAAAACCAACCGGAATAACATTGCTGCAGATTGTCAAATTCAAAAGTTTCACGCACCTCACCTTCACGGTTCTATAATCCTTCGATTTAGGAATCAAATATAAAATACTACCTATTGCGTCGTTGTTTTCTTCGGTGTGATTTTCGGATACTGCGGATTTTCAAGATTAAAAAAAACTGAAGAAGGCCTGCCACGCTATACCAAAGTTAAGAATTTTTTGCCGAAAATCCCATTTGTTTTCCCTCTCCGCATTGTCGATCTATAGGCAATTAAACAGAGCTGGACGAATGCAGCTAACGCAGATTGAGGAAAAACATTGTAGCTTTGTTTCCAAATTTACATTGTCAGTGTTCAGCGATCAGTCGAGTGACACGAGTCGACAAATTGCTTCGTTTGTTGTGCAATTTTTCGTCAAATGTATAATTGGTGAGATCTATCTGTTACGAAGAACTTCTGATTTTACCGCCTCCGTCAGACAATATAGGAGGATATATATGTATTTTTCCTTTTAAATGTGATCATTTGAAACGAAGATTAACTATGCTTCGCGATTATAATATAATACAAACAAAATCTAACTAACTCTGTATTCTTTGGGTCCACATCAGTTTTGAGAATTTCCAGCTTGAGAAACCATATTCAGCATTTCCCTGAGCAGCTTGCTGTGTATCTAAATATTCCGGCTTGATGTTGAACAAATGCGTTTGAACAAAGGCTCTTTATATGTATACGTGAGCGTGTAACATAATGCATTTCACCAAAGCTATCAACTTTCAATTTTCTTTTTGCCTGAAGTGCGAGTGATTAATTATTTTCCGGCCATAAAAGCGAGCAGAATATAATGATTAAGGTAGATTGACATGCAATCAGACATGCAGCCTTCCGAAAAGTAAACATTTTTTATCAAGGATCTTAACTCCATGGCTTTCAGCACGAGCTACGGGATGCGTGATTCTCGAGTGGTAGTGAACGATTTAAAACTGATGAAATATTCACCTAAAATGAAGTGAAAAACCTCATTTTCATTTTTTATTCACCTAAGTTCTTTTTTTTTAAACTATATCTCAGACCCGAAGCAAAGAAACGACTTATCTTAAAAAATCGTTTAAAGTGTCAGTATCAACTTTGTTGGCCGTATCATCGAGCTTTCTTTATGATTTCATTTTGATATTTCGGATGTATTAAATACTCTGAAAGACAAAATATAGGAAAAGTGACCGTATCGATCCACTTTAACCAAGTATGTCTTTTGCTCACAATCAACGGAAATCTAAATAGTATTCCCAAACTGGAAACAGAAGGCTTTCAAGACCAGCCACTGTTTTTAACATATAAGTTAAAAACGTTTCGTAGCAACCGTAAGGTGTTAACAAAAAATACTGACATATTGTGACGGTTTCCATACAATGTTTTATGAGAGGCTTTTAAGCCTATTTTTCTTAGAGTTATTGTGCAAATCTAGTATTGGTGAATCATTTTGCGATTAATAGAAAGCATCCGTAATAGCTGACACGATTAATCTCGTGCCAAGCCAGTTTGCAAGAGAATTGCAAAGTTTAACTGTAATAATGAGCGTGAGAATGGTTGTAACATTCGGTGGCAGCTTTGCAAAATGAGGACGTATCTTTCATACATGAAATAAACTTCCTTTCGTTACTAACTATTTCCTTCCTTTACCAATTTATCCAATGTTTATTTTTGTCGGGTTAAATTTAACTTATACTTGACGAAAAATATCATGTAAATAAGTCATCATGTGGGCGGTATTGATAGTCGGCTGTCAATTTTCTTCCATGTTCTTGTACGAGAAAGTTTTCCTGGAAAAGTGAATGTGATAATGTAGAACAGAATGAGCGGTTTTATTTGCTTTTATGTACTTAAAAATACAACAAGCTACGTTTTCCTTTGGTTAAACAGACGAATTGTCAAGTCGGCAGTGAAACAAGCCATGTCCGGCACGGCTTGACAATTGAATACAATATGCTAATTAAAATGCTCAGATCAAGGAACAGGAATTTCGCAATTTCTTGGCTTTTTAACTACCGGTGTAGAGCCATACTACACGAGTAAACAAAACTTGTCAGAAGAGGAAAAAAGCTACTTGCCTATATTTATAAGTCCTTTTTCTTCACCTTTAATTGACATGAGATGCTCAAAGAAATTAAAATTTGGGTCTTCAGGAAGAGAAAAAAAACATTCATTAAGCATTTTAATACTTGTACACGCATGTCAGTCAATTGACACAAAATACGATTTCTAAAATATCCACAGGCTATATGTACACAAAAATATTTGAAAAGATTGTTTTCATCAAATTTTAGGGATCGACAAAAAGTTGTCACTGTGAAGGTCTTACTCTCACTCTCGCTGTCACTCATTGTCACACTCACTCACACTCTCTCTGTCAATCACTCTCACTGTCAATCACTCTCACTCTTCCTCCGCCTACTGTTACTCTACAACATTCATTTCATATATTAGTTAACATGACACTTAAACACATACGTTAAGCAACATGACGGCTGGTTTGTATATGTGAATAGCTTATTTGTCTAAAAAAAAACTTTATTTTGGTACCGTATCATTTTCCAACTAAAAGTCACTAAAATGAACAAGGCGGGGGAAGTTTCAGGTGATGTTGGGTAAACTGGCAATAGACCATTTTCGTATTCTCGGTATTGGACTGGAACTATTGTAGCTTGCAACTGAGGCTGATGCGGGGAATCTTTCCAAATGCAGGTCACATGAAGCTCTTTTTAATGATATTCCTCCGTATAATAGCCTCCATTACAAGCTAGTTCCAGTCCAAAACCGAGAATACGAAAATGATTTATTAACGAGCCCAGGAAGTTTCTAGCAGGTTTATGTCCAGGCTGTGAATATTTTTCGACATCACATATTTTTTTTCTCAAATTTCTATACAAACGCTGAAGCTCGAGCGAACCTGCATGTTGACCTCATTTTCAAAATGGCAGAAATGGTCCTGCACGTGGTCTAATCGAGTAGCTTGTTCGGACTGTACTGTAGTTTGACTACAACTATCCAACCTACAATTTCCACGAGAAAAACTTCTGAAGTTATCTGGCATATTTATGCGGTCAAATGACGGCTTACTGAAAACCGCAAAATTCATTGACACATCATGGTCTGCTAAATAGCGCAAAAATAATATTGTCAATACTTTGCGTTTGGAATGAGTCTTACCTAATACCAATTAGCTGACTGCCAAGTTTTCTTTTGCAAACGATTATTATGACCCATACTTAGTTAGCCTAAAGCGTTCCCTTAATATGTTTCTGGGAAGATACCGAATTTTCCTAGCTAAGTTTCTATTCTCGCGGTTTTAATGCGGTTTCAAAGTCTTCACAATTACCGTCAATTAGAACATGTATTAGAGTATTAATTTTAGGAATTAAGTACAAATATCACACCAACCAGTGATTGTGTAGAAAGGCGAACGCTTGGAATTAAAAGATTGCCGGGTTTTTTGTAATCTTGAATGGCGCTTTATGTTTGAACAGTTTAAACTTCTAGCCAGTCCTTCTCCTTGATAACCAACAATATTGTTAAAATGGTGAGGTCGACTGGAGATAGTTTGTCCGTCACGGTCCTTAACGCCTCATCCAGTCACACCGAAAAATCAAAATAACAATTAAGAGAATCAATAAAATCTTTTCCAAAGTGCTGGTAATGAGAATTAGTTAAAGCTTTTATCTTCCGCAGCGGTGTAACTGAATTCCAAAAAATATGCTTTATTACGAATATACACCAAAAGAGCCGATGGCACTACTAATAAATTTTATTTATAGTGAGGACGAAATATAAGAACCTTATTGAAATGGCGTTTATTGTGTGTACGATTTTTATGTTTGTGCAGCAGCTCGGATTTTTCCATAAAATTGCTGTGCTTCGTTAAATTTACATCGCAAAAAAAGAACAGCGGCGTCGAAAGCTTTTCTGAATCTGCCAATTTTTATTTGGCGTCGTTTTCGGAGGTGTGTAACCAATAGGAACCATATACAAAATCATGCAAATGACAAGTTTTTCAAGTGCAATGTGGACTGAAAAAGAACCAACTGACCTATGGAACAAAACTCTACCTGAAGGCCGATATTTGAAAGCCTAGAATATCACATTTCTCAGATACGACTGTAATCGTTAAAAATTTTAGTCACCACACAAACGTACTAACTTAACGAGGTTAGTTTGCCCACGTTTAGTCTGTGTTGACACTTAATTGATTGAAAATCGTGCAACAAAAAACAGGTCCTCTTGCCGACTTCAAACTGCATTAGCGAGCTTGAAGGGTAACAGCTTTTGGAGACATACGGGAAAACATCGCCGTTGAATTTAGTTGCCTCATTGCAGATTGTGTTTGAGACGTTAAGAAAGAAAATAACGATATGCAATCCCCTGACAAGTAACAAAAAAATATTGCACATTTTTCCACCGATGTGACCAAAAAAAGAACTTCAAGAAACATTTTAATTTCTGTATTTAGGGACTAGAGTAAACACTTCTATTCTTCTACGTGGACTATACCAGACTTTTTAATCCACTAAAAATGTCCAATTAACGCCGAAAAAACAGATGCCCTCATCTTTGCATTTTCCATGCAGTGTTGAATTTTTAACAAAAACAAAGATTAATTTGCTAAAATTTACTAGATGATTGCCATTCGACCATGGCTAGGTTTTGCTTGCCTTCTTTCCAACAATCCATCTTTTAACTGTTACTTTTTTCGACATTTATTACATGCATTGCGCCAGGTGTAATCAAAACAGGCTTCTACCTAAACATTTTAGTTATTCGGCTTTTTAAATCAAGTAAAATCGACAATCTGTAGAGCGAACCCTAAATCGTGCTAATAGTTCTTTTACAATCCGTATTTTAAAACAGTACCGCGTTGCAATTTAGTTCAAAGTCACGTTTCGTTTAAGAAGAATACGTCTGAAAAGTCTGGTGTCATTGAATTCGCCAGCGACTCGGCAAGCTAAAATCTCACAGCTAGTAAAGCGACACGTCCTTGATAATTAATGAACTAAATTTGGTTTGTTTAATTTGTATCCGTACTTCCCTTCGAATAAAATTTGACCGAAAATAGCGCTTGTGGAAAACATTTTCCACTGCAAGCACAATCGCGACAACAAACATTTTCTTTAACACATTTAAAAACATAGCAAACGTGTTCCTAGCCTTCCACCCTAACTGAAAATGTCTTCAAAAGACTTTTTTCCATCGAAAATCTTCCACAATTTCGCCGCAGTGTGTACGATGAGAGCGATGTCAATTTGTATCTTTGTTTGCGACATAAGACTTCGACCCTCGACTACTTCTTTGAAAACGTTTACGTACAAAATTTCACATAATCTTTAAATTAGGCCTTAAAAAGGAACAGGTTTTGAATTTTTAATGATTGATTTCTTTAAAAGAAGTTAAGCCACACTTTTCAAATAATGAGTATTTGTTTCCCATGGATTAGAATTGATCCCGTTAAATTATGAGGAAAAAGCTGATAATTTCAAAGGTTTTGAAACTCTATAATTCGCCACTAACAGTATTACTTCATGCCAAAATGCCATTTCAAAGTCATAGGTTAAAAAGAAATTACCACAATACCTTTCCTTTGTATGGTTTCTCCCTTTCGTTCGATCTGAAGTATAGCAAATAAAGCTTGGAAAGGATTCGCAGCGGTGATTAATACAACTTGCCCCAAACCACTTAAAAAGAAATCAAAACCTACTTCGTTCAATGAAAGCTTACATATGCAAATGAAGAAAGGCTTAATATCATTGTGCATGCATGTTTACTTTGTTATCTTTAAAAACAGCGATTTACTGCTGTCCATTTTCACACGTAAATTGAATCAACGTTTTCAAGAAAAGTGTTGACGATTAATTATCCATAGCAAAGTACTGAATTTACAATGACCAATTGTTTTCTTTCTTATTTTTCCTTTTCTGGTATATTTTCTTTTCAATGCACACTGAAGCCAGTATGTCTCGTCCCAAATGTGAATTTATGTTTAAAGAGTGTACTGCAGAAATGTCAGATTTTGGTGACAAAGAGTACTTCAATATGATAGAACTGTCAGTGGTATTATATGAGTTGGAACGAAAATTAAGGCGAAGGAAAAATGCATCGAACTTAAGACAACAAACATTTTTTCAGACTAGGCATGTAGCTGAAAATTTATAGATGTGAGAAGGCAAACGTGATTTAAATGCTTAGAAATAACAAAAACGAACAACATGCAATCGTAGCTTGGAAGGCGAATTGAAACACGATACTGTTTAAATACTGTCAGTCGATTTTTTATTAAAATACAATTTGGCAGGCTTATTAATTGTCAACTTAAGCCTTATTTTGTTCGATTTTGTCACTTTTCTTTGAAACATTTTCTTTTCCCCTTAGTTTAGCTTATCTCATCCAGTCTGTAACAAGTACCTTAAAATTAGATTCTGTTTCTATTAAAAACAATGTCAGAACGGGACGAGAATGATTCATTCCGATCTTTATCGACCTCAAAGCCCTTGAAATCGCTTAAAAAATCATATAACGTGATACGAAAAATCATCTGAGAAGAGATTAGAAGGATCTTGCATAATTATCAAAAAGCGATAGTATGGACTTGCATTATTTTTTTTTAATCCTTGCACGATAAAACTTTGTGAAGTTGTTGATCTATCTCGTGCGCGTGTCCTGCCTTTCCATGCAATAATTACAAAACTTCAGACATCTTTTCGGAAGTTATTACCTCCAACTTTATTTAAAAGGTGACATGCACGACCATAATGAGAAATAAGGTGCAAAAATATATCAAAGGTAGACGGTAAATATGTATCTTTCGGCGTCTGTGAAGATGAAGGCATGACATTATATTTAGACGTGGCTTAAAAGCTTTAACTTTAATTAAAACTTGCAACCCTACTCAGTTTGTAGAATTCGAAGTAGAGTTCGTTGTGGCTCTCTATACGTTTCATTTTCTGTTGTATTGATATATTCTAGGAGGACAGGGGATCAACATATTCGCAAACTAATTTAAGACATCGCATAACAAGTTGTTAATTGATACTCCACAAGGTCAATATTACAAATGTTCTTCAAAATAATAACATGAGTGAAAAAGAGAAATGATCGTTTGCAAATTGACCTCGCTCCCAATGTGTGGCTTCATAGCTCAGTTGGTAGAGCATCGCACCAGTATCGCGGAGGTCACGGGTTGGAATCCCGTTGAAGCCCTGATTTTTTTCAGGCTTCTTTATTCCAATTGCTTAAATTGGAAATTCACTGCGAAGATCACATATCACCTTCATATATATCCGCAGTTCATATATGAATCATTTCATATACGTTACGTATACATTACATCACCGCAGTTCATATATGAATCATTTCATATACATTACATCACCTATGAACAATGTCAACATTATTTGGCACATTATGACGGAACAATTGGCAATGTTATTAATCAATAGACAGTGGCGATAACTATTATTCGCACACCCAGCAATTGTGAATAATTATAATGGAGGCGCAAATAGACGCAAGTTGAGAGAATTGTTTATGTCTTTTTTGCTATAGACTGTACTGATATTCATTCATTCATTCATTCATTCATTCATTCATTCATTCATTCATTCATTCATTCATTCATTCTTTCTTTCATTCATTCATTCATTCATTCATTCATTCATTCATTCATTCATTCATTCATTCATTCATTCATTCATTCATTCATTCATTCATTCATTTATTCACCTCATAGAATGACTACGTCATCACCATGAGCTAAAAAGAGAGGTTGGCGCTAAGGACTGGGCGAAGAAGCTGAACTTAATGCACCGACCACCACATAAGAAATTCACGCGAGGGTGCTATGCCAAAAAAAAAACACACACACACAGTCGCTCGATAAAAAAAAATAAGAATTATTACTTTCCTTGGAATAAATCGGAATTTGCAGATTATTTCCTTTAATCAAGTTTGTCAAAAAAGTAACTTTAAATTTCCTTCTTATCTTATGGGTCGTATTCGCTGAATTTTTTTTAATATTTATTATTAACAGCACTTGCAAGACTACTCTAACTTATCCACATTGAAATATCGGCCCATTCGTTAAAAAATATAATATACACAAAAACGTTAACTTTGAGTAATTGCAAATCATATCGGCATAAAAACAATGAAGCTAAACTTAACGTTATTAATACTTAATGCAGGACCTGCTCAATTTGTCAATCGAAATCTTTCCAGTTTGCTGCATTGCAAAAATTCTTAAAAAAAAAATATTTTCCTGTCTCTATATCTTTTGCATTTCGATAAAAGCATGTTATGAACTTTATAAAGGTATAGCTTTATATGCCTGTATACAACGACTTAAAAAGAAGTCAAATACATATCACTCAAAGAGTTCATTCATATCACGTGTTTTGTATCGACCAATAAAAAAATGTTTTCATCGGCTGGAAGTTGGCAATATGTTTATTCAACGACCAGATATCATTTTTCGTCGGATATCAAGTTTCAACGCAGTCACTCTGTTGGTCAACTTTGTCACTGCAAACGTGTAGAGCACATAATTTGCGCATTTGATGGCTTGCGAGAACACTCAACGCATAACGTTAAAGGAGTTTCTACCAATTTTAAAGATATTTGACAAGGATGGTAAGTCTGTTACGAATAGAGCAAAGAAGCTAGTAGAACATATGCCAGCATGTGTTTGCGAGCTTTAATATCTTCTTCTTATATTTCAATTTGCTGACTTTGTCTCGTGCCTTGATTAAATTTTCCAGGTAATGGGCACATCAATAAAAGCGAATTGGATGCGTTTCTGAAGGCATTTGAAGATGAGGTATTTCATTTAATTCCCAGTAAGCCGGGCCACTCCTTGTGCATTTTTCTTTTTACCAAAGCGTTTCAGCATCACTTAAATTAATAGACGAAATGTTCTAACCATAGCTAAAGATAATATAAAATATTTTAAACAGAAGGAAAAAACGAAAAGGTATAAAATGTGTATGCATAATATTTGATATTAGCATACTGAAAATTTTTTGCAGCAAATAATTTGCAAAACACCCCGAGTTTAATTGTTAGTTCTACGACTTATGCCACAAACATTTTCGAACTTTTCGCAAATCGTAAACTTTAACTTTAAAAGAGTCATGTTCGGGGATAATTATCGAGGCGAGAATATTGAACGACGAGGCAAAAATATTATAACTGAAGAGCTTGTTTGCTCTTCATTACGTGTGTTACTCGAAAATTCTCTGTTTTTTGATAGGCCGATCCCCGACATCAGCTCAGGTTATATATATATATATATTGCTGTTATTCGGTAAAGCTGTTTTTCTGCATTGCCAGACGTTTTATTAGCAAATATACAGTCGGTCGTCAAGGACACGCGGTTGTTTTTCAAACTACCTGCTGCCACCTGTCAAATTTAACAGTCAGAAACTGCAAAGAGGGTCCGGGTGGGATGCCATGTCGGTTAAAATTCAATCAATGTTAATATATTTTGTCAGTAGGCTTGTTTAGGCCATGACATGACATGGATTTTGACCTGTTTTTGAGTAGTTAGTATTTTTGATGAAAATGATGCACGATTTCTCAGTTGAGGATTCGTGCATTTTGTTTGTAGCGTGATAAAAGTTTGGCCATTTTCATTTGCATTTGCCAGTTGTACCTCAGCTCATCCATTGTATGGCCCTTGTAAACCTGCAACGTGTTCACAAGAATTTCCTTCTTAATTGTTCAGATTTACTATGTATCATATTTAGAACATGTTCGATTTTAATCCTCTCTATATTTGGACTTCATTATGGTTTTAACTTCGTGTACCGGATACAGCTGACGTAAAATAATAGAAAAAAAGACAACAGACAACACTGTCCAAAATACTCACAAAACAATGGTTGAACAATGTGTTCTCATTTGTGTTCGGTACCCAAAGTAAAACCCTCATTATGCCGCCAATTTCCCGTGGGTTTATTTGCGATAAAATACCAAACGTGAGACGATAACTCACCAATAAAACTGATTGGCTAATTTCCTTTCTTTCGATAGCTGTTTTCCAAATATGGCATTTGACAAGTAAAATGTCTGAAAGACTTCTGAGAGACTTGCAGCCGTTATTTCACGTTAATAAAAAGTATAGTTATAATCAAAAATCTATTTTTATATACATTGCATTTTAACCCATTGCGAGTTAAAACGTAACAGTAATAATTTAATTATGTATAATCTTTGCTGAAATTTGTTAGTTGTAGAGGTCTTATTAAAGTTGAAAATTAAAAAAAAACATTCTTCCTAAATGACAAAATGAGGATGTTTTTAAAAATACAGTGCTCGTTTTACATGGGCCATCTAGCGTAGAGCGTTTTCTAGCGTAGCATAGAGCGTTTTCGTATGACGTCACGGCAGCCATGTTGGCGGTCCAAAACAATGAAACGGCGGCCATATTGGTGTACCAAGCCATTCCTCCGGGAATTAAAATCTACTTTCATGCAAAAATTATTATTTTGTTTTAGTAAACCAATATGGCCGGTGGTCACGTGAGTGAAAACGCTATATAGAAACACTTTTGTTTATCTCAATCACAGTAAAACTACAAATTTCCACTAATTCTCTCATTTATTCCAATTATTTATTTACTTTGTCTAGGGCCTAATAGAACATTCGAAAGCTGTTGAAATTGCCGAGAAAATACGTGAACAACAGGAAGATGATACGGACTGTGTTACTATGACCACGGTAATGACGTAGATAAATACTTTATGATATGGTGTCTAATCAGTACTGAGTTTAATCTATTTTATTAATTTTTGCCAAATACTTGCTATGAAACTTAATGTTAGAGAATAAATTACTTCTCTGGATCTAGATGAAAAAAACATACAAATTACAAATAAGTCGACATCAGACCTGGAGGACCAAATATAAACAGAAAACGTTACTAAAAAGTGAAATAACTGTGGTCAAGATTCTCCTTATTTATCCTGGATTAGCTTAATCGTGCTTTTAACAACCTGACCCTTGGTGTAGAAACACACTGTGAAAGGAGGGTTAAGAACATAACATATAGTGAGCCCATCCAGGGACCCGTTTCTCGAAGGTCCCGAAACCTTTTCGAAGCCGGAAAACCACTGCAAAATCTCGACCCTTATAAATACAACGCTCTCTAATTCTATTTTTAATATGAACAGAGATTCCCTTCATATTAAGTTTCAGGCCTATACACTTCTCTGTTTTTAAGATACGGATAACTAAAAATGGCTTTTTGGGCCCGAAATATTTCCGTGGCTTTCGGGAAACGGACCCCAGGTCTTGAATCCGAATTTCACAGTCGAAAGAATTAATTCGACACTATATCTATCCCCCTGCCGCCAGTCCAGGACCGCGCTGTCGTACGTACAGGCAAAAGTCCAATTCTTTGACTTTCTTAAGTGTGAGGGGATTTAAAGGCAATTCACGGCAACACCTTCAGTTGTAAACGGTCCAGCCGGTAAAGAAGTAGTTGAAGTAGTAACAACTGTTTTGTTTTATTTATTATAGTTAGCAAAGGAGCTCGTACCTTTCAACTTCTTAACAGCTGAATTTGGAGAGCAACAAACACGTATAACAAGTGTGGAGTTTATGAAGGTACAGGAAACAACGATTAAAAAATATGTTTAGTCCTTAGGGATTAAATGTTTTATTAAATATTTGTAATTTCATCGGCGTGCAATGAAACCTTTCGAGGATAATATCATGTTTACTTTTGGCTTCTGCATGTTTTTACTAAGCTTGTCAACAGACCCCCTCTAAGCTGGCCAGATTTAGATCACCAACATCTTGCCACGTGCCTGGCTAACAAATTCGGATCAAAATTTGTTGATTTTTGACCATGCAAACCCATACCTAATCTTCCATGTTGAATTACTATATATATATATATATATATATATATATATATATATATATATATATATATATATATATATATATATATATATATATATATATATATATATATTTTTTTTTTTTTTTTTTTTTTTTTTTTTTTTTTTTTGAATACACTTTATTTCAAACTCATAGCGCTGCATTACAATATAATTTACTTAATCAAATTACACACCTGTACACAACTTACACTACATTTCAAATACATTAAACTAGTACGTTATACTGCTTTACATGGATAATTTAATTTAATTTAATTTAATTTAGCTCTGCCTGCATGAGCAAACATCTGTGGCAACTAAACGCCATAAACTGAATTCATTTATTTTATAGCTTTGGGATTACTACGACGGTGACCGCAGTGGATACCTAGATTCTGTTGAGTTGAAGGTACACCGTAATTGATAGCGAGATAGGTCGTTAGTGCAGTGCTTAGCACGGTTTCCGCCAAACCTCGGTCGTTAATGGTAAGCAAGGTCCAGATTTTAAACTTCCGATCTAGGCAGAAGCACTGGATTTCACCGTGTGACACAATAATTTACATTATTTAAATGATGATGACGAAAGCGCCGACGAGAGAGGACGGGCGACGGAGATGACGGTGACGATAACGACAACTGCCGGGCAACTGACGACGAAGACCACTACGGAGACAACGACTACGACGACGAAAGCAAAGATGAAAACAACAATGACCACTACGATGAGGACAACGATGACGACGGCGATGGTGATAACATTGCTCAGTGCGTTAGAATTCAATAACCAAGGTGTTACAAGAATGTATCTGATAGTGCAACAGTATTTTACATCTTCAAAAAAAAAAACGTTCAACGCGTTGTGGCAATAAAATATTCAGTTTAGAACCGCTCAGCGCGCCATGTTAGTTATTTATCCCCGTCTTTTTTCCTATTTTTTTTTTCTACATGCTTCAAATAAATGTAGAATCGTCTTTGTCGTTGCTGTTTATTTTTAAATAACACGATTTATTTCTCTCTTACTAAATTATCACTTCCAAGTTTTTCGTTAGTCGATTTAAAGATAATTTTACACGTTATTCATCGCCAAAAGGCTGGTTTACTTTATTTGTTGGTCCTCTTCTCTAGACGTTTTTTCGCGACATTTTAACAAGAAACAATAGTGAAGACCCGGAATTGGACAAGAAAATTGATCGTTATGTCCAAACCATGGTAAGATATTTTTGTCATCTTCTCCACAAATCTATCAATTTTGGAAAAGGTTTAGCTATATACTTAGCCTATTATAATTTTAAGTTAAATCTTTGAGTTTTAAAGACATGTTTCGACAGACCTTCTGTCATCTTCAGTAGTCAGTAAATCATAAGTTACAAAGTTGAATTAATAAAAAATTATAAACAGAAATTCTAATAATGAAAGCATGTGACAGAATAATTAAACAATATGTAACAATGCAAGACTATAAAGAAAGTTTTAAATCTACATGCCTTATAACTATTGTAGCTATCCAGACCACTTAGTCTGTTACTTTTGACATTATTCGTTATAACTATTTTTAAATCACAGTTCGACATGCAGAACATTAAAGGAGGAAAAGTCAGTCTCGAAGATATGTGCAAGTGAGAAAACTTAATCAATTCAATATTTGCTACTAAACAATTATTGGATGACGTTTTTGTGATATCTGGAAAAATCAAGGTCGAGGTAAATGTTATCAGCCGAAGCCGGATATCACAAAAACCGAATCTAATAATTGTTTTATTATACACTGTTTTAAAAGAAAGCAACGACAAACGCACGCAAACGCAAGTTATTAACTTTAATTGAGCGATTTTCGATTGAGTGTCGTAAAACCAAAACCAGAGTTATTGGTCTGGCTAATCACAATGGACACACACAGACAATCCAGTGAACCAATCAAAACTCCAGGCAAATGCATGTAGAATCGAAGACACGAATCGCGGGAAAACGTGCGCGAACGAATCGCGATTGGTTTTGATTTTACTTCTGATTGGATGAGAAAGTGGCGCGAGTTTTTTCAGCCAATTACTAAGCATTGAAATGAAAAACCAAAGCAAACGCGAATTTCTTTCGACACTCAAATGAAAATCGCGCTATAAATTAAAATTTTACTAATTTTATTCATAAGTACACATGAAATAAAAATGCTGATAAGCAAACGTTTGACTCGGTCAGGATTAATGGTTCAATTTACTTTCTGTGCAGATTCTGCCCCGTTGAAGAAAATTTTCTGGAGCAATATGAGGTAAAGTTAAACTAATTACCCTTCAAAATATCAGTCATACACTGCAAACGCAAACTTCGTCTCTGAACCGCTTGACACAAATATGTAACAACTATCCCGGCTGAATCGCGTGGAATATCGCCTGATACTTACCCGACGAGGCCGAGTCATCAGACATCTCGCAAGATTGAGCGGGATAATTGTTTCATTGTTTAACAAATTGTCAACGAAACGTATTTTACACCTAATCAAAGTGGCTATAAGCCACTGAAGCTCGGAAAATGAATTGTGCAACAAGAACCTACTTGTAGAACCGAAAACTTCGACAAATAAAGAATTGAACGGATAACTTCACCCCCTATTCGTAAAGTTAATATTACCTTCGTATGCCATAAGATACTTACAACTGATAACTGCCGAATACGCGACTTGTAACTCAAGAGCAGACAGTTCATAAAGGACTATTTGGACAAGAATTTAATTTCTGATGAGGCAGCTCAATGGACAGGCAACTAAGTTTCAAAGCGGAACGACAATGAAGGGCCGTGAGTTCGAGCCCTGACGCCCGCGAATAATTTTTTTATTTCCTCTTTGTTTTTTTTCTTTTGATTATTTTTTTTTCGCAAGTGTTTACAACATTCCCCTATAAACATAATTATTATAAAATACCGTACTGAACATCTACGAAACTCAGATTTGCCGAAACGAAGCGTTTTAAAATTATCACTCGGTTTTTCATGTAAAAATCGTGTAATTTAAGGTTGTAATCATTCGAGAATTCAAATTGTTTATAGATATTGTCTTTCTTTCTGGCGGTCGAGTATTTCGATTTCAAACTAAAATTAAAACTATTTAAGCTTATATCCTGCGAGTTTTATAAATAATGCGATAAGATAACGAAGGAGAAAGGGCCTGCGGCTTCCTGTGGCTGATCTTCGATCGTTTGTTAGATATTGCCGCTATATAATATATCCTGTGAAGCAGGTGTAATTAAGTGGTTATTGAAGAAGGAAATAAAAAATGAAAAGAAAGACGGCTTTCGCCCTCAATTTTTACAGTTTCCTCGCTTACTGGTGGCCAATATACGCGGATTAACAAAAGTCTAACAGGAACTGACGGATGGAGTGAATTGGCCCTGCTGCCGAGAAACTCGGAAGATAAACCTGTTTTTATGCAGCGCGTTGCAAGACTTGGGACAAATCTTTGCAAATTATGTATATCACGGGATCTGTTCTGTGTGGATGACAGATAACAAGGATGTCCTGACCATATATGGACATCGTGACAATTTGTTGAATACTAATACCGTACATTTTGTTTTGTAAGGTTACTGTATAATAAAAATTAAAATCTACCCCTGGAATAAACACCCCCTGACACACCTTTAGCGAAAATTATGGGAAAGGTTTGAAGATATTGAGACCACATGGTTTAGCTGTTAAAGATGTTGGCTGGTCAACTTTTTCGTTTTAATTTTTCGCAGGCATTTACCGATGAAGAGTTTGAAGAAATTTTCGCACACTATGACCAGGCAAGTCTTTGCACGTGGAATTCATTATTCGATAAGATTGATAAAAAAGATCGATAATAGATGATTACTTTGCTTGAATACTTCTTCATTCATTAAACTTTTCACCTTAAATCAGTTATGTTTCTAAGTACTTTTATCAGTAAAACTTCTTTCATTGGTTAAAGCTCTCCTGCATTATTCGAGACAGGATGTCATAAATTCTGTAACAAGGAAATTAAGTTCTTTTCATAAAAAACATTTATAAGAGTTTATTTAAAAAAATATATATTTAAGTAGATAAAGTACATCTGTGGATAATCTATCGGTTTTCTTCCTGCAATATTGTAGCGATCGATGTTTCCTTTTTCACCTCACTTTAACCTCATGAATATGCCTTTCTAATATGCTGCTTCTAGGACAAAAGCAATGAAATCGAGGGATGCGAGCTTGAAGGCTTTTTGAAAGATCTCTATGACAAAAAACACAGGGTAAGCTTTTTAATAATTTACCTGAGGTAGATATGTCGTCAGGTCGTGGTTCAATTTTTTCCTTGGTTCAAATTTCATTTTTCTTTGTATTAAACTCGTTATCATACATTACCATGTCAAAAAACTAAGGAAAATAAAATTTGAACCAAGGATAGAATTGAACCACAACAGATATACTACTTAGATTATGAGCTCGAGATTTCTATGAGGTGATAGTCGAAATTGAGAGCGAATAATCTAATTATTTTAGTAGAATTCTTCGCAAAGTACTTTAAATTCAACGATTTTCCCTTTATTTCCGCATTTTAAAGTATAATCAATCACCAAACATTCCGAGCTCGAGCTTACTCGTATACTAACTACTGAAAGTATACGAGTAGCTCAACCAATCATATTGTCGCATTTGCCTTTATATACTAGCAGAATTCTACTAACAACTTATAGGACGAACCCACCTATTCTTGCCTTATCTAAAATTATCTATTTCTTTTCTTTCTTTCTTTTTTTTTACAGCCGGGTCAGTTATTTGATGAATTCATCAAGATGAAGAAATTTGACAAAAAAAAAAAGTTCAACAAGCAGGAAGTGAAAAACATCTTGGCGAAAAGCTCTTAATGAATCGTTATAGTTTCCGTTAAATGACTAAGTGTAATCGATATTAAGGGGTTTTTTTCTATATTTGCGCGGTTCACAAATTTTCTTCTACTTTGCACGTGCCTTTCCTTTTTATCACATCAACTTGCAATCTAATGTTCAGTAAATACAAATAAACTACTAATTTCAGATGGCACTAGGCCGTAGATGACTATTTTTATAGACGAGAAACGGTCTTGTAAGATCTGCGATCACCGAAACCGCGAGGTGCTAAGGGGACTGGAAGCATTCTTCCAGAACATTTTGACATCTAAATCAATCTCGTTCAACTGGGGATCATTTTCCTCACTCGACATATCCTGTTTTTAATATTTGGTAAAAATCTAGGCGAGGCAAGTGCCTCGTCTTTAGCTTTTTGTTATTGCTCTCATGAAGAATTGAACAAGAAAAATCTGGAAAATTTAAAAAAAAAAACGAATAGTTCATTCTGAATTCTCTCGTGTTAGCTTATAACAGTGGTATCAACAACTGTCTGCCGGAAAATTGAGATACTTGTCTGTAAACTGATTAAGAGGATTAAACTATAATGAACTTATGGCTTGTTTGGGGGGAAGGGAAAAGGGTGTGGAAAAGAGAACCCGAAACAAACAAACCGAACAAGGAATTTACTAAGGAATGTTGCTGTTGTTTTTTTTTTTCTGGTTTTCTGGCAACACAATCGCGAGTAGTTCATAGAAGCTCAGTTCAGTTTGTTTGTTTCTTGTGAGCACGTTCTGGTTTTGATGTCACGGCTCATCTAGTCCCTGGTTCTTTCCTCGCATGATTTTTTGACCCAAAAGGAAGTGAAATTTCACGTTTTCGGACGGCTTAAACGCAGTGGAAAAACGATTTTGAATTTTTATTTTTCGATGTTCAAATCAGCATCCCATGAAGATTCGATCAACCAAATTAAAAAAATCTGTCATATGCACTTTAATTATTACGGATTCTCGCTCTTGGGGTCGCTCGACTCCTCTAACCGCAATAGTCTAGGTACCGCAGGGACTAAAATAAACAAAAAAAACAACCAAATAAGCAGACAAGACAGTACCACTTTATTTTATACTGAGGTACATATTTTACGGACATGCCAGATCAGTTTTTCAGCACCTTGTGACAAGGTTCTAAGCAGAAATGAAAAACATTTCCCGTTCAATAGAAAACACCATTGAGTCTAAAATTCAACATATAAAAAGACTAAAATTGAAAATTCAAATACTAGCTATGAAATTTAAGTTAGCCTAAAACGTTTCCTTCTTTGAAGAAACCGGCTGCGTTACATTAAGAAAAAACCTTTTGTTGGCATGCAGTTTAGGTAATAAAAAGTAAAGTTTGGATTCTGCATGGCAAATATTTTTAAAGATTAATCCTGTATCAAGAAACTTTATACTTCAAGAAAAAGTAAAGTAAAAAGTAAAATTGCGAGGAGCAATCAGAATTAAATTCCAGTAACACAAACCTTGCTTCACGTTAACAAACCATTCTGATTTTGTTCTCAGTCCGTAGAAATATCCAAGCCATTCTACTTATGCCAAAGGTGCTTACTTTCTTTATTGCCTAGCTCAATTGTACGACATACTTCTTAATATATCAATTCAAAACATCGCTTGTTTAGTGAAGTGATGGTGTCCTCGCTACGATTCACTCATGTCAGACAACAGGACCGCCAGCTCGCTCCTGGAAAGCTTTCCATCCTGGTCCTTATCGCTGACACCAAGCACGACATCTCTCATCTTTTCCAGCTCTTGAGCGTCGTCCGGTGGCTAAAAACGAAAAAAAACGTTTAATTAGTCACTAGTAGACATGAATGACGTTCTGTTAGAACTTAGCAAACAAGCTTTACAGTTTTCTTTCACAGTGACGACGCTGCGCATGAGCACGTAACCACAAAAGCACCCATCAACCTTGTAGTGCCTGGCTATGCCATGTTCAGATGTCATAACAAGCACCAATTTGGACAAACGCAGCAATGTGTTGCGTGACAATTAATGCATTAAATAGTTTATTCTCGAAATTGTATGACACTCGAAAAAATGCTGGCTAAGCAAAATGAGCTTCCAGGAAACATAGTGCAGGAAAAGGAAATTCAGCTATCTGTGTCCGAGACACGAAGAAATTCTGTGCAAATGACAACGAACAGTTATTACGAAAAAAACTCCAATGAACATCAAGCAATGTCATGTTGAAAAAGAAATCCTGTGCATTCCTTACCAGTTCCATCCGTATCATGACGTCACGCAAGAGAACCAGCAGCTCACCGGCTTCAATCTCACCACTGTTGTCCTGTGAAAGGAAGACAATCATTTTTATTTTTAAATATACAATAAAATTTGCATCAGTCTCACTGTGATAGATTAAGAGCAGGAAAAGAAAGAACTGTGTTGCGCTTGTAAAATATTGAAAAATTGTTAACGCGTTAAAAGAGATAAAACATCGTGTCAATGACATATTGGTGTCCGTTATCTGAGCGGGCTTTTAAGTACGCAAGATCGACGCCGCACAGAGGCAAGGCTAATTTCAATCTCGTCCCCAGAGCCCGCGATCCTTCTGGACTGCGCCAGGAATCGAGACCTCTGGGCTAGACTGAAAGCCCGCCAAAAAAACGGCCAAATCTCATTGGCGGTTGAAACTTGTTCATTTCAACCACAATCTCCGACGCACGCGCAGAATCAAACCGGAACCAGGATTTCCTGGTTCCGGTTTTGGATTCGACCAGAGCCCATGCGCTTCCCGACCGCTGGTCAAGGGGACGCGGGCTCTGGGGACAAGATTGGGCTAATTTTTAACCACAAGACCCTCCATCTAAGAAGGATAAACATTAACTTTGCTTTTTGTGACAGTACAAGCACGTGCTGATGTCGAAGTCGCATTTAGCGTGATTTCTCAGTATTGCATTGCGCATTCCTACTGCGCAGAATTTTACGCGTAATTAGCGAGCGCACATGAACAAAATGCCGGCTTTTTTCTATACGGCTTGGCTCGCGAGAGAGAGAAATAAAAAATATCCGTTTTCTTGTAAACAAACATGGTGACCTATATTTTTTATTGCATAATTTTAGTGTAAAAATTGTCCTCTTTGAGTTGTACAATTTAAAAAAAAATTCATTGGAGGGAAAAAAAGATATAGCTGAATGCGTGCACAAAACCGTCACTCGAGGACGCAAATTATGACCTTGAAAACAGCAACGCGAGGAACGTTTTGATTCGTTGTCGTTCGGATTTGTGTGATTTTTTCCGTAGGTTATATATAACATTGTTCCTTATGCTACAGGCTTTCTACCTATCGAGTTTTTTCAAGTATTACTTAAATAAGCCTTGCTTCCAGCTACCTCAAAAATGTAATGTGGATCGAGAAATAAAGCGCGCGATTAGTACTAGAACAGGCATAAATGAGGTAAGATTGGCCCATCATATTTCTCTTGTATTTTTCGAAATAGTGCTTGGTAGGGATTGGTATTTCTGAGGAATCACCTTAATTATATAAAATGAACAAGCACGCGCTGATGAAACGACAGAAGTCTTGAAACGTCCGAGAATTTTATCATTTTCAGTGCATAAAAATACCTTTATTTCAATTGTTGTCAGGTTGTCATTACAGTACATATACATGAAGGAAGTCGGAAGCTATTCATGATCTTTTTCAGACATTTCAGAAGATAAAATTGTAGGACTTTCACGACAGCAGAAGTGAACTACAGTACTTACCCGCTTATAAGAACCTGCAATTTAAGAACCTGTTAGCCTAAAAATATCAATTTAGACCCCATTTACATAAGAACCTATTTAGCCTAAAATTTGAAACAGGTTCTTATAGAAAGGTTCTTATAGAAATTAACCTAAAAAAAACTTCATGCAAAAAAACATAACTCGAAAGTAGTGAACTTGAACATGTATACACTTCTAAATTTGGTATAAATAATGTTTGAAAACCTTGTAAATTTTTATTACATAAGGGATATATAACATATAACAGGGTTCAATTTGTTTTCGGACTCCCAAATTGTTTTCGGACTCCAAATTTTCTTGTTTATTAAACAAGTAAGGCGTCTTTTTGGCTTAATAAACAAGTTTGACTAGTGAAAGTTGCTTATTAAACAAAAAAGACCCTGTTTTGGCATTAAATTAATATACATGCCTGCACCTTTCTACCATTCACAGGTGTATAATATATTTCTCATTAAATAAGAACCTATTTAAGAACCTGCGTAGCCTAAAATTCCACTAAGCACCATTTACATAAGAACCCGTTTAGGCTAAATTTGAAAAACTGGGTTCTTATAAGCGGGTAAGTACTGTAAGAGTTTTTTAACACAACACAAACCTATACCGAGGAGCAATGCATTTGCGGACAATAATGCACTGGCTTTGCACACATCGACTTGAAGTGTGACGTGTGATCATTTGTGAGACCTTACGTTGTTCGCCGGTGTGTTGGATCATTATAATGTAATCAGGGGAATTGACTCACTGTACATCTGTATAAAATAAAACCTTTTCACCATACCGTATCATAATGGTCGAAAACTTTATCAAAGTCTTCCCTTGACAGACACCGCTTCCCCTAAAAAAGTAATGGTGCGATAATGAACAATTATTCCACGAGCGCGCGTTGGATATGAGATGGAAGATAGCCAACGAGGCGCGCAAAGCCGAGATTGCTATGACTGTCTCATGCTATCCAACAAGCGCGAGTGGAATAACTGTTTTATTAGAAACACCCAAAGACTTGTAATATTTGAGTGTACACCTACAAGACCCTACAATATTTGTGGTCCATGGTATATGAGCCCATATGTCATGGCCTGTAAACCAATCAAAACTCAGTTATTGCAATATACCATAGCTAGTTTATAAAGCAGGTGTTATTTTATGGCCGTGTATTTCAAAGACTGGGAAATATGGAATTTCAGAATTTGATTGGCAAAAATCTATACTGAGGGCAGATGACGGAAAATTTTCCCATCTATACTGGCGTCTAGAAACGTCTTGCTGTTACAGGTACAATGAAAAGTTACCAACAACAAAAAATACAAAAACAATGACTTGTTTCTGTTAAAAATACTAAATGAAAGATCCATTGACATAACGAAAAAAAAAACATGGCGAAAAAAGTAAAAAGAAAAAGAAAACTTCGGTAATTAAATTTAAGTTCATCTCAGGCATGCCGTCAAACACAAGCTGAAGACGAAATTGCAAGGCCAGAAGTTGAAAGCACACAACACGACTAGGAGCGACTTCAACGCCTGTAAGAATGTTGTTTATTACATTTGGTCTGTTCTCACGACCGAGGTCAAGATTCTCCCATAAAGACCGACTAAGCTCGGTTAATAAGAATTTGTTATAGTTATAATGCCATAACCCAGACATTGTATTGGTGCGGTAACAAAGGGAAAATTAAACTTGTTTAGCATTTTAATATTTTCCCCTTTCGAGTATCTACAGTGTACATTAGCAAATTCCTGAATGATATGTACTGTGACACAGGAACATACCTGAAACTTTGCAAAGAAGTTTTCCTCTTTAGGCAGAATCCTAAATACATGGAATAATTCATTAAGATATAATCACAACTATTTCTTTTATTGTTTATTGCAATACTTTGGAACATTCGAAGATTCGAGTAGGAGGGGGTCACTCGATGACTTAAATAATCGCTTGCCTTCTTGTATGCACCTTATCATGATCACTCAGACCTTGGAGGGAATGTATTTGATCTAAGTGATTCACGTAGTGGGCAAGCAACACCCTTGACGCAATTAGCTTCACTCTGGTGTCAACAGTTTTTATCTTTTCCAAGAGAGTGTGGTCGATCCACTTCCACCTCTCCAAGCGCTTCATTCGGTTGTAATTTGGAAGTGGATCAAACTTACTTCAGCGTTGTGGCCAGAGATCTGGGACAACAGATTTTCTGTCAAAAGTACATTAGGGTTTTATCTGTCTTTTCTTTCTTTTCCCTGTTAATTTGCACACAACCCTTGAAGTTTCACGCTTTTCACATTATTTTTTATCGTGTATAAGTAAAGGTCACTATAAAATTTACTATATATAATGGGAAATATACGGAGTAAACTTACATAGCGAGCTCCTTCAATCCAATTTTACCGTCTTTGTTTTCGTCATAGCGCTCCATCTAAAAAGAAGAAAACCACTTGTAAGACGACTAAAATACATATGCCTTGCCAAGAATGATTATATTCACCTTCTGTACACCATTTCCCATGCATCTTGAAGTTTTTTTGTTTTTGGTGCGTGTGTTCTTTGGTACAGTCGGTCTATGATATTTCGAGCGCCTCTTTCCAGTCTCACTCGGGATTTTTATACTCAACTGTCTGGTGGTGTTCCAAAAATATTTTTATTTTTTCTATCCCGTCTTTAAACCTCTTAAAATTTCACTCAAAGTTAACAAGAACCCTGCCTTATTTGGTTCGATGGCTCAGATCTCACCAACTATCAACCGATAACACTTCGAGCTTGCAGTCTACTATTTATTTGTGCGAGCTGACGTAATGTCGACACCCGAACCCCTTTTCAATATGTTTAAGTGATAATGTTGAAGGAAAGGAGGAGCTTACAACCTTACTTTCCCTCGACATACAGGTAAATACGACCCCGTACATTTACATTTGATGTTTTATAAGTGAAATTCTTACTATGAAATCTTTGTAGTCGGAAATTGCCTGTGGATTCGGAGAGCAACCTTGCTGTTCCAGCATGTCTTTGAGGAAAGCTTCGATTTCCTCTCCTTCAAGGTAGCCGCTTCTATCACTGTCGTAGTGATTCCAAATCTGCGAAGAAGAAAAAGTTAACCTACTTGCGAGTAGCTTGTATCAACTACGTTTTGTTAATTTTTAATAGCACATTTGTACGATGTCGTCATTTAATCGCTTTTCCGTTATAATCAAAAATTTCGAATCCACATTGGGGATAAAAAAAATAGAAGGGTTCTGGTAGTTGTAGTAAAAGGACGTGTTTTGTTTAAGTCCTAGTTGTTCAAAGGGTGGATAACGCTGCCCACTGCAGGGCCCAGTAGTTCAAATCGCCACTAAGGTAAGTAACAAGTAATACTGGATTAGAGTGAATTCTCTTCTCAGTTTAATAATTTTTCAGCGAGGCTTTTTGATGACATGTTTTGTCCTCCATTTTTGTCTTCGTCTAATCTCAAAGTCCAAGAAACACCAGACAAGATAAATTATAACCTCGATCATCTTTTAATCCGAGCTTAACTTGTTGTATCTCTCAGACAATCAAACAGGAGCTCAAAAAGATAATTTTATTTCAACACGATAGGGCAGGCTTATGATAAAAATTGTTTTAATTTGAAAATAAAATAAACAAACCACAAAATCTCAGAAGTGGATTTTCTCGGCCCAGGCCACTACTTTTTCAAAGTGAACAGTATTGTTAGCGTTAGGAATTGTCTCGTTTTCCCTACCTTGATAAATTGTACACTATCCATTTGATCAGCATGGAACTCTTTTCGGAATTGACTCAAGTAATTTTCCTCTGTAGGAAGAATATTCTCAAGCTAGAAAGTGATAAAAAAGCACAGAGACGGTTAAATTTTCCAAGTAGGCACATATAGAAACAATCATATGTTCATTAATAGATTGTATTTTTGACCATAAAAATATGCGAAAAGACGGAACGACGTTTCGGTGTCATGTTGGCACCACTATCAAGCGAAGAATGTAACGGGAAAGATAATTTATACTAAAAGTGTACATTTATTTATACACGGTAAAGATACATCAGGTACTATAAGTTACCTATAAAACTAATACTAATCTAAATACTTATAAACAATCCATGCTAAATACCAATAAGTATTAATCTAGTAAACTCTAATCTACACATTAACCTAACCCTGTTTGCCATTGATGCCGTGTCTCAATTTTTAATTTACAATGTTGCGATTTCAGTAGCAGCTAGTCTCATTGAACAATGTAGTAGTTAGTCTCTCCGAACAGTGGTAATGTAGGAATGTATGTTAGACTTTCTCAAAGCCCGTTTTCTCGCGACTTGGTCGCTCATAAGAGTCGACTTGTGGCAAGTCTAATGTATGTTTCCACTTTGGTCTTTTGATGCCTCTTCATTTTGCTTCATTTATCCGATCTATGTGCGTCCATAATACGAACTCTGCGCATGAGCGATGGACCATTGTGAATCCTTTGCTAAGGGAAACCCGATTTAGTTTGACAAGCCTTACTGTGAGAATTGAGTGACGAGGGTGATTTTGAATTTGTGTTTTATCCGGAGAAGTACTTTAATAAACTGTTGAAGTCCCTCCGGTCTTACCTCTGCCATACTTATTTTACCGTCGCAGTTGTCATCATAGGTCTCTAAGACATACTCCTTAAATTTCTCAATTTCGTCTTGAGATGGTTTCTGAAATAAATGGAAAGAACTAGTGTATTAAGCTAGCTTAACGATGTACTGTTTCTTGTGAAAGATTATTCATAAAATAACGCTCTCGCTCTCGTCTAGTCAGAAACATTCAAGACCCGTGTTCACCCGTTTGGCTTTGCGGTCGTGTGTTGTTGTTTTGAAGTCACAATCCTGTTCCAAAAACGGCGCAAAGCCAAACGGGTGAACATGGGCCTTTCAATAGATTCAATAAACAAAAGGATGCAAGCGCTGGTTCAATTGAAGTTCCCGACAGAAAAATGGAACGATATCCTTTTCCTCAACCGATACAATCAATAAAGCTCAAATTATTTTAATCAGGAGTATGAAAAACTTCCAAAACATTCACAGGACGTTGACTCCAATGGGTGGCTAAATAAATTCGTCCAAAAAATTCACACATTTCTTTGGCAACAGCAGAAAGAAATGATTCATACATAACTATGTCTTTTAACATTCTTTATGGAAAACAATGATACTTTTATAGTCATGATGTACGACCAATCAGATTGCATCAAACTCATTAGTCAGGGTTTGTGAAAAGGCTCATTTTAAAACGCACAATTTTAATTTCACACCAAAGGCACCTCAAACGTAAACTTTAATTTTAAACGACGCATTGCAAAGTAAACACAGGTACCGATGATATTTCCATGCTTTTTCTAAGCGTTATATCTCAATTTCAAACTCGACATGAGTTCCATGAAATAATGACTATCTTCGTTTCAAAAGCGACTGTGGTTACAAAGCAAAACAAGAATATCGACAATAATAGGATCACGGAAAAATTGCAAAACATTCTCAAAACGTTTTGTCTTCCATCCTTTGCTGAATCAATTCGTCCAAAACGGGAGGCATGAGCTAGTGGTGTCATATATATATATATATATTGGGGGGATTCCTAGCTTCTTCCTTGGAATCAGCGGGGAAAAAACGTATCATACACAACCATGTATTTAAACATTCATTACTGATTAATGCCGGCCAATCAGATTGCATCAAACTCGTGATATATATTTTTTTGATTGTATACCTGCATCAGTAATGGTTTGTAAAAAAGATTTATTTTTAAAACACACACAATTTTAATTTCACACCAAAGGCATCTCAAATGCAAACTTTAATTTAAATAACGCCTTCCAACATTAACACAAATATTGATGCTGTTTCCATGTGGCATGTTTTTCTAAGCGTTGTATCTCAATTTCCAACTCGACGTGAGTTCCATGAAAATAATGGCTCTTCGTTTCTAACGCGACTGTGGCTACAACGCAAAACACGAATATAGGCAATAAAAGGACCACAAAACGGGAGACCGTTGTAATTATACAGCTGATGGAAAAGGTGGCGCGGCATGAGATACCAGGTCAACCAGTGGATACCGAATGTAATTTGCATGACACAGCATGGCACAATCATATTTATTTCAGTTTCCCTTATTCTAAATGTTGAAAGGTTAAATCATAAATTATTGACCCAATTAACTTTTCACCAAAAACGATGATGGAAAATGAGCTCGGTTGAAAAAAATATCAGCGGTACGTACAAAGGGTAAACGGAATCCATACTGCAAAATAAGCTATGCACTTGTTTTGCATAGTATCGGTATTAGAGGCAACGAAAGCGAAAAGGTTTACGAGAAAAATGTGGTTGCTGTTCAAATTTAACAAGGAGGAAGACACAAAATCTTTTATTCAAAATAAACCACATTTTTTGCCAGTAACGAGAAATTCGTTTTAAGTTTATTTTTTATTAAAGATCCTGCCAAGAAACCCCCAAAACAAAAAGTGCGATTTAACAACGAATGCTTTGTTTAGCAGTCAGATATTTTATTTGTGCAGGTGTTCAAATATTTGGCATAACCAACGTTGGTTAGATAGAACAGTGATTTGTTTTCCTGTCGTACTGACGAATTAGCGAGTTTGGTATACGTTTAGTCTCACGAGCTGGAAAGACAAATTATATTATCATGTTACTCCTAGGATTTTGAGTATGTCCTATTGATGAGGTTTGTTATTCTCCGAACATGTCTACTTAAAATTGCTAATGATAGAAGGATGTTAATTACGCTGCGAATTTCAATTCACAAGAGTTAATGTAGTTGGATGAAAATTTTTAACTTGTTCCTGCTTAGGTTTTCTCTGATGTTCCTCTTCGGTATAGACGCATTCGGGAACAACTTAAGAATATAAATAAAATATACTTTTTATGGGACCTCAAAAAGAAAATATTCTGTGGTGTGGCTTGCGTGAAATATTAATAACAAACATGGCAATTTCTGTTTAAATGGTAATTGCTAAATATCCTCATTATCACCGCACGAAGGCGAGGAACAGTTGTTCATTAGGTGCCTTTAAATAATTAAACGCGAGACGCTCTTAAACCCATCTGAGAGTGTTTCAGCTTAGCTTTTGTAATATTATTTCGTTTTTGTTCAGTGGGTTTTTAATGATCGTGTACTTGCATTTTAAGTGGAAAAGTATCGGTTTTGAAAACAATGTTGCAATCATAAGTAAGTTAGCTTCGAACCTTACGAATCGGCTTGAGCTGCAAGAAGATAACTGAGCAACGACCAACAACGGATTTATTGTATATGGCTTTATAAATTTTTTACCAGCGTATGACACGATCTGTTCGATGTAGAAAAAGAATGCGCAAAGCTTTGAGCCTCTAAGAGAAAGAACAATAGGTTTTCTTGACACTTTATTTTGAAAAGGACGGGTGAAATTTCAAAGGTGGCAATTGAAACATTGAGATATGCTGTGCCATAAATAAATTATACACATCGTATGGAAAAGCTTCTCGGCCAATGAGATCGCACGCTTTCAAATAATTATGGAAGATCACCTTGAAGACAATATATTGTAATACGCCTTCACGAGCAAATATTTGCCATATTTCAGCTCCTCTGGAAATGCACTTTATTGAGCACTTGTTAATGAGGCATCTGCGTTAAAAATGGCCGGTTTTGAACTTTCATTTAATCCTTGATAAATTTGCGAAATTAACTCTCGCAGCACGGTACACCATGATTTCATTAAATACTTATTACATGAGAAAATTTAAAAATACTGGAAAAGCAGAGCTGCTTGCAAAAATGGTAACAAAAAATAAATTAAACGACAGACCCCCAGGTACTTTTACAAACACTGTTCCTGCATATTTAGCAAAGCAAATAAAAAAGAAATGCTGCGGGCCAAGAGAAGGTATTATACGCATGTTATAAATTTATGAATGTGATCTTCGCGTTTAAATCATTTAGCATTTTCTAAACAAAACATTTCTTTTGTAATTGCTGCATAAGTAAAACGAAAACTATTACACGATAGTAAACTTATAACTATAATATTTACAGGAAAAGTTCAATATTGAAAACGTGTCGGTTTGGGACAATAGAATGCCGTTTCGATAAAAATTGACGCCGTAGATGAGTTAGAACTAATTCACAATTTTTGAAACGAATCATTCACGTGTGATCTAGAAACTGCGCGATCTCTGGAACCTCAAGTAATACGGTATTTCAACACTCCGGAAATTGTATAAATAATCTTTCTTTCAGTTTTCTGTTTTTGAAGGTAAATTCGACTGAGAGGGCTGATAATATTAAAAATGTTAAACCCGTTCGCAGGATCGCCTGAAGAATAAATCAAGGGTGATAGCCTCGCTGAAGCAAAAGCACTAACTGCAAGCGAATGCTGGCCGGCTTGGTGATTTACCATAACACTATTTTGCCAAATGTATTTTGTATTGTATACAGCGCATTTTACCTCATTGCCTGTTTCTTGCAGGAGCGTTACCAGAAATTGATTCAGCTCGTCCGCCTCGATGTAACCATTTCCTAAAAACAGTAACGAAAGCGCAAAATGAGTTCTGTGTTGTTGAGGAAGTCTTCAAACACAAGCGTAGTTACCGAATATACAATATATTAAAAACGCTCGTATTCTCACCGTCTTTGTCAAATTCCTTGAAAACTTTGACGAATTCTTCTGACGTAAGCCTCGCGTCGCTGTTAAATTTCAGCATACAAGCATCTTTACCCTTAACGTCTGCCATGTTCGTTGCCCGCAAGATCAAAATAACATTCGTGTTGAATGTAAACCGGCTTTAATATTATGTACGAGCCCGACGCATGCGCGCTAAGGCGTTGGGCGCAGAAGCCGATAATATTCAAATTTGCGTCTGAGCGCAAAACAGGTGTAATGAAAGAAGCAAACAAAGAGCTCGAAGGGAGAACAATTTAGCGAAATTATCTCCACGCTGATTTCGTGACAACACTCGATAAGGTCTAATGTGAGGATAAATGAGAAATCAGGTGAAGATTTTTAAGGAAAAATCCATTGGTTACCGAAAATATGGTCTGTGAAAAGATATGCTGGAAATAGGTCAAAAGATAAAAAACACACATCAAAGAAAGTTTGTTTTGAATCTTATGCAAATCAGATATGCAAATTAACCAGCAAATCTCGAAGATTCACGCACAATTTCGAACGAAAGGCTTTGAATCATACGCCATGTCTCCCTTTGCGATGATAACTCAGTGTTATTTTTTTTTTCTTACTGTTAAGTACGGTGTACTCAAAATATTGTTTCGATCAAGAGTTCCCTTTCTGTTTGTGATCACTTTTGGATTTAAATTATTTCTATAATTCATGACTTGTAAAGTATATTTTCGGAAGCGACGCGAAAACGGAAATGTTGTCTCCTCCTGAAGTGCTCTCAGTCGGCACTTTCACTAGAACTGTCTGAATTTTCTAGTGTTGCTCCAAGTCCTCGACCTTTGAAATATCATTTGAATTTTCTCACTTAGGTAAATTACGTTGCGGTAGAATTCTACGGAGCTGACGATTAACTTAAAGGCCGAAAGAGAGACATAAGATTGGCAAACAGAGATTTAACTTGGACTGAGTTAACTAGATAAGGGATGGCGGCGAAAAAAAAAACGCACAGTATGTCCGTTCGACGAATTTAACAAGTAGTCAATTAAACTTTTAATTCATATCTTTTAAAAATCTTTAGCAGAGCGATGTGTGATGGAAAAGTTGACGAAACGTAGATAATAGAAACCGCAAAAACCATATGGCAATTGGCAAAACAAACCGTAAATTTTAACGAGCAGAAGAATGTTTTCTTCGGGAACACATTTTGATTTTTGTCCCAAGCAACCGTCATATCCAATGAAATTCAAAAAAATATAGTGTTACTACTTTTCAGTTGGAATTTTCCCTTCATCTTCAATCACGGATGTAAACGGGATTTATGAGATAACAATTAAAATCTTTTTTGTCGTTGTTGTTGTTGTTGTTGATACGAGAGGGAAAAGATAGTTTTGATTTTTTTTTCCAATATGATTTAGGCGATTGTTCTCTAGTCAAATTCTTATTAGGAGAGAACTTTTAGCAGGGTATTAGGAGGAGTTACGACAAAAACATGAATACCAGTGACGAAAGAGTCATTTTCTGTGGTAGCACAGTAAGCATGAGACAACTATCTTGACAATTGGTTATTCCGTAATAATTCTAGATGTTTTATGGCTTTTTGGGCACGAGATATGAGATAATTGTTAGATTTTAAAGGAAGAAAAACCGACTACAACAGCGACCAATTGGCTATCTATTATCTCATATCCTGTAAGTCGAAGTGAAATAATTTTTTAAGTAACTGCATTATATTGTGTTTGATAAAGAAATATAGATATCGACGGGGTATTGAAGTTTAGTTCCATTCTAGAAGCTACATATGAGTTGGAGATGTAGGTTCAAATTCGTTAAGAGCAAAAGGGAGTCAATGATGCGAGCACACAGTAAGAGCTGACCATCAAACAAAGCGGGAGTTTGATTATGGACCACTCTCGTTTCCTTGACGCCATCTCAAACAAAAAATCATTTATTACATGACTCGTTCCGCCCAAACACTGAGGGGTATCGAGAAGTAGAAGGAAAGGAGTGAAAACGATTTTCGGAAGCGATATACCTGACACATAACAATCTCAAGTAATGCATACAATATGTTCAAAGATCTTGTGGAAAATTGTCCAGAACTACAAGCACGATTGAGCGAAGTGATTATGAACCAACAAATTAAATATATCTGTAGCGGTGTATTCGAGACAGATGTCAATTTCTAGTGACCGCACAATGTCATTGCTATAAAGAATCATCTTATTTTCTAGTCGTAAGTGTAGACTGAATTCCGCTTTTATAAAGATATTTCGCGTGCCATGAGGTTGGCCCTCCTGGGACGGGTAAGCGGTTTTGAAATAAATGAAACGGAAGTTTTATTGAATAAATGGATAAGTAATGTTGATTTGAACGACATTATCTCAGTTCCAGATTTTACAAGAAAATTTTTTTCTTACACAACTCTTCACATAACGAATATAATATATAGAATTAGCCAAGCCTAAAAGTGGAGCTCCTCATGCATTGAAAATACTGTCATTATATATACGTTTGGCGTACGCAACCCTGAAGAAAGATTCCAAAGCAAATTTAAATCGTCAGCTCAAATCACAGAAATTTCGTTGACAAAATCCTGTCTTTTACCCTAGGCCAAAAAAAATTTGGGACTTGAGGCCGCGATCCAATGGAAAACCATTATCTGGTCAGCGGTGACCTCGATGAGCTCTACACCTGAGCCCGCAATATGGTGATGTGATACTGGTCAGCGAATACCTTGTTTTGACAGCTGTCAATTGACCATAACATGCACTGACAAGGCTGACAAGGTATGGCCGCCATGTTTGTTGTGCGACGTCGTCGGAAGGCTGCATGTCAAAAGAAGAACAAGAAGCAGAGCGGAGCCTTCCTGCCCGTTTTGCACACAAGATGAGAAAGAAAGCTAGATATGAAACCACCGAGAGTATTAATTTTAGATTTTTGTGAATAATTGCTTCATAATCTTGCATTATATTCCCCCCGTTCAAGATAATGAAATAACCAAAATTTGCAAAAGGCAACGTGACATTGAAGTCCATTTGAACAGCTACATTCAAACTTATGATTGCGGTTCTCTGTTGAGAGTTGGCGCAGTGGTGAGAGCGTTCTCCTCCCAATAATGTGGCCCGGGTTCCAATCCGGAAATGTTGCGGGTTGAGTTTGTTGTTGGTTCTCGTCCTTGCTTCGAGGGTTTTTCTCCGGTTTTCCTCCCTCGATAAAAACTAACACTTCGATCGGGAATACACTGCCCCACAAGCCTCTGCTTTGAATACCACCGTGTCTAAACAAAGGTGATTTATTTTACTTTATTTAGTGTTGTGACAAGACAAGGTGCAAGGTTAACTTTGTTTCCTTCAGTTGCCCTAAAATCAAAAGCTAATAAATGTTCTATTGTAAAGAGTTACAAGGGAACCATATAAAAGAACTCGAACCCACGAGATTCTGTACACACGCCGGACGCTCAGTGTCCCACTAGCCTCCCCTCCCCCATTTCTTTTTTGCTTCACCCCAGGCTCGCTCGTCCGCTGTTCGCACCTTCGTTCTTTTGTTCGATCGCACCGCGCGCTTCGAAAGGAATCGACTGGGGTCGCCCACTACCTCTCGGAACGAGTTATTTCATTGGTTCCTAAAACAATACATAACAGGCTATAACAATGCCCCTATCCCTGAATAACAATAGAGGTAGTGTTTACAGCGGGCGAATGAAAATAGAGGTTTCAGAGAGGTAGTGTCCTACTGATCGACTGATACGCAGGCTACAAAAGGCTCCTGGGAGTTACGTCATACAACAATGGGTTCAAATGAGAAAAACACGCTAGGATTAGTTTTGTCGATGTGCGAACGTGAAGAAAAAAATTATAGTAATCAGTGATACAAGCTTCTCAGAAAATATTGAAGTTGAATTTATTTTTATACTATTATATTAATATTATTGAACTTGAGTATCAGTTTTACAAACTAGTTGACTCTTCTTTGTATTGTTTGTTCTTTAGAACGTATTCACTCACACGTGACCAGCGGCCATATTGGTTTACCTAAACAAGAGACGTTTTTTGAATAAAAATAGATTTTAATTCCCGGTGGAATGGCTTGGTACACCAATATGGCCGCCGTTTCTTTGTTTTGGAATACCAGTATGGCTGCCGTGACGTCACGTGAATACGTTCCATCCTCTTTAGCCTATTTAGAGCTATTTAAATATATTTTATTGACCGATCGACCGACCGACCCTACTAAAACCTACCACGAAGTGAAATAGAAAACGTTTAAAAATGTTTTGTGTTAATGAACTAAAGCTTTTTATCATACCTTTTACCTTATTGCAAGGCATCTAGCACTTAACAAGATAATGATTTCGACTATGACCGGTGGAGAAACACAACTATTGTTTGGTGTGGAATTTCGTATGAATACCTGCAAATACATGTACATATCACTGACATTTGTAGCCATATATAATGGCTGTAATAGGAACATTTTTTTCTATAAAGTCGTTTAAAAGCAACTACATATCTATTCTTTATATTTGTTAATGTCAAAAGTTACGATTTGAAATAATGCAAAGCATTAGACTGACTTGAAATCAATAAAATGAACTGTTCCCTGCTGATGAAAACCTAATCGATTATTATATATTAAATGTTCTGGTCCTTTTATATCGATACAGATATTTTGAATCGTTTACTATTCAAAGCAAGTTTTGATTATAATTTTGCTAATTCATCACACAAAGTACATTTTTAACATAAAAAGTATACAGCTATTTCGAGAAACGTTGTCGGAAAAAAGCGCAAAACTGCAGAAGCCAATCCTGAACGGTAGTATGGGTAGACGTATTGAGCTACTGCACGTCTTGAATACTAATGAGATATAACAACAAAATAAGCGCGAATTTCAGGTTTTCTTTCTTTTAAAACATGTAGAAACAAGGTACGTTTACCCCCTCTGAAGTTTAGAAGAATTTTCCTCACTCAAAGACATGCGACAGTAAAAGTAAAGCTACAGATATAGGCCTCCTGAGAGGAAAAACAAATTCTCCTCGTGCAAAAATACAAACTTGTAAATTTCCTCTAGGCCAATATGCAAAATTCCAGTGAATACCCAGACCACCTTTCGGTCTTGTCGAATGCACTTTGATGTTTTTTTTTTCCGACAACCTTTCTTGAAATAGCTGCATTTTAAACGCGAGACTTGGAATGATATTACGAAATCACTCTAAATACATCCCTGCGACGTCAGTGAGCTAACTAACATAACTACGGTTGATATTTTATTTACAAGTGAGCCATAAATGGACCTATCTGAGCATTGTATACAAAAACAATTAACGAATTTGAACGTCACTCAGTAGGCATCGGAAAACCAATTAAACTTGCGACGCACTTTAGTTTTACGTTTCTGTTTCGAAGTTTTTAACGCCTTTTCCACAAAGTTCCAGGTAGTTCCAGACTCCTGGTGATGTTCGGCTTCCCGTGTTTGGGCAGAGCTGGTGAGGAGCTAAAGAACGCACAGAACATATTTAATTAACACGATACTGGAAATGCCCTTCTGATAAGCCAGTTTCTAGGACAGTTTCAAGTTTAGCAAGACCGCTGAATGAAAAGACTCAAGTCGCATCTGTACAGGGTTAGTGTCAAAGTAAAGAAAAATATTCACAAACACTAACAGGAAAACACAGAAGCATTAAATAAAACAATACACAGAGTTGTAAACGGTTCGTGTTCTTGGCGATATTGTGAAAGAATAGACTACATTTAACTACAACTACTGCAGTATTGTTTTTATGCTGCTATATTGTGTACAAATGCCGATCACCAACATGGCGTACAGATATCTTATGTTTAGAATAGCACTTTGTCTGAACATGTTTGAACAATACTTAGGAAAATTGTTCAATTTAGGAAACTTGCTTCATCTAATTTATAGTACAATTCTTTTTTTCCTTTTTCCATGCAAACAAGTAAATATTGTAGAACTAACAAAATACATTACCTCGTCTTCTTGATCGCTTGGTATTGGTGATGAGGTAACTTCTGCAGCTCCCTTTTTCTCGACAGAAACCTTGAAAATGACGTTTGCTTTGAGTTCTCACAGTAGTTTTACTAAAGCCACTAGAGCGGAAAATCTTGCAATCTTCCATACAATCCTTCTAATTTTGGAAATATTCAAATTGCCATAAAATCTCACCTTTATGAGATACTGGCCAAAAATTTCAGAGCCGCCTTAGAAGTTGTAATGGGTACTCGAGAAAATTTAATCTAATTAACAAAAGGCAACCTGTCCCCTGCACCGTCTGATGTATCATTGCTATATGGCGCCATATTGATTTGCAACTGTTAGAATTGAATCTATTTAAGAAAGCACAGCATGTCCCTTCACCGTCTGGGCTATTGCTTCTATGTGCAATTATTGTGCCAACCTCTATCCCAGGTTTTGTAGGCAAGGTAAAGTCTCCGTTGAGTACAGTGGCCCATACCGCCGGAGCTTATCTCGGTTTCTGTAGCATTAGGCAACTAGGATTATTTCTAACTAACCCCCCTGCCCCCACCACCACCACTGGATAGGATGCTAGTCCATCACAGAACACTCTGTCTTTACAATGTAGGGTTAATTAAACGTAAAAATTGAATCATTAACAAAAAATACTTAAAGTGTTACCTTATCTCTTTGATATCGTGCCATCGGTGAGAGGAAGGTAGCACTTGATGGTGTTTCCTTGTGCTCGGCAGGAACCTGGAATGAATGAATGCGGGAAAAAAATCCCAAATGATGCGTGACACTTTGAAATTATAATATAAACAAAAAAAACTAAAAAAGAATGGTGTTGAAAGTGTGATTTTGTGTAGTTCAAAAACACAAACGTTTCGGGCATAGGCTAGTTTCCTTCGTACCCGTTGTTGTGGGGGAGAAGCGTTGCGTGACGAGCCCAAACAACGGCTGCGAAGGAGACTAGGCATAGCCCTTCTTCAGTGTGAAACCGTTACCAGTTACCGGTTACGGTTTCACACTGAAGAAGGCCTATGCCCGAAACGTTTGTGTTTTAAACTACACAAAACGACACTTTCAACATCATTTATTTAGTTTCTTTTTTTTGTTGTTTATATCAGCTGGAATGACTGACGCTCTTTTGAGTCATAATATGCTAAACATGTGACGCTAAGGAAAAGAGCCATCAAATAGTTATTAAATGTACCATATTAATTAGTGTGCCATAATACTCCTTGAAAATAAAAAAGAACTGAAAGTGTCGGGAGGGCACAAGTGTATGTGCTTTCCGTGGAGAAAAAAACAGCGAGTTTCAACTGACCAAATATAAAATAACCAGTGTTCGCTTTGACTTTGCTTTCAACATCCTTCACGACAAAAAACCTGCTTTCCCTCGACTTTTACAAGAAATTTGAAATGTCCCTGACCAGAAACTAATTTCCCCGAGTTTTTCTTGACGCTAAAAAAAATTCTCAGTTTTTCTGGCGTGCTATTCTAACAATAATCCACTGACTCGAAAAAGGAATAAATATTTTGAAATGTGCGATAATTAACTTACTTGATAAGATGGAAGCGAGTCGAAGTTGGGAGTACTTAAAGTACAAGGCTCTTCCATGGAATTCCCCAGGAGACTAGGACTGGAGCTGTGAAGTTCTTGTGGACTTTTGAGGGAGCCTGGTATTAATAAACCACTGTCAAAATTATAGTGCCACAATTTTTATTCTCATTGGTTGAGAGCATTGGTTAAAAGCTGCAAACCTGGTATGGGCAAACGTCGGACCGGGCCAACTCGGATCGTTGATTTGAATAAGAAGCTATTGTGTATTTCCTCCTTCGGAATAGCTGCCTTTCTTATTCAAGTTATCGATCCGAGATGATCCGGTCCGACTTTTGTTCCTGCTTCCGCGGCAGATAACCAAAACCTGGGCATTGATAATTCTCGTTATAATGCTTACCCTCGTCCCATTATTTGGTAATTTGCACAACTGCTTTTTCAAGTATCTGGGCCGGTGATATCGGTGACAAAAAAGAGATTTAAAAATATCTGTCCAACGCTTTTCATTGTGAAGGTTTCTGGTAAAGAAAGTCCGAGAACACCGACAAACAGAGTGTACCCTTAATTTGCTGATGCCGCTGCACCTCTCAACAACCTTGGACGGAATTAACGGGGACTATTTCCTGGATACATGGATCGGATTAAGGTCAGAACAAGTCCCTTTACGCAGAGTGATTGCCGTTATAAAAAGGTTACAGTTAGTGGATGTCCAGTGGCGGATCAAGACGGGGGAGGGAACTTTTGAAGGCGGCTTTTGTTTTGTTTTTTTGAAAAAAAAATCTTTTTTCCAAAAATAAGGGGAAGGGGTGAGGCCCCCGGGTCCCTCCGCCGGATCCTTCACTGATGTCCCACTGTATTTGTGCGGACAGTAACACAATCTTAGATCTGATCAAGAAGATAATACGAGTATTAGCTATCGCCATACCTGCTAATCCGGATGTATCAAGAGAGAGAAGTTCCTGTTGTGAATACAGGTCTTCAGGCCTAACCATACTGTACTGCACAATTAACAAGGCAAACAGTACATCACACACATTACTAGTGATAATTATTTGACTATAATAGGCCGAGAGCATGACTTTTGGGTTAACTGTTTGGCAAGAAAAGGTTTGAGCTAATAAATGGAACTTTTTTTTCACTGAAAGCTGAAAGCTGTACATTTCTATTGCACTGTTTTATTTTTTTATAATGATGTTTGCTTAACACTTGACCACCTTTTCACAGCCCCTCCCCCAAAAAATAAATAATTAAAATTCTAATTCTAATAAACAGGATGTCAGCTACAAGGAGTATGAAAAAATTAAAATTTACTGAGAGATTTACGGTTTAATGCCTGTAATTTTAACTGATAATCGAGGATTAACCACCCAACCTGGCTTGTCACTGCAAAAATCCGTCATAGATGCGATGAAAGCACTTACCGAGTGGTGACTGTGCTGACTATGGTAAGACCCGGATTGACTGCTGGACTTCACTGAACAAGACGTGCTGTCTAAGAATTAAAAGTGCACAAACCATTAAAGTGAGTTTTGAGAATGTTCTCTGGTTACAAATTTCTTAAAAATATGAGCTTTCGGCTGCCAAACTACAGCCTTTAACGAATGATTAAAAAGGCACTAATGAAGGAACATGTAGAGTAAAGACGTATGAAAAAAGATATAGAATAAAAATGCGTAAATAAAGTGACAACTGAACAACGAGTAAGAATTCGACTAATAAAAGGAAACTATTTAAAAAGAATAGAATATTGCCTAGGTGATGACTTAGCATCGTTGTCCGCTTCATGACAGTGCACCATGAGTGGAGAGTTTTTCGCACTCGATAGTCACCCTTGTCAATCCCTTGTATTATTGAAGCCAATCTGGTCCCATTCATTCATGCAACCATCCATGCATGGTTTGAGACGTTCGATCCTTTGTTTCTGATGTGTTCTTTTGATTCGCGCTTGAAAACGTCTGTCGGTTTCCCGATTTAGCTCCCACTGCAGTCACTAGATGGCATTTGTTTGGAGATGGCTGGGTGGCCTGAATTTGGGAATTTCTGCTATAAAGTTATGTAAGGTCTGGTGACGACTTGTTTCGAAGTAATCTTAGGAATGGTTCGGTGAGGCCATTGATGAAAGGCAGACAAGAGAATCGCGACTAATTCTTCTCGCGAGGGAATTGTTTCCGTGGAAGGTTTTTTTTCCTTTAATCGTTGGAGATGATCAATGGGAGGTAATCACTCGCCATTCGCTTTTGAAGCATCGGAGATACGTTTAACTTCTTTTATCTATCTAACAAATTTTCTTTTTTGGCATTGCCATACATGAGTCACTATTTCACAGAAACGAGTATTGATATATCTGGTTTCGCTTTTAGAGTTTCCTAATTCAACTGGATTTGGCAATTCAGTCTTCAAAATACAAAGTCCATAAACTTGGGAAAGGAAAGAAACAGTTTTATTTTTTTTATTTCAGAGACAGCCAACAAAAATCTGCATTTTTTGGCTCTGGTTGTTGTTCGTGGTTGTTTGGTTTGCTTGCATCTTTGCTGATTTAACATTTTCTTACTGCTATGTTCCGACTCACCTGGACTAACTGGACTGTCTGGTAACAACAGCTTGTTTCCTCGTCTGACGCAAGCTGATGAACGTGTCTGATGTACAGAGTCATCTTCCTCAGTTCTTTTCCTTTTTGTTGATTGACGCCTGTCAATTTCAAGTAAATCCGCACTGAACTCCAGTGCGGGTCTTTGGGAGTGCTTCCAGGTATTCTGACAAAACAGAGCATCAAAGTCAACTTTCGCTTTTTCTGTGTCTTCTTTGCCCTTTGAAGTATGACTGATGATGTCTCTTGCAGAAGACGAAACCGTACCTTCTTTATCGGCATTCTTTGAAACTTTTTCTACAAATGTAGTCCTGTCCTTCCTTTGATTTTCAAGAGGAGATTCCTTTTCTGGCAAGTTATGAGTTGACGATAACGAGAGTTGAGTAACAACAGTATGCCTCGAATGTTTATTAGATATCGACTCACTTTGACAAGCATTTCTGGGTTTTATCTGAGTAAACCCCTCCTGTGTTGGAGACGGAACATCCGAAAAACAGGGGGGTGAGGTGACCTCATCAAATGAAACGCTAGTTTCTAACAAATTTCCCAGTTGTGATTCTGTCAACGAGCAGTGAAGTTGAGTCCGTTGAGGCGTAATAATATGCGGCAGTGGCTGTTCCATTTCATACTCGTGGCTATTCTGACTGGAAGGTACAATGCTGACATCCGGGGCTTTTCCACCGGGAGAAGACCTTCCTTGAAGAATCGAGTACGATTCTTCGCTACTTCCTCTAAGCTGCGAAGCCTCACTTGATGACAAACACAGCTCCTCAGGCACAAGACCTTTTAGCGGTTGATCCGCAACCACACTTTTTTGCGAAGAAGGGACATAACTTGAACTCACCAACATGTTATCGTTATGTCCTTGTGAGCTATGCTTCTCGATTCCTTTTTCTTTGGTCTCGCATTCTAGAATAAAGATAACATCATTAACAGTTTAGCCTTTGATGGTTTATTCATATCAGTTTTAATACATACGCTGGCAAATCTCCGAGCATTAGAAGAAACCACCAAACGAGGAGTCGCAACAAGACAAGACAATACACATCTGTAATATCCATTTAGAAATAGCTACATTTTACCAGGATTCCCTGGCTCTCCGTACAAACTGCAGTTTTGCGACCTTTTCTCGAAGAATGTTCCGTTGGTTTGTATTTCTAGGTTGTAGGAATGCTTGGAGAAGTATTCGCGCACACCATTCGTGCCTTTAAATTGTAAAAACGTTTTTGTAAAGCTTTTCATCACCTGCACTTTCTGCTGTTTCAGCACAAATTTGCTCCTGAGTGGATGAGATGACGCTCTGTATTTCGCATGTTTGGGGCGGACAATAGTTTGGCTTCCATTCTAAGGGGGGTAAAACAACACAAGAATAAGTCGCGCCAAGCGTTGTTGACGGGAACTCCGAAGGACGGAGCAGCATTTATAAGTAGGAGTGGGATAGATACCCAGGGAGAGAGAGAGGGAAGCAAAAGACTCCCATGTGAAAAGGAAGAGGAAGCTCGACGGTAAATTTGAATTAATACCCTGTAGGCCACCGATCTGGGTGTGACCCAAGCTTTCTTTGACCCATAAAAGAAACCATTCTACACCGTAAACTAGACATTTAAGGTTAAAAATATTGGCGTTCTAAGATAAGATACGAACTTAATTAACATGTCGAGAAATCGATAGCATACGATATATGCCAATTGGGGACACCTAAAATGCGTAATTTAAACCTGTAAGTAAGAAGCAAGGAACCCCTTCCACTTCCACAGTACTGGGAGTCTCCCACTATGGGTCGAATTTCTTTATTTTTTGCTTCCAGCTCCAACATCTGCCTCGTTCTTATCCTTTCCACACTTTGGTTACCTGCGTCCGGCTTCACCAACTCTGCTGGCAACTCGATCAAGTTCCTTATCTCTAAGACTGGATAAGATCCTTTGCATCATTGCTCATCAATTTAACAACGATAATACCAGCTTAGTTATTTCTTATGTAATTTCTCCTGCAACCAAACTCGTTTTCATATGAAAGGTTGTGCCCCAGGACTTGTTTTGAAACAGGAGAAAAAGTCATCTCGGAAATGGCTTGTTAATCTGCGAGACACTGAGAAAACACGATCATTTGCCATAACAGTTCAATAACTGTTTTTCTCATTCGATCACTAAGTCTGGTTCGTCCAAGGAGAGTTGTCAAATCGTTCTCCGATAACTCTGGAAAACGAGCTGCCATTTTTTACTTGGAAGTGGACAAGACTACGCATGAGCAGAATATTATTTGCAGCAAAACTACAGTCAGAGGTCAGAGATACAAATGCCCATGACTGGATCATTACATTTGCAGGCCGTTATTTGCAGATCACGTGGTGGGATCTCGGCCAATGAAACGGAAGAGAAAAATTACTTCTCAAACTCATTAATAATTCATCTAGTTAAAACAAAGGAAATCAGAACCGTGAGGGCAGTTTGGAAATCTGATCTTAATTAGCATAGATTTTGATATATCAAACACTCGAGAGAGTGTATCATCACATTTCCAAACACCTCAAAGTTCGTCACAAATACTCCGCTGCGCGTCGTATTTTGAACTCTCTTCTCGGTGTTTGGAAATGTGATGAAACACGCTCTCTCGTGTTTAATATAAATACATCCAATGATACAAATAGTTACCTGGGATTTCAGCCAGTTTCCTTTCCATCACATCTGGAATATGTACGCTATCGTGGCTCTTCAGAACCAGCCGTTCGGTGTCTTTGGAATCTGGGAAATTGGCGTCTTCTTCTGATTGTTGGCAACAAAAAACAAAAATAAATACAACAGTTATCATTTGAGTAAGGCACAAGGGAAGTCTGGGCAAAATGTTTGACGTTAAAACTAAGATGTTACCATGCGGGAGTGAGCAACTGGCCCAAGTTTGTAGTGGGGACTTGTCGGACTAACTGACTTTGTAATTTTTGCTTCCTTCACTGGGCTGGGAGTTCGGTTTGAGCAGCAGGGACTATCGAGTAAAAGACGACTATCCTTTGATCTTTGAGGAAACCATTCGTGCACATAACTCAACAAATGCTTCATCGTTCAAATAAAAGCGGTGGCAAACGGAGACACGTTGATAAAGATGATTCTTTTATTTGTCACGAGGGTAGGACAAAGAAAAACGTCTGAGTCCCCGACTGGAATCGAACCCATGGCCTCCCAGATACCGTTTAGGCGCTCTATCTAACCACTGAGCTACGATAGACTCTTGGTGAGCTTGGCGTTTTACTAGGTTCATGTGTCCATATGGGGACACATTGTTGCTCATGATGTTTGTTGGGTGAGATAACGAGCAGGAACTAATTTAACTGACATTTGAGCATAAATTTGAGCATTTTATATTCAGAAGACAATATTTAACAATTATTCCACGATGGATATGAGATGTTAGATAGCCAATGAGGCGCGTAGCGTTTATTAAAAACGTCCAAAAGAATTGCAATATCTGAGCACCCCCGCTGTTTTTGTTGACGAGTACAGCTACGATATTTGTGGTCAACGGTATATGAGCTCATATACCATTGGCTGTTGACCAATCAAAACTCAGGAATTGCAATATACCATTGCTAGTTTTTATAATGAAGAAGATAGCATGTTTTTTTTCTTATTGTTCCCGACTGTTAAAACCTGATAAGTCTTCTTGTAGTTTAGCCTGCGAATACAGCCGCCTCTCACTCGCTCCCGCTACTACGTGCGAAACGCGAGGAGAGTCTCTCCTCGCGTTTCGCACGCAGTAGCGGGAGCGAGTGAGAGGCGGCTTTATTCGCAGGCTACTTGTAGTTAAATTTGGCTAAAAAAGTGGGAGGGAGCACCCCTGCCCCCCTTCCCAGCACCCCCTACTCCTATGTCCCTAGTGTCTGTGCATTTAGCACTCTAGTACTGTGCCTATTTAAGGTGGCTGAACACAGTTTTCGATACCTGTGTTTCATTTTCAATTTTTCCAAAACCATTGATTCCTGGGTCTCCAAAATTAGCATAACATAAGATAAAAAGATAGACTTCTGTATTTTGATATTTTAGTTGACGTGTGTTGCGTTGCCATGGTAACATGACTGAATATAAACACGCCATAAAAATTGGGTTTTATATATTTGCAGAAAATTTAGTCATTAGATTTTCTCCATCCCTTGCATGTAACAAACTTGTAACATTGCTCGCATGTTAACACTATTCTAATAATATTTTAACAGAGAGATTTTCAGCTATCCTCTGTTTAAGGTTCACTGAATTATTTACAATTTTCTCTGTTAAATTTAAATTTTTTTTAAATAATTCACTTTCTTGTTTCCTTTAGTATTTCCCTGCCAAATTTTATGAAATTCTAATGAGTGGTTCTCGAGAAATATGCGCACTTCCAAGAAAGCTGCTAAACTGATTCAATCACATTTTTTTGACCTACTACGCATGCGCTGCATTTAAGTGGGTTCTTACGATAACGACAAAAACCGGCAAAATCACTGGATTCTTTGTTTCTTAACTTTTTCTGACATTCCATACAAACAAAAGACTAAAACATATAACACATTGCGTCATTTTAAGAATAATAATATCACATGCAGGAACGGCATAGAACAAATAAATCATCGCTTTATCGGCGCCATGTTTCATCTTCGTAATCATTGTGCGCGCGCTACCTCGCATCAGCAATGAAGACTGCAGAGCGCGCGCAAAAACTGTGTTCGGCCACCTTAAAATATTATAATTAACAAGCAAACATTACAAACTGAACAAAAATCTGTCACAATCCCAACTGGATGGAGCCCTATAAGCTGGCTTCATGTATTTACAAAGCCTGACCAAGGAGTTGAATTCAGGACTACCGACAACAAAACTAGTCAGTGGCTGGGTGAAGGATTTTCAAATACAATACTCCCAAACCACCTAACCATGCCTTCAGTGAAAGAAAGAAGAAAAGGAATGCTTGATAGTTACCATCATCAAGTTGTTTCCTGAGCTGTTCTATTCTCCACAGTTGACGTAACCTTGACTGCAATTCAGGATGTGTTGAACTGTCCAGTAGGTCACTACCAAACTGGGTGTTACCCTCGCCACCCGCAAATTTAAAGTGGTTGATGTTTATCAAAAACTCTGCCTGATCCTGAACAGAAAGTTAAGAAGCACTTGTAAGTAAGGTGAATACATGTTGTGTATGTTGCGGTTTCATTTTATTGATTTAAAATTTTTCAAACCAGCTTGATTTTTATTTTTCATTTTCTCAAATTCATTATCACAATCTAAAACAAAAGGAAATAAAAACTAAACTAGTTTGAAAAATGTTAGAACCAAAGATAAATTTAAACCACAACATTGGCACATACTACAATTGAAACACAGGATGTTTTAACAGCATGAGTGCCTTGTTGCAATGAAGATCATTTCAGATTTAATTCCTGGCAAAGATTTGCTGTTCTCCAAAACTGTGATGATAGCTACCTGACTCCTGATAATGAAACGTTTATAATAAATAATATACAAATACTGACAAACTAAATGAATGAGATCATTTGCAAAATGCAAGTTCTGATAAAAAGGGTGGGGGGGGGGGGGGCAGTGGTTCAACAGGGTCATGGGGGGGGCGTCATTTAACAGAGATAACCTCATGACCTGTTAAAGTGCCTGATTGCACTGTGGAAATAACTGTACCACTGACTGTTTGAACTAAATTAAGTATAAACTAAATGAACTAGTAAGTAATTGTGACTGAACTGAGGATTATCACACAGGAGTATGGATCAAGCAGGCAGCTGGAGTATGAATCAAGCATAACATTGTATTCTTAGGCAAGACACTTTACTCTGAAAGTGCCTCTTTCCATCCAGGTGTATACAAGGATACAGAAAAATTTAATGCTGAAGGTAACACTGCAATTGACTAGCATCCCATCTGAGTGGGGAGGGGGGCGAGAAAGAAATACTCCTTGCTATACGATCAATATTTATTTCATAGTATCAAGTAAATTATAGATGAATGTGCAAAGGGCTTTCATCCTCCGCTTGCATTACTTGCCTATGATCCTTTTCTTAATTGGCGTTTAAACAACTTGTTTAAACAAAGTTTGAACATTACATAACCTCAAAGGCATTCAGTACTGTTGACACACAGACGTCATGACCTGATTATGAGGAGCTCTCGAAACTGAACAAAAAAACTTTTCTTACCAACTCATCTTCTGCAGTGGCTTGCACAGAATATTTTTTTACAAAAATCAATCCCCCTTGGATCTCGGCTAGGGTTGTTATATGTGTCTCTCTGCAATAGACATGAAGTAACAGTTTTGTTTTCATGTTTTAAACATATAAAACTGGAAGTTATACATGTAAACACAGTCCAAAGCCTGTGAAAGCAGATGAAACAAACAACAAGACAAGTGAGAACCTACAATGTACATGACCTGTAAAAGTATGACTCATGTTAACAGGGTAAGGTCTTGCAACATTGTTCTTTCTTCATTTAATAAGCCCTTTTACTAGACTACTATGTAGAAGGAAGGGAAGGAAGGAACAGGCGGATGGATGGACGGACAGACAGACAGACAGAAAGACAGACAGACAGACAGACAGTATGGACAGAATAGGACCCAAAGGGTTTTTAATGCTACACTGCCTTATTGCAGCAGAAAGATCCCATTCCAGTAAACATTCACTCCAGATTCACTCCAGTCCCCCCTCTCCAAAAGGCTAAGCAGTTTGTTTATTTTATTGACACAGCAAGATCAAAGTGGTCCAAAAACTAAACTTTTGTCTAAAGCTCCCGCCATATCTTACGCTTTCTTTGTAACAGCATTCATGCGCATTTAAATGTCCTAGTCACATGCGAATTAATATTTACCTGAAAGGTGCTGAGCATGTATAACTCGTTAGTTCACCTCCGTGAATTTCTATTACAAAAATGTGTGCAATAAATGTTGTGCAGTGTTATTAAATTAAAAGCATTATTAAAAATTTGGAGTCACTGACCTTTCAAACTCTTCAATGGCAGCTGGCGAGAATCTCGCTTTCACAAAGAGCTTTTTATCACTAATAATTGCAATGAAACAACTATTGGATGTTTCCTCCAGCTAGAATGGAAAACCAATCATTTGTGAGACCATTATTAAGTCTATAGAAAAAAGTACTGTAAAACCTAAACCTTTAAAGCCTAACAGAGAATTGTGATACTTTGTTTTCTGAATAAACGGACAAAAGTCGGACTGGATCAACTCAGATCGCTGATTTGAACAAGAATAGCAGCTTTTCAAGAACTAGAATATAAACAATAGCTGCTATTCTTATTGAAATCAGGGATGCCAGTTGATCCAGTCTGGCCTTGTCCCTGCCCTCTGGATACAATCCATTGTCCACTGGTGGGACAGTGGTCCACAAGCATGACAAAAAATTATCTGGCAAATCAGCACCTTGCAGCGGCATAGCCAGGGGGGGGGGGGGTCCTGGGGTGCCCATAGCCCCCACTTATTTTGGTGTTGAAAAAGCCTGAATCTGAAGAATCAACATGCCATAAACGTTTTCTAGTGATAGTTCCCTGGGTGTGACACAGTGACACAGTGTGAGCCCCCCTTTGCAAAATCATGTTTTCATGTTTTAACCATAACTGGAAGTTATACATGTAAACACAGTCCAAAGCCTGTACAACAGGGTAAGGTCTTGCAACATTGTTCTTTCTTCATTAACACAAATCCATCTAGTGGCAGGGAAGAGGATTTGAACCCGGGACCTCCGGATTACAAGTCCAGCACCCTAACCACTAGGCCACACTGCCTCCTCTCCTTAATAATAAAGTCCGCTACACACTAGCTGATTTCTCATCGTAGAACAAGAGATTTTTTATCAGCTTTAGATCAGATCAAAATTTTTTGGGCCATCAGCTTACCGCACACTAGCCAATTTTTGTTGTGCTCCTGCTAGGCAAATAATGCTTGCTTATGTGGTTACAAGAACACTTTCTCATTGGTTACGATGCAACTGAGACCCGAAAAAATGTCTTGGTCCATCGCAAACTACCCAACAAGGTCCAAAAAGACATTTTGAGATCTGGCACTGCCAGATTTTTTCCCAACAAGGCCCAAACTTGTAGTAGACTTGTCTTAATTCACAAACACTAGCCAACAATTGAAGACTTTTTGATGGCCGACGAAAAATCGGCAGCTGGCTTAAGTGTTTGACTTGTCCGCCAACACAGCACTACAGTCTCTTTAGAAAGTCAAATTAATAAATCACTTGTCATGCATGTCCTATGGTGGTTTAATGGTCAAACAGTAGGCCTGGATAAATTATGCTCACAGATTAATCATATCAGGCAATGCTCACAGGAACTGCACTGTCTCATCTGCGCACAATTTTGCTCTATTTAGGCAAAGAAATTCAGTTCTGCTTGAATTTTGTTGGATAGAGTTGTTCCCAGTATCGAAATAATTTTTGTAGGGCAATATGGGCGCTTCTATATGTATTTTAAAATCCCGCTGTTGTTATGTTTTGTCAGAGCAGTTGTGGGCATTGTGAGATAACGTTATGTGTGAATCATAAGGTTTTTGCGATTACATGTACCTTTGAATTAATTATTTTCTTCATAGAATCGGAAAAAATATTAGAATCGGAGATTGATTTAAAGAAGAATATATACAATATCTAAAAACATAAGCCATAATAGTTCAAAATCTTTAGTGGTAACTATTCTCTGATTTAGCCATCTTTCCATTGCCAATCGACCAGTATCGTCATTGTAAGTCGAGATCTCGCGTTTTAAATCGAGAGCTCATGTTATAAGGCGAGATCTTATTTCTAGATGACCCGTTTTCACTGTCTATATACCGTATTATGTCCTAGGTGAAAAAATACCACGCCAAAAACTTGGAAGCAATTTTATATTTGGCGCCTTTTCGGAAGCGGCACCATACAATAAAAAATTTTATTTTTTTTCCTGCTTTTCGTAGCTCTAGATTAGAAATTTTCCTCAAACGTACCTTTAATACCTGAGCTCTGGCAATTTTAGGCAAACTGTTTGCACTTCTACTTTTCAAGGCCTTCTCGATCCAGGGCTTTCCTATCCAGTTCGCCATTTTGGATGTTGTGCTGTCAATGTCATGGTCAGCGAGGCCGATCAGGGGAGGAGAGCGGCTGTATAATTTTATCATTGGGGTGGGGAGGGGAACTGCTGGCGATGGGGGAGTGATAAATTCATTAGCCAAGTTTCTTGACGGGGTGTTATGTTGTAAAGCTTGAATTCTCTGAATTTTGAACAATGATTCCTCTAAAACCTATCAAGGATATTTCAGGGCGCATTTAGTTTAGGCCGAGTAGGCTGAAGATCTTCGGCGTGGCTTTTAAAATTTTGCGGCGTACCGGATCAGAGTTTTTGGCGCACAGCGGCGGGAGATGAAGACAACATTTGGCGTAACCCTCGCCTGCACATCCATTCCTGCTGGTGCTGTTACCAAAGTCATTACCAGAAGTTAATAGAGTCTTCCGGCCTCTGCGCTATAAAATTTTTATCTGTTCGGTCATTCTAGGGGAACTAAAGCCTTCTCGAATTATAAGGGCATGTTTCACCATTTCTTGAATGTTACCTTTCTAAAAGTTGTAGCTGGCGTTTCTCTGCACCCAAAACGACATTTTTATCTCTCTGAAAATAAAAGGCATCATATATTTCCTATATCACGAAAGTAAGAGGCGATATTTCATTAAAAAAATCTGAAGGGATTACAGGCTTTCCAAACAAATATTCACCGAAATGATCTGTTGGGAGTCTTTGCTTTAATTTGTTTTCGTGGCTTCACGACTCTCTAACAGTTCAATCTGTATTATTCATATTTTGTTATATTCAACACTTGTTGTTTATTAGCCGGCAACTTGTTAGCACTGTGCAGCTGAGACAGTTGACCATTAATAATTGCACTAAAGAAATAAGGGTACAAGGAGCGGATACTCTTTTCAAAGCATTTAAACCCTTTCGCCCCTTAATATAATCCGTAATCCATTGTTGCCGGCAAAGCATTAAATATTTTGTGGCTTAGTCGGGCCGACTGTAGGCGTCACTGTAGGCTCGATTACCAGCCGCTGTTCGGGGAATGAGCCCGCGCTCCTCCCCGAAACGAGGAGGAAAGGGGAGGAAAGACCGAACACGAGAGGACGGCGGAAATCGAGCCTAGGCTACCTGATATGTTTACAATTTCAATCTGTGATTTCAGCATATGCTAGCCTTGTGAGAAAAATAGCTGCGCATCCCTTCGTTTGCGGAGACTGGTGCTGACATGAGTCGCGTGTAGTCGCATCCAGAGGAGGTTGGACACCTATCACGTGCTTGTTTTTGACCAATAGAAATCGTCGCTTTTCATGGCTCAGTTGAACCGTGAAACATATTCCACAGCAGTACGTGGTGGCAGTTTTCGACGTTTTCTTTGTTTTTCAAACAAGTTGTGTTTCTTAAATCGTTTTGTGGAACGCTGTAATGTGAATCTTTGCGGCTGTACAGGAATTATTGAGGTAAGATGTTTTCTAGTGCATATTTTTGCCACGTTTTGTGAAGTGATCGAACGATGTTGTTTGTTTCAGGCCTCTCAAATGTCATATTTTGAAAATGATTTTTCGCAAGTTTTCCTGCCTCTTTCAACCCTAAGTTTTACACTGTTCGATAGTTTGGTTAATTCACTTTACTAATTTAGGGATAACCCCCCTTGACCCCGCAATAGTTTTCGAGATATTTCAAGTTGAATCTGGTGGTTCCTGGAAGTCATAATCACGAAAATGGCGCAAGGTGTGAAATCTATCACGCAATCCACGTGTAAAGCATTTTCGTTTTTGATGTTCCAAAAACTTCTGCTCTGCTTAGTTTTATGTGTTACCAGTTTCTCAGAATAACTTTTTGATTTATTTGACGTTAATGTAGCGATGAGCAACCGCTCAAAGCGGGTTCATGGTCCGCCAAGTGGCACTACACCAGGAAAGCCACCTCAGCAAAGACCCAGAGTTGTTGCCTCCAGTTCCAGAAAAACATTATTTCAGTCGGGATTAAAGCCACCGGTGAGTAGCACGCAGTTTTCAAACCACATTCTTTTTTTTTTCTAAAAGAAATGGCCATAATCAACTTAGTGTCAACTAGCTCATAATAATGATCAAAACTTTTAAAGGTACTCTCTGGTTTAAATTCCTTTCAGCAACCCTCTGATGTTCAGTGGAAGGAATCCGAAGTCCGTTCGCTGATTCAGTACATTACTTTGTATCATTCTGCTAGACAGGATGGTGAAAACGTCTGGCCTGTACACAAACGCCAGGACTTTTGGGAAAACTGCGCAGAGGCAGTTAAGCAGTGCAGTGGTGGATGCAAACGTAGTGGTGAGTAAAGTTTGTTGGGCATAATATTTATTGTCAGCTGTTATATATTTCATCAGTCAGATCATTTTCTATTTTTTTTTCTAACAACTGCCCATATTGTATTCTCTTTTAAATCTAATATTAAATTAAATTGAAGTTGAATTGTAGAATTCTGTACATAGAGTTTTTAATTTGAATGTGGTCAAAAGGGTGTATGCAGCAAATGACTGCTAATAGTTTATTGCTCTTTCTTCCTGGTTCTAAGATACTTGTTTTCTCTGTAATTACAAATTTCAAAATTATGCAATATCATAGCATGGATTCAGGAAATGTCATCTACTGAACCCCCTTATACATTTTATCCACAAACAATAACTAATAATAGACAATTTTCATTAATGCAGGGAATGCTTGCAGAGAGAAAGTAAGGAGGTTTCTAAGAGTAAAGGTCACCACCATAAGTGAAGCTGAGGAAGCATATAATATTGATTACTTTGGCGATGAGAACTTTCTGGCTACACAGGAAGATGATGATGTACCTGGTGCATGTAGTACACCAATATGTGACCCTCGACAGTCTCAGGGCATGTTGGCATTTTCCCCCTTACGAAATGTGAAGGAAACAAATCTAGCTGGCTCAATATTGGATGTGGTTTCATCTGGCTTCGTGGATTTGACAAAAAGGCAGAGAGAGCAACTCCTTGTTTACCTGTTACACAGGTGGCTTGTGACTGACATCCATCCTGAATTTGATAGCTCCTATATACCTCGTGACTTTTTGCCGACTGCTGGAAATGCCATGAAAGTCTTGTTCACTAATAAAAAGAACAACCTTATTTATAATGCTGCTTGTTGCTTTGGCAAGCTTCGTCCCGACTGTCCTCCCGACTGTCCTCGCATGCCGCTCGATCGGATGCCCTTTGGCCTCATTTCACACAACCTAAGGTTCTTTGCCTCAGATAACGGCAACAACTTAGAGGCTCCTGCTGATTACAAATCATGGTATCAGTCTATGTACACCCTATTCGGTAACAAGTGGGCTGCAATGCATAATGGGCCGATGTGGTCATATGAAGATAGCGAGGCTGAAGAAGCGCCATTATCCAATGCTCCCCAAACTGGAGATTCTAGTACTTCTTCTGATGTTTTAGCAGAAGCACTGCATCAGACCTTTGGTTCCAATAGTGAATTACTGGTGTCAAAAGAGATCACCCCAGCCCAGTCTTCTGCCACTGATTTGGAAACTTGTAATGTCTCAGAGCAAAATGAAGAAAATGTGCCTATTGGCCAGTTATGGACTGGCTTAAGTGAGTCAGAAGTTAGAGAGAGGGAAGATGCCACAATTACCTTGCCAGAACTCGAGGAGCTGCATGGTATTCGCCCAAGCAGACAAGGATGCTTAACAAACAGGAACAGAAATCCTCTGAATGTAAGGAAACTTTTATCAGCTCCTATATACATGTACATTTGAAAATAATAGGAATAAAAAAAGAATGTAATCAAAGATGTTTAAGATTTTCCTATCCTTTTGTATTTTGCAAGAAGAATTTCAACACAATGGAAATCTTTGGTGGTTCTCATACACTATATGTATAAATTATGCCTTGATCAGGTACCACTGGGAGAGAAAAAAATTACTGTTTTTAACACATGATAACCACAATAATATTGCTTTAAGGCAAAGGTTAACATTGCTGGTCCATCAACGAGAACAATTAGAAGAATGGTGGAGAAAAGCAGTTATACAAAAGGCTGTGAAATCCAGGTATTGACTTCAGGCTTCAGGTATTGAAGGGCTGGTTGTATAAACTGGTCAAACAGTGTTTGTTTAATTAAACATTTTGCACCCTGTAGTAGTAAATACTGTAAACCCTCAACTTAGATACCCCTTTTGAGGACATCATCCCAAACCCCCCTCCAGAGAAGCTGAAAAATAACGTTTACAACCATTTGGGAGGCTTAATAGAATAGTCTTTCTCTCTTGAATAAAAGGTTATGTGTTGTTTGCAATAAGATCATCTGACAGATTATTAATAGTCTTACTGAACGTTATTATAACAGAAATGTATCTTTTTTAATTTGTCATGCTTCACTCCTTTCCCCTCCCCCTCCCCGATACAAAAAATTGATAAGATGTAAATGTGATTATAGATGTCAGCATTAAAGCATCTGCAAAGCATTCACCCAAGTGCTCGATGGTGGATTAAGGCTGATGGCACCGACATACAAATTGGACTTCGTGAATCGATGAGAAACGAGTGGTCGGGCGACATCGACTGGGGAGATGGAGAGCTTCAACAAAGACATGATGCCTACATTAAGTATCTAGAGTTTGTTCGTGCAATTGGAGTGAAACAAAGAAGGTCGCATGCCTCTATCAAAGCTGATCTCCAGAAGCAGCTTCGAAGTATGATTGAAGATAGAGCATTTCTGGATGAAGGACATGTCAAGGCAAAGGAAACCTATGAGGCCAAGAGAAAGGCTTTGAAGGTATCAGAAGAGTCGATGTTTGCATTGGCCTGGGATATGGAGGGCTATTTCCAGCTGTTGGAGATCAGCAAGAGGATTCAAACTGACATTAATAGCATTTTGGAAAGAATTGATGGTCCAGTGAATGGCAGAGGAAATATCCCAGCTAATATTGCAAAACTGAAGAAAGAAATTGAAGCTTATGTCAAGGACATCAGTTCAAAGAAACGGCATGCAGCCTCCCATTTGTTGCTGTTCATGATTAGTGATGAACTGCGAAACTACAAGCCCTATGCTATTCCAGTTCGCGTAGTGAAGTACAAGAGCATTACTGATGCCAAGATACGGGAGCTCAAGGAAGAGTTAAGGCATGCCATGCCATGGGTGGGTGGTCATAATTAGTAAGTGAACTTAAGTTGGTAACTGTTTTGGGTGCCAAACAAGGTGTGTGCTAGCTGGACTGTGACTACGTAGTGACTGTTTAATTATCGTAAATTACATGTAGGAATTGCACTGTGATGAAAAGGATTATTGGTTTAATCTGAGCTATTCTCAACATTATTGAAGGCCATCATTGAAAATGTTATCACTAAAACGGTTCAAGCATCACGCCAAATGTGACTAAGTGAGTTCATCATTGCAAATTTAATTTTCTTGTACATTGTATATCAATTTTTTTTTGGCTTTTATTTCGTTTTTACCTGTCTACAGGATTTGTAACAGATGGGGAATTCAATTCCTTATGGTCGCATCTTTGAGGGCTCCGCGTCTAACTGGATTTGTAAAAACAAGGCTCCAGAAAGTATTAATTTCTTTATGCAGTTCGGCTTAAAAAAAAAAAAAAAAAAAAAAAAAAAGAACTTATGTAGCGTGCCTAGTAGGAAAAGCATACAAGTTCTCTGTGGATATTGTTTTCTCTCAATCTCCCATTCCCCCCCCCCCCCCCCCTTCCCCCATTCGCATCCTCAGGTACAGTTGTGTGGGGTGGGTGGGGGTTAGTCAAGTCCCAGTCTCTGATGCGCTGTGTACACACGTTTGAATTTTATTTTCGGACAGACTAGTATCAGTAAGCTGATCGAGTTAACTTTCTATAACTTGCTGTCTAAAGGAGGTTTGCCTGAAGGCATCATTAAGTCTAGTGAAGGTGAAAGTCCAACGATTTGCAAGTTTGCGTCGTCTGTTATCCTACTTCCGACTTAAGCGGGTCGACTTAAAGACTCGGAGCGGTTGGACGTAACGATAACGTGGTGCCTCTTTTAGACAGCAAAAGGCTCTAGGCACATGAATTAGGGCTCGGAAGCAGTAGTTAGGGCACATTTCTAATCGATGGTGGCGATATTTGGCTTGAATTTGAGCGTGCCTAGAGGGTTAGTTTTTTTCTCTGTTGTATGTCGGGGACGGGTATTTCCCGCTTCATTAAATTGAAATACATCCGGGACATTGTTATTTGTGAGAAGAATCATGTCGAACAACAGGGCCAAGAAATCACTTCAAGCGATTATGTGAGTAGACCTTTTTCCTTCTATTTTCAATTTTAGGCGTTCTCCGCTTAGCTAACAGTCAGAGTTCTTTTTGATTCGCTAGTGGAGCGGAATGTTATCGCGCGGTTTTCCGGTCGACAATGAGCCGGATAATTGACATAAACAACACATGCAAGCGTTTCACTTTACTCAGATATATCTGATATATTGCCTGGTTTGCTTGAAATTGAATCAAACGTCGATGTAGGACGCTATATATATATATATATATATATATATATATATATATATATATATATATATATATATATATATATATATATATTTTTTTTTTTTTTTTTTTTTTTTTTTTTTTTTTACTGCACTGTAGCGAGCTAATCATCCTTTATTGGCACTGTAAAGTAGCGTGAAGATTTGTAATGTATTGTTTTTTTCTGTATTATTATTATTATTTTATTGTATTTCATTATTATTATTATTGTTTTACTTTCATTTATCTGTATTTGTATGTATTACTGTATTGTATTACTGTGTGTATTTGCAATAAAAATAAAAATAAAAAATAAAAAAATTAAAATTAAAAAATTAAAAAAAAGATGCCATCGAGTCAACATTGAGGGACATGTCCTCTAGACTTACGAGGACGGAAACGGCGGTGGAGAAACTGCAAAGCGAGGCACGTAAAAGGGATTTGTCGATTAACGAGATGGATACCGGGCTCACAACTTTAAATAAAGAAGTATCTGAGCTACGAGGTAAACTTATGGAAAAGGAAGAGCAGATCAATAATTTACACATGAAACACCTTTACCTTGAATCGTATAGCCGACGTGAGTACCTAAAATTTTTCGGCATAGAGGAGAAAGAAAAGAACGCTGAAGAGGGCAGTGAGGCCATTGACACATGGGCAGTCTTGTGCGAGTTCTTGGAAACGGCGCCTGGTTTTCAAGATCCAAGACATAGTAAATCCGTCAATGGAAAACCTAGGCCAATTCTAGCATGTTTTTTGCGATTCCCTGATCGGGAAAGGATTCTACGGCAGGGCTTCAAACTCAAAGATACTGAGTTTATGATACTCCAAGATTTTCCACAGGAAATAATTGAGGAACGACGCAAGATGATGCCGAAGCTCAAAGAAGCCAGGAAGAAAGGGTTAAGAGTATCCTTTAGCAAATCTGAACCCGTTAATGATAATTAACGGAAAGGTCGTTTCATAAACACTGTTTTGTTATTGCTTTAATATCATGTACATTTCTTAGAATTTTATTCTTGAGGAAAGCTGCGCTGAACTATTGATTTAATAATAAGGAACGACGGAGCCTCCCTTACTAAGCGGCCATGAGTGATCGAGGCTCGCTTTACTTTCGATGCGAGTTCCATTCTCGAGGGCAGCACTCGGGATATTTTTCTTGTTGCCCTTTTAAATTTTGTTTGTTGTGTAATTCGTTACGTTTGTATTTGCATTTGCGTTCTCTTTTCATTTCTGTTTTTCAAGATGGCTATTCAGGCGTGTTAAGATCTGATTCATATGTATTCTTAGTTTCATTGATACTTCATTAGTGTTTCTTGATAACTTTTTATACTTTTTGTTTTTTAAATTATTGTCCTTAAATGCTCGAGGGATTCGAACTTTTGAAAAGCGGAAAGCAATATTTAATTGGCTTAGTAAATCTGGCGGAGATTTTTGTTTTCTGCAGGAAACTTATAGCGCTCGTGAAGTAGAAAATATTTGGAAGAAACGATGGAGGGGTGACTTGTATTTTTCTCATGGAACTTGCCATAGCAAGGGAGTTTTGGTACTTGTTAAGGGCAATTTGGATTTCAGTCTGCAAAAGGTTATGACAGACCCCGAAGGCCGTTACATTATGTTGGACGCAATTATTCAGGATTCGCGCTATTGTCTTTTAAATATTTATCAAATAAGTCAAGCGAACAAATTCAGTTTTTCCGAAATATCTCAGAAGAAATCAAGGCTTTCACAGCAGATTGTGATTCATCTATCATTGTCGGAGGTGACTTCAATGTCATTCTTGACGAGGCCTTAGACGGACGGGGAGGTAACAAAAAGAGAAAAGAATCTGCTAGAGAAGAAGAAATGTGTGTGGAGCACGATTTGATAGATATTTGGCGCATTCGTAATCCTACAGAAACGCGCTTTACATGGCGCCAAAAAACTCCAATTATACAAAGGCGTCTGGATTACTGGCTTGTCAGCGATTGTCTACAAGTCGACATTGACAACGTGGACATTATAGCGGCAATTAAATCAGATCATTCCACAATAACTCTTTCTATAAATGGTTTGGATGAAGGTATGCGAGGACCTTACTTTAGGAAATTCAACTCAAATTTAGTGAATGACCCAGGTTACTGTCAACTAATTAGCACAAATTATAATGTTTGGCTAGAGGAATTTCATGAGGTTCAGGATAAACGTGTCTTATGGGACTTAATGAAATACAGGATACGTCAGTGTACGATTAAATATAGTAAAACTAAAGCTCGCGATAGAAAAGCGAAATTGCAAGAAGTCGAGGAATGTATAAAAGATTGCTCTAAAAAATGTGACAAGGACCCCTCAGCACAAAACTTGGAGGAACCGGAATCTCTTCAAGCAGAATATGAAAACTTGTATGACTTCATCACACAGGGTGCCATCATACGCTCTCGAGCGACTTGGTATGAAATGGGGGAGAAAAATAACCAATACTTTCTCAACCTTGAAAAATCTAACAAAAAGAAAACCAGCGTAAGAAAAATCTTCACAAGCGAGGGATCTCTAACGCATGACCCGGGCAAAATTATGACTGAATTAGAATCCTTTTATTCGAATCTTTATGATGGAAATAGCTGTGCAGATCCAGAGATGATTTCGTCGTTTATTAGGGATTCGAATCAAGTTCCAAAATTATCAGAAAACCTGAGGAATATTTGTGAAGGGAAATTAGGATATGGAGAGTGTTATAATGCGCTACAGACATTCCAGAAAAACAAATCCCCAGGGAACGACGGTTTAACTGTAGAGTTCTACATTGCCTTTTGGCCCCTAATAGGAACATTACTGGTCGATAGTTAAAATTATGCTTTCGAGTACGGAGAACTTTCTAATTCACAGAAACAGGCTATTATAACCCTAATTGAAAAAAAAAGGGAAGGATAAAAGATTGATAAAGAACTGGCGCCCGATATCTCTTATAAATGTGGATGCGAAAATAGCCTCCAAGGCCCTGGCGAAGCGTTTGGAAAAAGCCCTTCCTGAGATTATTCATTTCAATCAGAATGCGTTTGTTAAAGGAAGGACAATTTTCGATGCAATCAGGACAATAGAAGACGTAATAGAGCATACAAAGCAAAACGGCTTGGCTGGAATTTTAGTAGCCATTGATTTTGAGAAAGCCTTTGACACTCTGAATTTCAATTATTTAATAAGAATACTACACGAATTCAATTTCGGACCTAGCTTTATTCAGTGGATACGCGTGTTGTATAATAATGCTTCGAGTTGTGTAACGAACCATGGTTTTTCAACAGGGCCCTTCCCATTAGGAAGAGGGGTAGGACAGGGTGACCCTCTCTCTCCTTATCTGTTCATAATGGCTTTAGAGGTCTTGGCAATTAGGGTAAGAAACGACGATAGCATTCAAGGTTTTAAAATTGGTGATGAAATAATAAGGCTCTCCTTATTTGCTGATGATATGACATGTTTCCTAAAAGACAAATTGTCCTATATCAACCTATTTCGCCTCCTCAAAGCCTTTGGAGAGTGTTCGGGGTTAAAAGTCAATCACGAGAAGACAGAAGCCTTAGCCCTCGGCGACAATTCTCTCTGGGAAGATTTGTCCAATATGCACACCCTTTGTAATGTTATAAAGATTTTAGGAATTCATTTCGGAGGTAACGATACAGAAAGGGATGACTTAAATTTTAGGGAAACCTTGAAATCCATCAAGAAATCAAGAAATTTATGGAAGTGGAGAGGCTTGTCACTCTTAGGGAGGATACAGATAATTAAAACATTCGCCATTCCTAAACTTATGTTTAGGGCCTCTGTCATACCTATTTCTAAAGAACTAATAAAGAACGCGGATTCAATTTTTTACAGTTTCATTTGGAATGGCAAAGACAAAGTTAAAAGAAATGTTCTTCCTGCTAGCATTGAAAACGGTGGTTTAAACATGCTTGATATTGACTCGATGATTCGGACAAAACGGGTTATCTGCATTAAGAAATATTTGGAAGATTACAGAAGTCCCTGGAAATTTTTTCTTGAAGAGCGACTCTCGTCTGTTGGTGGAAGTTTTGCACTTCATTGCAATTTCAATACCTCCAAGTTGCTAGTGAAGTTGCCGCCCTTTTATAAGCAGTGTTTCGATGCCTGGTCCGATTTGAATACCAAAGCACCAACTTCGCTTCAGGAGGTTGTGAATGAAATTATATGGAACAACAAGTTTCTGTGTGTGAACAATAAATCTGTCTTTAGGAGGGTTTTTTTTTCCATGGGCCTCTTGAAAATAGGAGACCTACTCTCAGGTGATATTCCATCAACATTTTGTTTTATGAACTTACTGCTAACCCCTGAGCAACGTTTCTTCGTGATGAGTATCATTGATTCCATCCCAGCTCATTGGCGTACAATAATTAAAGAAGCTTCGTCTACTCCAATAATTTCTCCAGTTCCAGATGCTCCCACCATCCTGATTGATGAAAATCCTCTTACAATTGTTGATGTCTCGTCTAAGCAAATGTACCGCCTTTTTCAGGCGAAGAAGCAGGTTTTGCCTACTGCTCAAAAGAAATTGTCCGACAAGTACCCACACTCCTTGATCGAATGGGAGAAGGTTTACTCATTATCCTTCCGCTCAACCTTGGAATCCAAATTAAGAGAATTTCAGTACAAAATTCTGAATTGTATAGTTTTCACAAATGAGAAACTTTTTCGTTTTGTCATTACGCAATCACCATTATGTACTTTCTGCCAAAAAGAGAACGAATCCATCGAGCACTTACTTTTCTCCTGCAAGGAAACTTCCGAATTTTGGAAGCATGTCTTGTCCTGGCTCCGGGACAATAACATTTCTGTTGTGGAATTAAAGGAAGCTGATCTTACCTTCGGAAAATTTGACGTTCAGGATGATTTCACCCTTCTAAACCACATTCTCTTGTTGGGTAAATACTATATTTATTCTAGGAAATGCCAGAATGCTAAACCCTCTTTAAAAGGTTTTATCGCCAAAACAAAGCGAGTTTATCGGATTGAGCTCTATATTTCCAGGAAAAGAGATAAATTAGCTTTTCATTTAAAAAAATGGGAGAAGTTAATTAAAGATATTACCAACTAATAAAAGTACCAATATTGTATTTATCTATCAATAATTTGTATTAGGTCTTGTCTTAAGAAGCCTTTTTTCAGTGTATGTATTTTTCTTTTGTTTTGCTTTTGTTTTTAATTGTGTACTTGTAAGCTTTGCAAATTATCAATAAAAATGTTAAAAAAACTCTTCGTTTGCTTAACTTTATTATTTCTAGTATTTTTCTTTACGATCGATGCCCTTTCTGCTTCGCGCTTGCTGTTTCGCTCGCGTTTTTCTGCGTAGCTAGAAAAACAGAGGAGCATTCTAAGAAGTGAATTCAAAGAGACGATTTTGTTATAATCTACAATGAACAGAACAAATGTCTTTCAACAGTTTTGTAACTATTCTTTTTCGTCTTGCTCCAAATTATATTCTCCACAACCTCGTTATTTACAAACCACAAAATTTAAGAAAAGTAGCAATATAAGTAAAAGTCATAAGCATTTAATCCTAACACTGCACTAGTTTCTGCTGCCAAATTTAAAGACTAAAGTTTTTTTTTATTATTTATTCTAGAGGCGCCTACGTTTTTGCATAGAATTCATAGAATTACACTTGAAACGTTTGGTTTAATCAGATTTTGCGACAGATGCAATTGATTATTGTGTGATCAGTTGCTGAACTCTCAATAACTCCTGAAGGAGCTTGTTTGCAGTCGGCCGTTGCTTGGGGTTAGTTGCTTGACATCTTTTCATCACTCTCTCAAGTTTACTCTTTACAAAACTGCTCCCCTCCACACCACCGAGTAGCCTTTGCATAATCGCAGGAATTCTCCAGATTTCTATTTTTTCGTCATTGTTCGGCATCAAATCTGCTTTATAAGGCCACCTTTGCTCGGGTGCAAACCACACACCTGATCCCTTTCGCTTCGCGCTGTTGCATAATAGTCCATTTTTGTCCCGGACGTCAGGTGTGTTATCCAGATCGTTCACAACTAGGTGAAAGTCATCAGTGATTAAGTATTGCGATAGTAGCTTACCCAATGTACCAGTATCACACATCACACGGATTCCGATCGGGCTGTTGTGCATGTAGTTCATGATTTTGACATAATCCACGAGCAGTTGAAATCTTGTCTCTATATTGTTATACTGGGAGAACTTTGGCTGCTGAAGGTGCCGGTTTAGAGTCTTTGCTGAGCCATGTTTGTAATACATTGCTACGACCTGCCAAAAAATCACTCGTAAGTAAGTTTAGTCCGCATGGGCACAAAGTTTCGAATTCAGTAGTTTCAGTGATCGCATTATTGAAATTTGTTGTTAAATCTATCTAGACTTCAGGAACATATCAGACTATCGAGCATTAATAAACTAAAATGCCTTCAAATAAATACTTTTATCATTCGATACATTTTTCTCTTTCTTTTCATTGGCCGAGAGCCTATCACGTAACCTACAAATAACTGCCTACAAATAATGGTCTGCTCGTGCGTATAACTGTCCGACTGTGATTTTGCTACAAATAATATTCTGCTCGTGCGTAGTTGTGACGAATTCTATGAAAAATGGCAGCTCGTTTTCCAGAGTTGTGGAAGAGCGGTTTATTTATCTACAAGAAACGCAAAAACAGCGGGAATGTAAACTGAAGGAAACGCAAATTTCCCTTAATGTATTTAGGTGATATCTGAAAGAAAGAGAATTGGCTGAAGACCAGCTCGTATCGTCAAAAGTTGTGCTTTTCTTCTGTATTTTTTTCAGCAAGGAAGCGCTTGGTTCCCGAAGATAGGTCAGTGTGGAAGACAAATTCAGTGATCGAATGATAAAACAATTATTGAATTCGGTTTTCTCAAAATATCGTAATTTGTCAGTGTCTCGAAGATAATAATTGACAAATCACGATATTTGGCTCAACCTCGTCCAATAATTGTTAAATCAGTTTTATAATAGAAAAACGGGTAAAGGCAGACTTTCGTCACCAGACAGCCTTGGACACAGACAAGTGCAATTTAATGGCTGAAACAACAGCCTCGTTCACATCGCGGAAAGACCTTAGGAACGAGGTTGGAGCAGACCTATCTTAGCGGATGTATCCCAGGCTTTTTATTAAAAACGAAAATCAGAAAAATAGCAAACTATTTTAGTGCTGAAACTAAAGTTCGTCAAAAAACGTGCAATTTTATCTCTCGACTGGCTTTCACTAGCAATGGTGTTGGAGAAACTATAAACTTCACAGAACACCTTTTGTGACGTCATCGACTGTGACGTCCTTATTTGGTCGATATTTTTACAAGTTTGCGAAGTTTGATAGAGAAAGTATCAAACGAAGCAAAATTATTGCCTTGCTTGGTTTGACAGCTTAAATGGTTCGACAATGCCTTAACTTTGCGACCATATCACTCCATTGATGATATAAATTTGATTTATCAATAATATTGGACAACGAGCTCGAGTCACTCAAAGAACACACGGGCGAGAAGTATAACTGGTTTTGTTTTTTGAAATGATTCCAGTCCAAAAAAATATTACGAGCTCGCGAGAGTCTCTTTACTAACGGCTGATAAAGTAGCTCAAGCAGTCAGTTGTCGCAGTTGCGTTAGTCTACCAGTAGAACTCTATTAATCACGGATATATCAGACAGATATCCACTGTATCATAAGATGTAATAAAACAATGTAACACACCTCTAGCGTTTCGTAACATCTTCCGATAAGACGAGTGACAAAAGGCCCTTGAAGTTTTTCCATCCTGGTCATTCCGCGTAAACAGCGCGTCTTAGCACTGGGACGCGAACAATTCACATAGACAACCTGATGACCCTTCCAGTCTGCCAGCCATTTTTGTTTTGTGATTCCTCCAGGTATTCGCCGCCTGGGGTGAACTTGGAGAGCAATATCTGAGCAGTTCAACAAAGGCTCGCATTCACTCCAGCCAGAAAAACCAAATGTTCCGTTAGGACATGACAAACAACCATCGGATGTTGGACACGTGTTTTCTGAATATGTTACGTTTCGCGTCTTTGTGTGGAAAGCCACGGGATTCCTTTCGAGCATTTTAAAAGAGCCAATATGACTATAATACACATAGATATACAATAACACTAAGGAAACTGTAGATAAATAGTAAATAACTCTACACAAAAGTTTTAGTTCGTGTTGTTTCGTGCTCGAAAGGAAAGCGTTCGCCATTGCTGTGAATGATAGTGATCGCGTTAATTGAATATTCACACGCGAGGTGCAATATATTTCAGGATTTTGACATTGAAAGAACAGAAGAACCATAGCAACCAGGAGATTTATACGATCATGTGTCTAAAAGGTCTTAAAATAGCCTGCTTCTCGTTTCGCGTTTTCCCCTCTACTTCCCCTTTGGACGCTTGCCAAGCGACCAAGCAGGTTTGTCTTGAAACAACACACCCGGCTTCAGAACACTTTTTTGAAATTGTAGATTTTTGTGTTAGATACATAACTTTGCGTGCTTTCGTAATCATTCGCCGGGGGCGTCAGGCAGAAATGGCATCGGCCGAAATACCCTTAGGTTGTTTCTGACAAAATTCATTCAAAATATATTCATTGCTGTGTTTCTCAGAATAAATGTGGATTATTTCTCCAATTAGTCTATGTACCTTAATTTTTCGCTTTATTTATATCATGAGAGGTTTACTCTTTTAACTATATGAGACGACATAATGAGGTTATTTGTTTCAAGAAGCTCTTGAGGACAACCAGCAAGAATCGAAATCGCAAATTCGACACGTTTCTCTATTAATGTATGTTTTCGGGAACATCACACATGTCGACTTCATCCCTTTCACCTCCACTTCAACGCAATATAAATCTTAAAAAGGTATTGAGCAGATATTTTTCCATCAACGTTAGGTTACAAATTTAATCGACTTTTGTCATAATTTATGTTAACGTCTGAAAACACAGCCTGGTGTTGTCAGTTTTATAAGTTTTAATGAGTTTGCAAAGAAAATTGTTAAAAAGTAATTACTTCCCCTACAAACGTCACGATATCTAGTTTAAAGAACCAAACCTTTTTTTAAGGTGTCTCTCTACAGTTTTTTCTGGACCATACCAAACATTTTCATTTGGCTGCTTAGCAAACTTCCCGGACTCGGGTCTATGTGAAATTTACACCAGATATTGGAATTGGATTGAAGTTTGATATAATATATTTTTTAGGAAAATCGATATTTCCATGGCAACGACAAACAGAAAAACAAGATATCAGTTAAACTGGAATTCTACGCGAATACGATTTGACGTAGAAAAACTAACACCAGTATCTGAAACTTTGGTGTACTGCATATCAAATACACAAGAATAAAAAAAATCTGTATGTTTGATTTCGAATAAATCGAAATTATATTTCAAACCATGCTTTTTGCATTATAATGATAAACGGACCGATTTGAAGACACTGCTTTGATTAAATTATTTCGAAATAACACCAAAATGTGTATTTAACTTATCTTTCGTCGCCGTGAAAGTTTAGTTGATGTTCGTTATCGCGATCCCGAGAATTGGATTTTTTCATACGGTCACTACCAATGTAATTTTTGGTAAATTTTCTACTTTTCGCGCTTTTTCCAAAATCTCCAAAACGGCTCCAACGATTTTTTTAAAACTTTCGCCACACATGCTTGATAATGCAAAGAATTCAATTCCAAAGTTTTATTAACGTTGATTTACTGGAACACGTCCAAATTTATCCTTAAAGAAGGCGTTCGAACCGACGAAAATGTTTCGTTACAAATTCAGCGTTCGCAATTTATGCTAAAATATTCAAATCAATGTGTTTTTTTTTTTCTGACCATATATGGACATCGCGCGAATTTGTTGAATAATAAAATTGATTATTGTGTGATCAGTTGCTGAACTCTCAATAACTCCTGAAGGAGATTGTTCGCAGTCGGCCGTTGCTTGGGGTTAGTTGCTTGACATCTTTTCATCACTCTCTCAAGTTTACTCTTTACGAAACTGCTCCCCTCCACACCACTGAGTAGCTTTTGCATAATCGCAGGAATTCTCCAGATTTCTATTTTTTCGTCATTGTCCGGCATCGAATCTGCTTTATAAGGCCACCTTTGCTCTGGTGCAAACCACGCACTTGATCCCTTTCGCTTCTCACTGTTGCATAATAGTCCATTTTTGTCCCGGACGTCAGGTGTGTTATCCAGATCGTTCACAACTAGGTGAAAGTCATCAGTGATTAAGTATTGCGATAGTAGTTTACCCAATGTACCGGTATCACACATCACACGGATTCCGATCGGGCTGTTGTGCATGTAGTTCATGATTTTGACATAATCCACGAGCAGTTGAAATCTTGTCTGTATATTGTTATACTGGGAGAACTTTGGCTGCTGAAGGTGCCGGTTTAGAGTCTTTGCTGAGCCATGTTTGTAATACATTGTTACGATCTGAAAAAAAAAATAAAACATTCGTTAGCACGTTTATGAATTAACAGTCCGCATGGGCAGGAAGTTTCATTAGTTTTAGTGATCGGATTAAATTGTTGCCAGTTCTTTATCTAAACCTCTGGAAGCATATCAGACTATTGAGCATTAAAAAAATACCTTTAAATAAATACTTATAAGTTTTGTTTAAACTTAATGAACAGATGTAAGCAGACTTTCGTCACCGAACAGCGTGGGACCTAAATGTCATTTAACGGCTGAGACGACAATCTTCAGGATCTTCATCACTCGTGTTGCTAGGAAAAAGAACACCCTCGTTCCCATCTTGGAAAGAAAGTGAGAACGAGGTCGGAACAAGACTAATGCTAAAATTTATCCCAAGTTCTTTATTGAGAAGCGAGAATCAGATGAATCGGAAACACCTTTTAGTGCTGAAATCAAAGTTCGTCAAAACACGAACAATTTTATCTTTCCACCAAGAGGCCAAAAGTTTTAGAGGATATTATTTTAGCCTTCGACGTTCATCCGAGTTGGTGCGTGGTTGAAATAAATGCGTGAGTGCACTTAAATCGAGAAATCCTAAAATCGTATATCTTACCTCAAGGTTTTCGTAACACTTCGCGATAAGACTAGTAACAAATGGACTTTGAAGCTTTTCCATTCTAGTCATTCCGCGCAAACAGCGCGTCTTAACACCTAATCTTTTGCATTTTAAGTAGGCAACTTGGTGGCCTTTCCACTCTGCCAGCCAAAGTTGCTTGGTAAATCCACCGTGGATTCGCTGCCTATTTTGAACTTGAAGAGCAATTTCTGAGCAATTCAACAAAGGTTCGCATTTTCTCCAGCCCGGAAAACTGAATGTTCCATTAGGGCATGGTAGACAACTCTCTCGCGATATAAATGTGTTGGCCGAACACGTCACGATGGCTTGTTTCTCAGCGTGATATGCCACATTGTCTGTATGCGTCTCATCGCTTATTGATAAAATGCCGGCAGGTTCACTGTTAGACACATAGATCAGGATGAAGACCAAGGAGACAATGGCGATACAGAAAACGGCTTTACACAAACTTTTTAGCCTGTGTGGTATCTTTGCAAAGAAGGCCATCATAATGATAAGCAACATCGTGCGAGCTAGATTTAAATACAAGTTGTATCCTACTCATTTTTAGGGGAAGATTTATTGCAGACTTCCTATTAATATGAATGTAAAGACAAATTAGATTAAAAGTTGTCACATTTGACCATTTACTGTTGTTTTTGTGATTTATTTTGTGAGAATTGATTAGAAGCAACACGCCTCAAGGCAAAATTCGGTTTTTGTAGGCCTCTTGTTAACAACGTTTTACATTTTGACTGCTGGGAACTCTTATTCTAAAGAACACCCCCGTGCCACAACATTAAACACAAAATATGTAGTTAATTTTCTTTGGAAAAAGTGCAAACATGTCTTCTAATTTTATGTATTTTCCTCTCCTATTTTCATCTTTGCAGAGTGAGACCACCGTTGTACGTTCTTTACTTATGCTTTTGGTTTTCATTGCGAAAGAAAATTACAATTTTAGCCTCCCTACAACGCAGAATAATCAGACTGATAGGCCATTTTACACGTCCAAAGAGGCAAAAACGCTCGGATAGGAACAAGCACCGGATCCAACAGAATAAGGGCGTCTACACGCGCAAGTTTCGTAAGTGGACGGATAACAGTACAAAGACACGGTCCTTAAGGAATCGAAAAACGGGAAATTACCGTTTAAAGGTTGTTTTTTTTTTTTCACGACCAAAACCGATAGAGCCAGCGATCGATACAAAGCTGCTGAGACTAGTCCGCATGCGCTTGCAGACGCAGATCGGTTCCAAAAGGAGGGGAAGCTTCCACAAGCACGTTGGAAAGGAAAGGAAAAAGTGGGTAAGGAACCTATTTTTATCCGTTCCGTTCCGGAAGAGGACTATAGCCGCCTATGGACCCTTTTGGAACGAAAGGGATAAAACTGGATCGGACCAAGTATCGTTTACACGTAAAAATTATTCCGTGCCGTTCTACTTTTTAACCGAGCCGTTCCATTGTTTTCGCTCGTGCAAAGGGGTCTTTAGGCTGTTCTAGGCGTTTGGTTATTTGGGGAGCAGCACGAAAAAACTAAAAAAGTTGCTCTCAGATGGACACCAGAGGGTAAAAGAAAAAGAGGCCGTCCAAAATCCAGCTGGAGAAGAACCGCAGAAGCAGAACTTCAGGCTCTAAACCTTACCTGGGGGCAAGCTTCACGGCTTGCAAAGGACCGACAGGAATGGAGGCGACTTGTTGATGCCCTATGCGTCACTGGGCGTTTAAAGGACTGATGATGAAAAATCTAGTTGGGTAGCACAACGTAATCTGTGTAGGCGACATCCAGTGGTTTACTGAACAGCGGTAACAGTACACATTCATGTGCCAAGGCAATTAGAGTTACCCGTGGTCCCAAATATCTGAAATATACTTGCTTAATGGTCTTTCCATCTGAAAGTATTTCAGGTTTCAGAATATTTGTATTTTATTTATGATTTACTGTATTGATAAAAAAAACTGACTAGAAGTCTTGGAGTATGCTGGTAAAATTTCATTTGATTACACTTCATTCAGATTAAACAACCCCCAGGCCATTCATCCTTTTCCCGTGTCGTAACAGCTTTCGTCAAAATGTGCTGAAGGCTGATATGTGGGACATCATCTTTCGCCATGAATTCGCAAAAACCGACTCCAGTTCTGCCGCAAAGTTTAGTGTTTGTGTAGATAATCCATCGATACTATTGATATACTTGTTTTGTCCCGGCAATTGATTTTATTGGGGCCACTGATCACGCAATAGTTTCCTCTTGCACTCGCACTTCTCTTATCCGCCATTACGCCCGAGTCAGGACTGAACAATTTCCTACGTCACGACCTTGTAATACGATCGTTCTGGCCGCGCGCGAAATGGACCCACTTCTCAGTCGTCAAATTCGAACTTTAGGCGGCAAAAACTCGGGTTTTTCTCTCTTTAACACTATTCGCTTTTGGGCATTTCGAAAAGTACATATAACAAGCTACAAAATAATGCAAAAAATTTTTTTACTTCATAGGCACTTTAACTTGTGAAATAAACCCCTCTGGGTTAGTTCTCCGCACCAGAACAAAAGGAAAGACAAAGGACACCAGATAAGGCTTCAAGCTGTATTGTCCTTTTCAAAGGAAACAAAAGAGATATTTTCAACTCAATTTCAAATCCCTACAAACTCTCATTCTACGTCCAATTTTTCTTATAGTGTGCTTTGGTCACCTGTGCTCGCTGAGGTGTATTAAAAAATAGCCCTTTGTGAGGACATGTGGTTACGTTTGGACTACGTGGCGGTCAGCAGTTACACCAATAAAAGTAAGCACCTTGCATATTTTAAAACTTGAAATTGACATCATTACCTGTAGTAGGTAGTCTCCTGGTTAATATTTTCGTTCCTGACACGTTGGATCCGGGTTCGACTCCCCCACGGCGCATTATTTGTTGAACATTTTCTTTTTTTTTCTTTTTTTCTTTCAAGATGTCTAGTACATTCCCTGTATTTAGCTGCACGTCCAAGTCCTGAAAACTCCATTTGAAGTTCATAGTTTGGGTTAAATTTCATGCCGTGTGTCTTGAGAAAATCCTCCTTGACAAACGAACCGGAAACGAAGATTTTTAAGACATCAATGTCCTCTTGTTTCTGCCGTTGAGTATTCTCCAGATTCATTTCCTTCAATTCTAGACTTCAAAAGATGTCTTGCAATCGTTAACGGAGAAAAAATATTGCCTCGAAAGAGCCTACAACAGACGCCATTTTCTTTGTTTGGTCAACCATGCGTGAGTATAGGGCATGGGAAAACGAGCCTGCAATGTCATATACGTTCTGACAACGAAAAAAATTCCGTGTACTGCGTGGTACTTGTAAGACTAAAAAAAATAAAAACAAAGTTCTTACCAAATGAGTATTAAGTCCCTTTCGAAAAAAAAAAACTTCCATATGTTTTGGGCTCAGCACTTCTTCTTCTTCCACTAAAGAAGAGTTCTGACAACGTGACGGTCAGCAGTTATTCCCATGAAAAAACTTACGGACTTACTGACCCTTTAGCATAGTACGGTTACTGACGTAACCACAAAAAGACTTGAGACAGTAATTCAGTTCTTATTTTGACATTTCCTCGATTGGTTTAAAAAAATGTTTGGCCACCAGTACTCGGAAACACGGTAAAGATTCAGATTTTAATTGACAATGACGAAAGTCGTAAATGTTGTTTTATATCTCTGTATATATTTGAGCGTCTTAAAATGAATTAAAAACCACTTTGTGGCTTTTTTGTGTTCGACGGTGTCCCATTTTTTGCAAGATTTTCTGAGTTTCTCGGGACGAAACTTCCTCGAATTACCATTTTTTCGTCCACGGCGAGGAAATAGAGATTCATTCATTCATTATAACCATAACCCTAGGTGGGTATAGGGCCGGACACTCTCCTCCGCCATGCCGCACGGTCCCGAGCAGCCGCCGCGGCCTCACTCCACGAACCGAACCCCAAAGCTGCTCTCTCCCTCTCGGCAGTTCTGCGCCAAGTCTCCTTGGGTCTGCCACGACTTCGCCTTCCCTCCGGGGCCCATGTTAATGCCGTCTTGGGATGTTTGTTTGGATCCATTCTGAGGATGTGGCCGATGAACTTCCATCGCCGCCGGAAGATTTGCTCACTGATGGTGCTGATGTTAGCCCGGTTTCGAATCTCCTCGTTTGATGTTTTCATAGGCCAATAGATCTTCATAATCCTTCTCAGACTTTTATGCAGAAATACGTCCAGCTTGGTCGCATCTAGTTTAGTCATACGCCAAGTTTCACATCCGTATAACAGGACAGCTACAACATTGGACTTAAGATCTTCAGCTTAGTTCTCAATTTCAGCTGGCTGCTCTTCCACATGTTTCTAAGCTTGCTAAATGCTGCTCTGGCTTTTCTAAGTCTGCTTTTGATGTCTTCGTCTGAACCCCCTTCCTGGGTCACTGTTCCTCCTAGATAAACAAATTTCGACACTGTTTCTAGCTCTTCTCCATTGACCTGTATCTGTCTGTCTGCGGGGTTGTCCCAGCTCATCATCATGGTCTTTGCTGTATTGATTCTGAGGCCTGTCATTTTTGCATATCGTCCCAGGTTGCTGACTTTGGTCTGGATATGCCTTCCACTGCTTGAGATCAGGGCTAGGTCGTCGGCAAAATCAAGATCTTCTAGGAAGTTATTGAACTTCCATCTGATGCCTGTGTTCCCATGTTTGGTGGTCTTCCTCATAACCCGGTCCACAACAAGCAGGAAAAGAAATCCAGACATACAGCAACCCTGTTTAACACCGGTCTTGATTTCGAACCAATCATACACACATGACCCATCAATTACCGCGCACTCACTTCCACTGTACATCACTTTCACCATCTTCACAATCTTCTCAGGGATGCTGTAGCTTCTCATAATCCTCCAGAGTACAGAGCGATCTACAGAATCAAATGCTTTCTCGAAGTCAACAAAGCACACATAAAGGTTGGCGTTCCATTCAATACACTGTTCAATGATATTCCGCAGTATAATATTTGCTCCGGCGAGGAAATAGAGATTACTCAACGATAAATAGGCGCAAATAGGCGCGTTTTATGTTAGTGTGATTTAGATTGAGATGTTTCATTCACATATGTCGAGTAATTATTGCAGAGTCCACAACGGAGTTTCCTCGCTTTCACAAGTCCTATCCAAAAGTTTTCGCATCTGGCCTTGTAAAGAGCGATTATCGTTTTCTTGACATGAAATGAAATGAAATAAAATGAAATGAAATGAAATCTTGAATAAAACAAAAGCTACAAGCAAACCTGTCTTCGGCTAAAAACTTATAATTTGCAAAGCACATGACTTTGTGCAAGCGGCAGTCCGTGCAGCCCTAGCCTGTACGTTCATTCACCACTAGTTAGATTTCATCGTTCGCGTAACGTTGTTGATTGGGCGAACGATGTTTTTTTCAGTAGTGAAGTTTTATCGTTCGTGTTTCCGATTAGCTAAACCCTGAATCGGTGCGATTCTTATTTCCTACGATTTTCCTGCACGAGGAAATCTCAGCACCTATGAGATAGAAATATTTTCTCGCAACGCACAAAAAAAATCTCAGGACAAGAAATTTGTCATTATTTTTCCATAATTATTTGGACGTAAAGGATAATGGCTCAGATTCATAGCGGAGGGAACCAATCAGAAAGATAGAAAATCATTGTCCGGGGTAAAAATTTACTAACATTTACTATTACACTGTAATCGTTTGATATTAGATAAGCTGCTCAACTCTCAATAACTCCAGTAGGACCTCGCTAGCAGTAGGCCGTTTCTTGGGGTTAATGGCTTGGCATCTTTCCATCATCTTCCGAAGTTTCCTTTTCACAAAAATGCTCCCGTTCACCTCGCCGAGTATCCTGTTCACAACCGGAGGAATCTTCCATATATCCACTTTTTCGTCGTAGGTTGGCATCAGGTCCAATTTAAAAGCTACAGACCTGTTGGGCCACCTTTGTTCCGGTGCCACAAATGGCCGCAATTCCTTTTTGTTGCGGCATAATATTCCATTTTCCTGACTGGAGTCTGGTGTGTTATCCAGATCGTTCACAACCATGTGAAAGTCATCTGTAATCAGGTATTGCGACAGTAATTTATTCAACGAAGCAGTGTCGCACATCACGCGGATTCCAATCGGGCTGTTGTGCATGTAGTTCATGATCTTGGCATAATCCAGGATCAGTTGAAATCTTGTCTGTATATTGTTGAACTGGGAGAACTTTGGCTGCTGAAGAAGCCGATCTAAAGTCTTTGCTGAACCATATTTGTAATAAGCTGTTACAATCTGAAAAAAAAATGCCCGTTGATAGTTATGAGCAGTGACTGACCGCATGTATACAGTCACGAAGTATTGTTGTTTTTTGTTGACTTCAGTGAACATAGACGAAAGTGAGTATCGAACATTAAAGAAACACCGTGAAATAAAAATTACGTTATTCATTGCATTGTGATTGCAAGCTTAATCTGTTATTCTTCTTGCAGACCACTTTAGCCTCTTTAGCCGCCATACCAAAGTGGTACACCAATCATATTGTTCGACCCCTTACAGGGTCAACGGTTATCTGATTTTCTGAATGTTATTTTCCCAATAACTTAATTAGAACGAATACTGCAAAGTATAAATTTGGGGAGTTCATTTCTCCTAATGTACTCTAAAATCTTTGAGTTTGTTGATGTTTCTGATGTTTTTATACAAGAAAACCAATTTAACAGGTGAAACAAAACCGCTCCCTGTACCCCCCGACCCACAACCCCCTCCCCCCCCCCCCGACTCCCTGTACGCCCCGACCCCCAACCCCCCCCAACCCCCCGCGCCTCTCGTTTTGCGCTGGTAACAAGTTCACTGGCCGCTCTTTCCCGGCGTTCAACGATCGAAGAAAGACACGAAAAAATAGAGGGCTGTGAACAGTCTAACAAAATAACATCTTGATGGAGGGCAAGCAAAGCGCTGGGACATAATATGGTATTCATTCTAGCTGGCACGTGTGGTTAAAATAAACCAGAAAGCGAGCTAAAATCAAGATATCCTAAAATCGTATTATTTACCTCCAGTTTTTCGTAACACTTCCCGATAAGACGAGTTACAAATGGACTTTGAAGCTTTTCCATTCTAGTCATTCCGCGCAAACAGCGCGTCTTAAAAAATGTGCGTTTGCATTTTAAGTAGGCAACTTGGTGGCCTTTCCACTCTGCCAGCCAAAGTTGCTTGGTAAATCCACCGTGCATTCGCTGCCTATTTTGAACTTGAAGAGCAATTTCTGAGCAATTCAACAAAGGTTCGCATTTTCTCCAGCCCGGAAAACTGAATGTTCCATTAGGGCATGGTAGACAACTCTCTCGCGATATAAATGTGTTGGCCGAACACGTCACGATGGCTTGTTTCTCAGCGTGATATGCCACATTGTCTGTATGCGTCTCATCGCTTATTGATAAAATGCCGGCAGGTTCATTGTTAGACACATAGATCAGGATGAAGACCAAGGAGACAATGGCGATACAGAAAACGGCTTTACACAAACTTTTTAGCCTGTGTGGTATCTTTGCAAAGAAGGCCATCATAATGATAAGCAACATCGTGCGAGCTAGATTTAAATACAAGTTGTATCCTATTCATTTTTAGGGGACGATTTATTGCAGACTTCCTATTAATATGAATGTAAAGACAAATTAGATTAAAAGTTGTCACATTTGACCATTTACTGTTGTTTTTATGATTTATTTTGTAAGAATTGATTAGAAGCAACACGCCTCAAGGCAAAATTCGGTTTTTGTAGGCCTCTTGTTAACAACGTTTTACATTTTGACTGCTGGGAACTCTAATTCCAAAGAACACCCCCGTGCCACAACATTAAACACAAAATATGTAGTTAATTTTCTTTGGAAAAAGTGCAATCATGTCTTCTAATTTTATGTATTTTCCTCTCCTATTTTCATCTTTGCAGAGTGAGACCACCGTTGTACTCTTGTACGTTCTTTACTTATGCTTTTGGTTTTCATTGCGAAAGGAAATTATAATTTTAGCCTCCCTACAACGCAGAATAATCAGACTGATAGGCCATTTTACACGTCCAAAGAGGCAAAAACGCTCGGATAGGAACAAGCACCGGATCCAACAGAATAAGGACGTCTACACGCGCAAGTTTCGTAAGTGGACGGATAACAGTACAAAGACACGGTCCTTAAGGAATCGAAAAACGGGAAATTACCGTTTAAAGGTTGTTTTTTTTTTCACGACCAAATCCGATAGAGCCAGCGATCGATTCAAAGCTGCTGAGACTAGTCCGCATGCGCTTGCAGACGCAGATCGGTTCCAAAAGGAGGGGAAGCTTCCACAAGCACGTTGGAAAGGAAAGGAAAAAGTGGGTAAGGAACCTATTTTTATCCGTTCCGTTCCGGAAGAGGACTATAGCCGCCTATGGACCCTTTTGGAACGAAAGGGATAAAACTGGATCGGACCAAGTATCGTTTACACGTAAAAATTATTCCGTGCCGTTCTACTTTTTAACCGAGCCGTTCCATTGTTTTCGCTCGTGCAAAGGGGTCTTTAGGCTGTTCTAGGCGTTTGGTTATTTGGGGAGCAGCACGAAAAAACTAAAAAAGTTGCTTTCAGATGGACACCAGAGGGTAAAAGAAAAAGAGGCCGTCCAAAATCCAGCTGGAGAAGAACTGCAGAAGCAGAACTTCAGGCTCTAAACCTTACCTGGGGGCAAGCTTCACGGCTTGCAAAGGACCGACAGGAATGGAGGCGACTTGTTGATGCCCTATGCGTCACTGGGCGTTTAAAGGACTGATGATGAAAAATCTAGTTGGGTAATGTATCGTTGTCCGTAGGAAGACAAACAGATAATAGATCAGAAACAGACTTGAGTTTCGACAAGACCTTTACTCGCACTAGGTCAAAAACTCTACAGCCCTAAAACCCGGAAAGCATGGCGCGTAACCATGACAACTGTGACGTAAGACACGGGTACTGAAACCGGATGTAAATCTAGAATCTTATCGATATCGTTACATCTCCCTTTCTTTACGAAACAACAAAAAAAAAAAGGTAAAAAAGAAAATAACATAAATGAACTAAATGTCACTGTCCAGTAAAATCAAAAATTAAAAAAAAATAAATAAAGCTGGTCATGTTCTTTTTCGAGCTAACGTCTATGACTGATAGTCCATAAAACGTGTTGGTGGTCTGACAACTCGACCGCTACGAGTTGTCGTCGTGGGTGCGTGGATCTCAGGCTCGTTTGACTGAGATAGTCCTGGGAGCCCAGCTTGCGGCTTGTCCGCGTCCGCGTTCTGCACTGGTACCGTGTGCTGCATCTTCTGGGTCGCGATGGGACCCGACGCACCAGGCTGCACTAACGGCTGCTCATCACATGAAGATTCTCTGGGTGGCGGTATTACATCATCCTCGCGATTGCACACCACTTCTTGTGTTCGCCTTAGGTGTCTCCTATTCCTTCTGTAAATCCGTCCGTCCTCTGTTCGGACTTGATAGGACCTTATGTCCACCTTTCCGTCGACCTTGGCTCTGGTCCAATCTTTCTGCTTCCCTACTTGAAACTTTTTTGGCTGGACCCGAACTATGTCCCCGGGGCGCAACTCCTGTAGTTCTTTAGCACCCTCGTTGAAGTACAAGCTTTGCTTCGCTTTCTGTAATTTGATCTTGTGATCAACGTCCTCTGGTATCTTTGGCTTCAGTAGTCTGTTGGATGTCGGAAGCAGAGTCTTGGTTCTCCTACCGAATAGCCTCTGCACAGGTGACGTTTTGACTGTCTCTGTAGGGGTGTTCCTCCAGTCTAGCAGCGCCAGATACGGGTCCTGCTCCGACTTCCTGGCTTTCTCTAGGAGAGTTTTTGCTGTCTTCACAGCATTCTCGACTTTGCCATTTGACTGAGGATAAGTCGGGGAGCTTGTTACATGCTCAAAGTTGTAGGTATTTGCAAACTCTTGGAAACTAGCAGAGGCAAAGGGTTGCCCGTTATCAGATACTAGCTGATCCGGAACGCCATGTCTAGCTAGGTGTGCTTTCAGCTTCTTGATAACTTCCTTCGCTGTCTTAGTCATCAGCCGATCAACTTCAAAGAAACTTGAATAATAGTCAACGGTGACCATAAACTCGTTCCCATTGAGCTCGAAGAGGTCAACCGCTATCTTCTCCCACGGTCTACTTGGTATTTCATGGCAAATCAGAGGCTCTTTGCCTTGTGCTGCGGGCTGGCTGTTACAGACTTCACACTTTGCAACATGGTCTTCTATGTCCTTGTTCATGCCTGGCCAGTATAGCACTTCCCTCGCTCTGCGTAAGCACCCTTGTATACCAATGTGGCTTGCGTGAATTTTTGTCAACATGTCTCCTCTTACACTCGCGGGGATAACTAGCCTCTCACCCTTAAAAACTAGTCCGTTCTGTAAGGATAGCTCTTCTCTGAAGGGGAAGTAGTCTCTGATGTTTGCGGATATGTCCTCCTTGGTGGGTGGCCAGCCCTGTCTGATGGTTGCCTTTAGCTCTCGCAGTGAGGGGTCAGATTCTGTTGCTTGCTGGATGACAACTTGAGTCGCTTCTGAAACTGGAAGGTATTGTATCATGTTGATGCTCTCTAACTCCCTCTCTGTATTTCCTCTCATTCCGTCGATGTACACTACATCCTCCGCTTCCTCCTTTCGCATGCCTTTGTGCATTCTAAACGCTCGACTGAGGGTGTCGGCCAAGTACATCTCAGATCCTTTCTTGTATGACACATGCAGGTCAAACTTCTGCAATCTCAGCAACATTCGCTGGAGACGTTTCGGAGCACTGAGTAGGCTCTTTCTGAAGATGCTTTCCAACGGCTTATGGTCAGTTTGTATCTTAGTAAGTCGACCATACACACACTGCTCAAATCTCTCAACTCCAAAGAGGATTTCTAGCATTTCTTTTTCTATCTGTGCATAGTTTACTTCTGTGTCAGTCAACGACCGCGAAGCATACGCGACTGGCTGACCTGCTTGCATAAGACAGGCACCCAAACCTCTGTCCGATGCATCGCATTGAAGCTCTACATCTTCCTTGGGATCGAAGAACTTAAGCACTGGAGCTTCAGAGAGTATCTGTTTGACTTGTTCAAAGCTTCTTCCTTGTACTTGCTCCTCCCACTGGAACTGATTCTCCTCTTTCAGTAACTCCCTCATTGGGGCGGTGGCTTCAGATAGGTTAGGGCCAAACCGCTGCAGGTAGTTTACCATGCCGAGAAGTCGCTTGACCCCCTGTTTGCTGGTGGGTGTTGGCATCTCCTTGATGCCCTGCACCTTGTCTGGATCAGGTTTAAGACCGTCTTGAGATATCACGTGCCCCATGAACTTCACTTCTTTCTGGCGGAGCTTCAACTTTTCTTTATTCAGCTTAATACCTTTAGCGCGGCAACGCTGGAAAAGTGCTCTTATCTTTACATCATGATCAGACAGCGCCTCGGCTTGTGTTTCTCCTACACCAAAAACCAGGATGTCGTCAAAGATCGGCATCACTCCCTGTAGACCCTCTAGGGCATGTTCTAGCCTTCTCTGGAATTCCTCTGGAGCTGGCGAAATTCCGAAGGGCATGCGAGTCCAACGGTTCCTTCCCCAGGGTGTGCCGAATGTTGTTAGGAAGCTGCTCTCTTCGTCGAGTTGGACGTGCCAGAATCCGTTCCGCGCATCAACAACACTGAAAACTTTGGCATTCGCTAGTTGAGCAAGCAGATCATCCATCACTGGTAGTGGGTAGTGGTTTCTTTTGAGTGCTTGATTCAGGGGCTTCGGGTCGATACACAGCCTTATTTTCCCGTTGTTCTTCTTAACCACCACCATTGACGAAATCCACTCCGTTGGTACAACAACTGGTTCGAGAATCCCCTTTTCGACCAAGCGTTCTAGTTCCTGCTTTAAGGGTTCCTTTACTGCAAATGGGACCTTCCTCACCGGGAGCGCAACAGGGGTTACAGACTTGTCAATCTCAAGGTGGAGCTTCTCCTCTAACTTCCCTTCCCCCGAGAACACATCCTCAAACTCGCTCACTATATCTGGTTGTGCGGCAGCTGTATCAGACACAGACATGATGTTATCAGTGTTCACAGTAATGAGGCTAAACTGCTGAACTGTCTGAGCACCTAGAAGTGCTATATGCCCACGCGGGACGACTGTGTATTCAGTCAGGAAACACTGATCATTCCTGGGATTGGTGGTCTCTACCTTGACACATCCCAACGGCTTCAGCTCTGATTGGTTAAACATGACTAACGTAGTTTCCGATTTCTCGAGTCTAGACAACTGGGGGTCACTGAAGACTTTCTGATAGACGTCAGCAGGGAGGATATTGACAGTTGCGCCACAGTCTACCTGGAACTTGACTGTTTCGTCTCTTAGGCGCATGCTAGCATAAATCTTTTTGGGACTACTCTTGGCCTGGACTGAGGCGACAGATTCTACACTGAATAGATATTCATCACTATCTTCGTCATCGTGTTTCGCACACAGACTCTCTTCGACGTTGTGCACTCGTTTCTTCTGTTGCTGTTGGTTTGTTTTCGGATTGCGGCATGCTGCCGAGAAGTGGTTCATTTCCCCACAAGCACTGCACTTCTGCTGCCATGCTGGGCAGAGTTCCTTCTTTCTCAGGTGGAATTTATGACAGAACTTGCATTTAATTTTTTGAGGTGGCTTGGTTTGCACGGGGCGCTCGTTTGGTGGTTTCCCTGTGTTAATGGCACTAACTTCTTCGGTCTGGGTCATATCCTTAAGTTGCTTAGCAGTATTTTCATTTGCACGGCAAATATCAATACACTTGTTAAGCGTAAGTTTGGTTTCAATGAGAAGCTTTTTTCGTGTACTGTTCTCTTTGATTCCTACAACAACTCTGTCTCTAATCATCCTATCTTGCATACTGCCAAAGTTACACGTTTTAGCAAGTGTACGTAAAGGTGTGAGAAATGAATCAAATGACTCACCGACCTCCTGCACTCGCTGATTAAAGAGATAGGCTTCATAGATCTCATTTGTCTCCCCAATGAAATAGGCCTCGAGGAGCTCTATCACTTTATCGACATTGGTCTTCTCCGCTTCGTCCGTGAAAGGCAGACCATCGTAGATGTCCAGGACGTCAGGCCCAATGCAAGTCAACAAAGTCGCTGTACGGAGCTCACTACTCTGACTGCTAAGTCTCGAGGCGATCTCGTAGTTTTTCCAGAGCCGCTTGAACCGCTTCCAATTTGTCGCTAAGTTCCCTTTGAGTTCGAGCTTGGACGGTAACGGGATATTCGACTGAATGAATTGTGTAGCTGCATGCTGAGCGGGCGCATGCGGTTGATCCGCGTTCGACGTTGATTCTTGTTCTGTAGCGCTCATAATTGTGACCCGAAGGAGACTCAAGGCAAAACACACTTCCCTGGAGGCGAGGGACAAACTTCTGACACCATGTATCGTTGTCCGTAGGAAGACAAACAGATAATAGATCAGAAACAGACTTGAGTTTCGACAAGACCTTTACTCGCACTAGGTCAAAAACTCTACAGCCCTAAAACCCGGAAAGCATGGCGCGTAACCATGACAACTGTGACGTAAGACACGGGTACTGAAACCGGAAGTAAATCTAGAATCTTATCGATATCGTTACAGGCAACACAACGTAATCTGTGTAGGCGACATCCAGTGGTTTACTGGACAGCGGTAACAGTACACATTCATGTGCCAAGGCAATTAGAGTTACCCGTGGTCCCAAATATCTAAAATATACTTGCTTAATGGTCTTTCCATCTGAAAGTATTTCAGGTTTCAGAATATTTGTATTTTATTAATGATTTACTGTATTGATAAAAAAAATTATTAGAAGTCTTGGAGTATGCTGGTAAAACTTCACTTGATTACACTTCATTAAGATTAAACAACCAACAGGCCATTCATCCTTTTCCCGTGTTTGTTGAGTTAAGGACACCAGATAAGATAAGATAAGGCTTCAAGCTTTATTGTCCTTTTTCAAAGGAAACAAAAGAGATATTTTCAACTCAATTACAAATCCCTACAAACTCTCATTCTACGTCCAATTTTTCTTATAGTACGCATTGGTCACCTGTGCTCTCTGAGGGTGTATTAAAAAAGACGAGACAGTAATTCAGTTCTTATTTTGACATTTCCTCGATTGGTTTAAAAAAAACTTTTGGCCACCAGTACTCGGAAACACGGTAAAGATTCAGATTTTAATTGACAATGACGAAAGTCGTAAATATTGTTTTATATTTCTGTATATATTTGAGCGTCTTAAGAAAGGAATTAAAAACCACTTTGTGGCTTTTTTGTGTTCGACGGTGTCCCATTTTTTCCAAGATTTTCTGAGTTTCTCGGGACGAAACTTCCTCGAATTACCATTTTTTCGTCCACGGCGAGGAAATAGAGATTCATTCATTCATTATAACCATAACCCTAGGTGGGTATAGGGCCGGACACTCTCCTCCGCCATGCCGCACGGTCCCGAGCAGCCGCCGCGGGACGAGACTTCCTCGAATTACTAGTTTTTCGTCCACGGCGAGGAAATACAGATTACTCCACAATAAATAGGCGCAAATGGGCGCGTTTTATTTTAGTGTGATTTAGATTGAGATTTTTCATTCACAGATGTCGAGTAATTATTGCAGAGTCCACAACGGAGTTTCCTCGCTTTCTTAAGTCCTATCCAAAAGTTTTCACATTTTGCCTTGTAAAGAGCGATTATCGTTTTCTTGACATGAAATGAAATAAAATAAAATGAAATGAAATGAAATCTTGAATAGAACAAAAGCTACAAGCAAACCTTTCTTCGGCTAAAAACTTATAATTTGCAAAGCACATGACTTTGTGCACGCGGCAGTCCGTGCAGCCCTAGCCTGTACGTTCATTCACCACTAGTTAGATTTCATCGTTCGCGTAACGTTGCTGATTGGGCGAACGATGTTTTTTTCAGTAGTGAAGTTTTATCGTTCGTGTTTCCGATTGGCTAAACCCTGAATCGGTGCGATTCTTATTTCCTACGATTTTCCTGCACGAGGAAATCTCAGCACCTATGAGATAGAAATATTTTCTCGCAACGCACAAAAAAAATCTCAGGACAAGAAATTTGTCATTATTTTCCATATTTGGACGTAAAGGATAATGGCTCAGATTCATAGCGGAGGGAACCAATCAGAAAGATAGAAAATCATTTTCCAGGGGTAAGAATTTACTAACATTTACTATTACACTGTAACAGAAACTCATAAGGAGTTGAAACGTATAACGCGCGTTCACAGCGTTCGAATATTCAGTTTGCCAAGTACCATATTTGGAAACACAAGGAGCTTGTACGCGAATGATTTACAATGGGTTTCTGACTGTAATCGATTGATATTGGATAAGCTGCTCAACTCTCAATAACTCCAGTAGGACCTCGCTAGCAGTAGGCCGTTTCTTGGGGTTAATGGCTTGGCATCTTTCCATCATCTTCCGAAGTTTCCTTTTCACAAAAATGCTCCCGTTCACCTCGCCGAGTATCCTGTTCACAACCGGAGGAATCTTCCATATATCCACTTTTTCGTCGTAGGTTGGCATCAGGTCCAATTTAAAAGCTACAGACCTAGCCTGTTGGGCCACCTTTGTTCTGGTGCCACAAATGGCCGCAATTCCTTTCCGTTGCGGCATAATATTCCATTTTCCTGACCGGAGTCTGGTGTGTTATCCAGATCGTTCACAACCTTGTGAAAGTCATCTGTAATCAGGTATTGCGACAGTAATTTATTCAACGAAGCAGTGTCGCACATCACGCGGATTCCAATCGGGCTGTTGTGCATGTAGTTCATGATCTTGGCATAATCCAGGATCAGTTGAAATCTTGTCTGTATATTGTTGAACTGGGAGAACTTTGTATATAGTCACGAAGTTTCCGTTATCGTATTGTTGTTTTTTTGTTGACTTCAGTGAACATAGACGAAAGTGAGTATCGAACATTAAAGAAACACCGTGAAATAAAAATTACGCTATTCATTGCATTGTCATTGCAAGCTTAATCTGTTATTCTTCTTGCAGACCTCTTTAGCCGCCATATTGGTGTATCAAAGTGGTACACCAATCATATTGTTCGACCCCTTACAGGGTCAACGGTTCTCTGATTTTCTGAATATTATTTTCCCAGTAACTTAATTAAAACGAACACTGCAAAGCATAAATTTGGGGAGTTCATTTCTCCTAATCTACTCTAAAATCTTTGAGTTTGTTGATATTTCTGATGTTTTGATACAAGAAAACCAATTTAACAGGTGAAAGAAAAACGCTCCCTAACCCCCCCCCCCCCCCCCCCCCCCACCCCCTCCCTCGCGCCTCTCTTTTTGCGCTGGAAACCAGTTCACTCGCCGCTCTTTCCCCGCGTCATTTTCGTGCCCATAGCCCTTTTCGCTTCTCTTAGCCGGCGGGGCCTTGGCACGAGAAACGAAGGGCTCCGGGGACATTCGGGGACACAGGATTTCCAGTTCTAGATTCTAGGACTTCCGGTCTTCATGTATGCAGTCGTGATGTTTCTAAAGACTGTGTGGGACAGTCATGGCGTTTTTTACTTCCGCTCAAGATTTCTTTGTTTCAAACAGCCAATCAAAAAATTAAAATTCGAATCAATTCAAAAATCTTATGTCACCAGAGCCCTTCGTTTCTCGTGCCAAGGCCCCACCGGCTAAGAGAAGCGAAAAGGGCTATGGGGACGAGAATGTCCCCGCGTTCGAAGAGAAACACGAAAAAATAGAGGGCTGTGAACAGTCTAAAAAAAACATCTTGATGGAGGGCAAGCAAAGCGCTGGGACATAATATGGTATTCATTCTAGCTCGCACGTGTGGTTAAAATAAACCAAAAAGCGAGCTAAAATCAAGATATCCTAAAATCGTATTATTTACCTCCAGTTTTTCGTAACACTTCCCGATAAGACGAGTTACAAATGGACTTTGAAGCTTTTCCATTCTAGTCATTCCGCGTAAACAGCGCGTCTTAAAAAATGTGCGTTTGCATTTTAAGTAGGCAACTTGGTGGCCTTTCCACTCTGCCAGCCAAAGTTGCTTGGTAAATCCACCGTCGATCCGCTGCCTATTTTGAACTTGAAGAGCAATTTCTGAGCAATTCAACAAAGGTTCGCATTTTCTCCAGCCCGGAAAACTGAATGTTCCATTAGGGCATGGTAGACAACTCTCTCGCGATATAAACGTGTTGGCCGAACACGTCACGATGGCTTGTTTCTCAGCGTGATATGCCACATTGTCTGTATGCGTCTCATCGCTTATTGATAAAATGCCGGCAGGTTCACTGTTAGACACATAGATGAGGATAAAGACCAGGGAGACAATGGCGATACAGAGAACGGCTTTACACAAACTTTTTAGCCTGTGTGGTACCTTTGCAAAGAAGGCCATCATGCATAATCAGATGCACCACCGTGCAAGCCAAATTTAAATTTAAATTACTCATTTTTTTAAGGAAAATTTATTTTAATATGCATATAAAAAAACCAGGCAACCAGGAGAGAGCATGTGAGCGTCTTCAAATTTAGTAATATACCAGAATCTTATGTTCCACAGTAACTTACCACTGTATATATCTACTTGATCAAATAGGATTTATAACGTGAACTACGAAATATGCAGCTGTGCAGGGGAACATTTTCCTCTTAATTTTATGTATTTTCCTTTTTTATTTTCATATTTACAGAGTGAGACCACCGTGTTGTACATTCTTTAACTTATGCTTTTCGTTGTCAATGCGAAAGGAAATTATAATTTTAGCCTTCTGGCAACGCAGAAGAATCAGGCTTATAGGCCTTTTTACATGTCATATTAAAAAGAGGAAGAAAGACTCGGACAGGAACAAGCACCGGTTCCAACAGAATGTAGCCGTTTACACGCGCAAATTTTGTAACGAAACGAATAAAAGTATAATGGTACGGTCCTCAAACAATCGAGCAACGGGTAGAGGCCGTTCATAGGCCTGAACCGATAGAGCCAGCGATCGATACGAAACTATTGAAACCAGTCCGCATGAGCTTGTAGACACGGATGGGTTTCAAAAAGATGGCGAGTGTTGACACGTTGGAAATGAAGTCAAAAGTGGGTACGGAACCGACTTTTATCCATTCCGTTCCGAAAAACCGAGACAGTAATCTTTCGTCGATGATGTTGCTAGATATACAATAACACTAAGGAAACTGTAGATGAATAGTAAATAACTCTACACAAAAGTTTTAGTTTGTGTTGTTTTGTGCTCGAAAGGAAAGCGTTCGCCATTGTTGTGAATAATCGTGACCACGTTAATTGAAATATTCACACGCGAGGTGCAATATATATTTCAGGATTCTAACATTGAAAGAAGAGAAGAACCATACTAACCAGGAGTTTTATAGGATCATGTGTCTTAAAGAGTCTTAAAATAGCTTTGTTCTCGTTTCAAGTTTTCCCCTCTACCTCCCCTTTGAACGCTTGCGAAGCGACCAAGCAGGCTAGTCTTAAAACTGTACGCGCTTTCGTAAATCATTTGCAAGTAAAAGTCTTGCAGAAATGACATCGGTCAAAATACCTTCAGATTGTTTTTAACAAACAATATATCCATTGCTGCGTTTTCAGAATAAATGTGGCTTAGTTTTCCTAATTTTATTAATTTTTGTCTTTATTTATACTGGATGAGAACTTTCAGGTACGTATAAGCACAGGTGATAGATTTGTTTGCCCCTTGAAGGGACAAAATTTCGAATTCACTTGTGGGAATTTGACTTTATTTTTCATTTTAATATTCCATTTCATATTGAATAAATGCTACCAACTGCATCTTTACCGATTACTTTTTTCATTTTCTTTGTTGACTGGGTGACACAGCGCGAGACTGTAAAGTTCCGTTATCTACAGTTAGTTAGCAGCAGTTAAAATCTCGGTATTTAAAGGAACTACGTCACAGAGATTTTGCAGATTTTTGGTCTATTCTGAAATCAGTGATAGGCAACTTAACCTATGAAAATCATTATCTTTGAACGTCTAAAGGAATATATAACCTTAATTTACGAAGAGAAATCAAATCATGGCCATAAATATCAATTTTTGGGAGACGCGCGGAAACAGTTAGCCTCAATTTTTCAAGTTGTAATCCATTACCACCCTAGCCATCCGCAGCCAAAGACGCCTGTTGACAATTTCAGTGCTTTATAAAAACGGAGCTTATACATATATATTTGGACACAAATATACATCTTGGCTGTTCGAAAAACTGTTAAAATCCGTGCAAAAGCCCTTTTTAATATCAGTTCTCTCTGCAGTTGACATACATTTCTTGCACCTCAGTTGTGATGACGGCTTTTTTATACTCCCCACTTGTCTTTGTGACAGTGTATCAATGTTCTGAGGAAAAATTAAATGTTGATCGCCTGAGTCTTTTTTAGTGACTCCTCTTGTGTTTTATAATCAACGTTGTAAACTTTACATCATGAACAGTTAAGCAAATTTGATGGAAAATCTGCGAGTTGGGGATGGAGAGGAGGGGGGGGGGAGCAGAATGGCTAACTTGTTTTAACGGGGAAGGGGAAGTTATGTATTTCATTTATTTGATTTTAGCAATGTAACTTAGAGCTCTTCTCAAAAGAGTATCGTTAAACAATATCCTAAGAAGTCTAATTGCTGATCGCATCTAATACTATTTCTCGTGCTTTTCTTCGATCGATGCCTTTCCTGCTTCGCGATCGCTAAAAATAGAGGAACATTTTAAGAAGTAAGTTGAAAGAGAAGATAATTTTAACAAATTAAATATCAATTGGGATTTTTAAGGCCTTAATTTCTCCCCTGTTGCTACAATCTTCAACAGAATTAATGTCTTTCAACAGTTTTGTAACTCTTTTTCCTGTAATGTCCATCCTCGATAAAATTTTTGGCCACCATTAACTTAAGAAAAGTGGCAATATCTAAATAAAACTCGTAAGCGTTGAATTAAGTCGTGTTAAGTCGTAATCATTTCTTTTTCTAATTATTCCGGAGGCTTCATCACCTTTTTCTGGCACTATCACAAAATTTTACTTGAAACGTTTGGTTTCACCAGATTTTGCAAGAGATACTTATTAAAAAATCGCCTGATACTTAGCCGACGAGGCCGTAGGCCGAGTTGGCTAAATGCAGACGATAGACTGCAAGATTGAGCAGGATAATTGTTTTATTATTCAACAAATTGTCAACAAAACACTTTTTACAGCAAGAAAAACTGTGGTTGCGCAGCGCTTTACAAGATTTCTGACGAATGTTGTCCACCTACGTATATCGCAGGATATCTGTTATGTGTGCATGACGGATAACAATGACTTTCTGACCATATATGGGCATCGCGCGAATTTGTTGAATAATAAATTGATTATTGTGTGATCAGTTGCTGAACTCTCAATAACTCCTGAAGGAGCTTGTTTGCAGTCGGCCGTTGCTTGGGGCTAGTTGCTTGACACCTTTTCATCACTCTCTCAAGTTTACTCTTTACGAAACTGCTCCCCTCCACACCACCGAGTAGCCTTTGCATAATCGCAGGAATTCTCCAGATTTCTATTTTTTCGTCATTGTTCGGCATCAAATCTGCTTTATAAGGCCACCTTTGCTCTGGTGCAAACCACGCACTTGATCCCTTTCGCTTCTCACTGTTGCATAATAGTCCATTTTTGTCCCGGACGTCAGGTGTGTTATCCAGGTCGTTTACAACTAGGTGAAAGTCATCTGTAATCAGGTATTGCGACAGTAATTTTTTCAAATAGCCAGTGTCACACATCACACGGATTCCGATCGGGCTGTTGTGCATGTAGTTCATGATTTTGACATAATCCACGAGCAGTTGAAATCTTGTTTGTATATTGTTATACAGGGAGAACGTTGGTTGTCGAAGAAGCCGATCTAGAGTCTTTGCTGAACCATGCTTGTAATAAGCTGTTACAAACTGCAAAAAAAGGCGCGTGAGTAAGTTTATGAACAGTCCGCATGGGCACAAAGTTTCAGTAGTTTCAGTGATAGCATTATTGAAATTGTTGTTAAATCTATCTAGACTTCGATTCAGGAACATATCAGACTATGGGGCATTAATAAATTAAAATGCCTTCAAATAAACACTTATCAGTTTTATACTAGAAAAACGGGTAAAAGCAGACGTTCGTCACCAGACAGCCTTGGACACAAACAAGTGCAATTTAATGGCTGAAATAACAGCCTCGTTCACATCGCGGAAAGACCTTTGGAACGAGGTTGGAGCAGATCTATATTAGCGGATCTATCCCAGGCTTTTTATTAAAAACGTAAATCAGAAGAATCGCAGACTATTTTAGTGCTGGAACTAAAGTTCGTCAAAAACGTGCAATTTTATCTCTTGACTGGCTTTCACTAGCGATGGTGTTGGAGAAATTTGAAACTTCACAGAACACTTTTTGTGACGTCATGGCTGTGACGTCCTTATTTGGTCGATATTTTTACAAGTTTGCGAAGTTTGATAGAGAAAGTTTCAAGCGAAGCAAGATTATTGCCTTGCTTGGTTTGACAGCTTAAATGGTTTGACAATGTCTTAACTTTGCGACCATATCACTCCATTGATGATATCAATTTGATTTATCAATAATATTGGACAACGAGCTCGAGTCACTCAAAGAACACACGGGCGACAAGTATAACTGGTTTTGTTTTTTCAAATGATTCCAGTCCAAAAAAATATTACGAGCTCGCGAGAGTCTCTTTACTAACGGCTGATAAAGTAGCTCAAGCAGTCAGTTGTCGCAGTTGCGTTAGTCTACCAGTAGAACTCTATTAATCACGGATATTTCGGACTGATATCCACTGTATCATAAGATGTAATAAAACAATGTAACACACCTCTAGCGTTTCGTAACATCTTCCGATAAGACTAGTGACAAAAGGCCCTTGAAGCTTTTCCATCCTGGTCATTCCGCGTAAACAGAGCGTCTTATACTTAGCACTGGGACGCGAGCACTTCACATAGACAACCTGATGACCCTTCCAGTCTGCCAGCCATTTTGTCATTCCTCCAGGTATTCGCCGCCTGGGGTGAACTTGGAGAGCAATATCTGAGCAGTTCAACAAAGGCTCGCATTCACTCCAGCCAGTAAAACCAAATGTTCCGTTAGGGCATAACAGACAACCGTCGGATGTTGGAAACGTGTTGTCTGAACACGTTACGTTTCGCGTCTTTGTGTGGAAAGCCACGGGATTCCTTTCGAGTATTTTAAAAGAGCCAATATGACTATAATACGCATAGATATACAATAACACTAAGGAAACTGTACACGAATAGTAAATAACTCTACACAAAAGTTTTAGTTTGTGTTGTGTTGTGCTCGAAAGGAAAGCGTTCGCCATTGTTGTGAATAATCGTTACCACGTTAATTGAATATTCACACGCGAGGTGCAATATATTTCAGGATTTTAACATTGAAAGAACAGAAGAACCATAGTAACCAGGACTTTTTATATACGATCATGTGTCTAAAAGGTCTTAAAATAGCCTGCTTCTCGTTTCGCGGCCTTGCCGGTTAGTCTTGAAACAACACAGCTGGCTTCAGAACACTTTTTTGAAATTGTAGATTTTTGTGTTAGATACACAACTTTTCGTGCTTTCGTAATCATTCGCCGGGGGCGTTTGGCAGAAATGACATCGGCCGAAATACCCTTAGGTTGTTTCTAACAAACAATATATTCATTGCTGTGTTTCTCGGAATACATGTGGATTATTTCTCCAGTTAGTCTGTGTACCTTAAATTTCTCTTTATTTATACCAGGTGAGAGGTTTACTTTTTTAACTATATGAGATGACGTAAAGAGGTTATTAGTTTCAAGATGCTCTTGAGGAAAACCAGCAAGAATCTAAATTGCAAATTTCGGCACGTTTCTCTAATAATTCATGTTTTTAGGGACATCAAACATGTCGACTTCATCCCTTTCTCCTCCGCTTAACTGCTCTTTTCAACCCAATATAAATCCTGAAAGATAACCTTCACCTATCCCTTTAATCCAATGAAAACTAAAAAAAAAACTACTTTTATCCTCGCTTATGTAAACGTCTGGAAGAAAAGCCCGGTGTTGTCAGTTTTATTAGTTTTAATGAGTTTGCGAAGAAAATTGTTAAAAAGTAATTACTTCCGTTACAAAGGTCACGTTATCTACTTTAAAGAACCAAACCTTTTTTAAGGCAATGACGAAATGGAGTAAATTTCATTTTGTTGTTGTTTTTGTCTCGTGTCGTCATGACGTTTTGTCTCGTGTCGTCATGACGTTGTCATGACGACACGAGAATATGCGAGGGGGAGAAGGTGCATTCCAAGGTGCATTCCATGCGCGTTTGCTTTGTGAGGCCGCGGAATTTTCCCGCCATGTCAATATTTTTCCCGCCATGTCAAGATTTGCTTTGTGAGGCCGCCGGATTTTGTGCGTGTTGTGAAAGAACAAATAATTTTTGTTTATAAGTAGGAGTTCAAAAATATTGCTGCATTGAAAGTTTTTTGCTATTCTGCTGGTTCATTGTAATCGTTTGTCGGTTAGGAGTGTTTATTATAAATGGCTTTTTAGTTGAACAGAATTGAACTTTAATTTAAGGGAAAATCGCGGCGTAGAATGTAAAGCAGTGAAAGAGATGTATTAAATTTGAGCAGTTTTATTAGGTGAAATTTTTGTACATTTTTTAAATGGAATGGTTGAGACAATTAGGAGAGAGTGTTTGATTTATGAACTTGCAGCGAACGCAAATTCTCAGTGGTCCAACAGGCAATATAAATGGAACAGAAATTAGGCCCCTTTTAGCTGGCGACAGTGCCTATTCACAAACGAACTGGCTAGTGAAACCCTACCCGGAGAGAGGACGCCTGACTCAGGAGCGGAGAAAGTTTAAAATCTAAAGTTCGGTGTGCTACGATCTGTAGTGGAACGAGCATTTGGCATGTTGAAAGTTCATTGGAGAATTGCGTTGAAAAAGGTTGGACAAAAAACGAGCATCCTAAAAAAGTCTACGATTGCTACGTGAGTTTTGCACAACAATTGTATGTATCGTTTCAATAACAGGAGATAAACGATTAGATAAAGACAATTATTTTGATGCTAAATCTTTAAAAATGTCAACTATGGCGTTTGTTTGTTCCATTTGCCTGCTCTGGGCGTCACGGAACATTTCAGCTGATCGTTCAAATCTTGCGTTGTCCTGTTCCATACTCTTTTCACACATTTCAATAAAAGAACTCTGCATGCCAATCTGGAGTCGTACTTTCTCGCCTTTCTTTACTCAGGATGTTGAAATAGGGGAAGTCTTCTTTAATTTTCTGAATTCCATCGTCCACAGTCGAGCGAGATCGCTGCCTGAACTGCTTGAGTTCACTCGTACTCTAGATTCTGCTGCCGTTTCTATACCTGCTGTAGCATTCTCTGGCTTTCTGGACACCTTTCTTTATACGAAGAATAGATATCGTTCCACATTTTTATTTTTTTCTTTGTGAAACTCCCCACAGCTTACTGAATTTGGGGGCGCACGCTTCAAGAAGTTCGTGCGTTTCTTTCTCAGTCCTGTCAGCAGACTTAACGCGAGGTTTTTTCGTTTTGTGTTTTCCGTAGCAAGTACTTCGACATCACTTGCAACTGAAGACTGAGGCGATGGCATGCTTCTTGCCAGTAGAATTGGTGATCATCGAGAAATGTTTATCAGTACGCCGAGATAAAATCATTTTAAGTCAGCTGCGTTAGGGGGCTAAAAAAAGCTTGCTTGACTTATCTTACAAACATCTCAAAAGTTAAAGGGCAACTCTTGGCTAGAAAACTATATTTCAGTAAAAGCTTCCGAATGTTTCCAAAATTACACAGGAAGCAAAAAAATTGAATTCAGAAGCTTTTTTACCGGTTAATTTTAACGTAAACCTTCGTATTATACGTGACATTTCGCCATGGATGCTTCGATTATGATCACGAGATGTGATACGTCACAGGTGTGGAACCGCAACAAGTCACGAACATGGCTGACTCAAATTCTTGCAGTGAGAGCTCAACTTCTGCTAGCGACTCCACTGATTTTTAGAGAGCTATAGGAGGGGATATGTCAGGGGATAATTAAGAACCTTCTATGGTATTTCAACCCTGGCGTTTTGAGCCTCCAGGGAAAAAACAGCGAGACAGAGAAAGGGAGTAAAATATCGAACCTCCTCACCGCCGACGGCGACGAATGGTGAGTGAATTGAAGTCCTAAATGTACAGTTTCCTTCTCTATTTCCTCGGCCAGTTGTTTGTGAGCTAAGACAAACCTGAAAAGCCTTGTTTTTATTTGCATGTACGCGAGAAGCTGAATTAAACATGCTTTTATACAACCAAACTGTTTGCTGCATTTTGTTGTTTATATTCGGTCTTCAAATATTTTTGCTCATGTTTATCACAATAGGTTTTGACCTTTTGAGCTTCAGCCTAATGTACACTATCTTGTGCGTTTGAAAGCTTGCAAATACAGAAACGCAAGTTAAATTCTTTGTCTCTTTTGTGTTACCGATTTTTTCTAAATTCTGCTCGAAAACGAAGAATTCTGTCGGCGAAATGCCAGCTACCGAAACTAGACTATCCGAAATTCTGCGGCAGATTTTATCTAGAACATACACAGGCTTGCAGTTAAATGTGGACAAAACTTTGCTGGGTCTCTTCACTTCTTATGTTGGGAGAAGGGAGTTTGCGCTTTCTGTAGTTGCAACAACTTGCCTCGAGGAAACTTTGTTCAAGGTTGTTCGTACTTGTATGCGTAAAACTGAACTGAGAATGATTTTGTAAACTGATTACTGCCACCGGGACTATTACACGACCCTGCGTGATTTTATATTTATCGGTATAATTAAGTTGTCATGTTTTTATTTTGTAATTTCTTATCTTTTTGCGAAAAGAACCCCCACGAAAATCGAAAATTGTGCTGTGTTTGGCTCCTTATTACTTTCGCGTTTGCTTGCGTTTTAATTCATGGTTTGCATTTGAAATGGTCGTTGCGCTCTTCGTGTCTTACAACATTTGGCATGTTTTCCTTTAGTTATCCCGTCAACTGACATCTGCTCGAATCTGCACACGAAACTGTTTCGTGGTCAGGCTAGGGAGGGTGAAGGGAAAGAGCGTGACACGCTTTCATACCCGGGTTTTATGCTACACCCCAGGTTGCCTAATTTACAACAATTGTTTCTCAATAGGAATCACAGAATAAGTACTTCACGCAACACTTCTTCTCTTAGTTATCCGGATATTGTTTTATATTTGATTCCCCATTTCTTCGTATAATTTTATATCCCGCGAGAGCGCCACTGCTAACGCGCGGGGTAGTGGCTTCTTATTGCGCAGTACTGACCTGTAAAGCGAAAGCAGGCAAAGCAATCCCGGGTAGCCTTGGGCAAATTCTTTCGGTAGAATTTTGAGCATAATTCGCAAATGTAGGCAGCGGGCATTCTGCCAGTTGAATACCGCATTTTCAAGCAGGATTAGGACAGCATTCATTCAGGTAGAATTTAGAAAAGGTCAAGAACGCAAAGCTATGATATAAACAAAAAGTTAAAAAAATGAAAACGACTTTAGAAAAGCCTTGGGATTTGCATCTCGCATCGCATAATATCACATTCTCTAAACGCATTCTTAAAAACAGGCCTGCAATGCAGTGTAGGTGTATTTCAGAAAAGTGAGCGTTGCTCGAGTGTTATGAGGTTTAGCCTTGGGGAAGTTAAAAACGGACACGTGCACGGGAGTGCGAATGGAATGGGAAAAATAGCCTCAAACATCTTAAGGCCGATGGATGCGTGCCTTAAATCAACAACAAGGGTCTTTCGCTTTACCAACCCAAGACTTAATGCGGAACGAAGCTGACTTTTATAAGAAAAGATCTGTTTGCCACTGATTACAAATCGCGATATTTACTAAATCCTGTTAAGCGATAAGGTGTTTGTTTTACAGTGTAACCATGCACAATTAATCGGTAAAATCAGTTACCTGGTTACATTGTTTTTCGTTTACAAACATCGGATGTGACAAAAAAATGAAATGTCAAAAGCGAGGGATTGCGCTATGCCTGTATAATTCGACTGCTACCGTATAAAGCGTGCCCGAGGAAGCTTGACGACTTGTAAGTTGTAGGGAGCACTCGAAAGCTGCTATACTCACTGTATACTAATGTTGCCTATTCAACTGGTCTCCTTCGCATCTCGCTACGCGTTGGCCAGTAATGCGTGACCAGTAATGCGTGACGACCTACATACAGGATCGATGACAACTGAAGCGGATAACAAAGCTAGGCCATTACCCCAACAATATTTTAAGTTCTTTTTCTTACCACCTTTTTACGCATTTTACGCAGCCGAAAGCTCATTATTAATCAAATTTTAAACCAGAGAACGTTTTGATTTTTTAATCAGGCAAGGAAGTGTACAAGGAAGTGATCAATTTTCAGAAATTTTAGTCGGGTTGTCCCCAAAGTCAAAGGCCACTACGATTCTCTCCTAAAATAACACAAAATGTGTTCATACCTCTAAAGAAATCTGGCGCTTTCTTTGTCCTATCCAATGTGTTTTATTTGTTTTTGCAAATGCGTTTATAACGCACCAACTTTTTCAGCCATATTCACTTCCGGGTAAGTGCGCTTCAAAAAAATCCTGCCGGCTAGAGCCGCGATTTAATACACAGAAAACGGTTCTTGGATTTCGATCATTTGTTTCAGTGTTTCGTTGCTTAGCGTTCAGCAATGCCATCCCCGCACTGACACCCCACCCCCCCCCCCCCCCCCCTCCTCTCCCCACCAATAACACCACCATGAGTACATTTGCAAATAAACACAGTGTAAACACATCTAGAGGACATGATATTTTCGTGTTTAATTAGAAAAGGTTCAAGCTGATCTACACGACCATATATCAAGGCCTATACCTCTTTATCTCTAGAGTACATCACAGCCTTTGGAACTGATCAAGTTGTCCCGGAGATTAACCGAGTAAGTGAACTAATTTATGTTGTGGCACGATAAAAATAATACCTAGTTTATAGCCGGTTTTATTCTCCGACATTCGCTTGAATTGATGCATGTATAAATTGATTTGCGTTCACCAACAAATGTTTTGAGCCCATAATAGCCTGCGAGCAGGCTCTCCGCGCGAAAAAAATGAAGAGAAGGCAAATTATCTTAGATACATGTACATTTTCTTAGTGTAAGTTCTCGTGCAGCATATCTTCATGTAATTCTTTTAGACTAGCCAGCTTATGAATTTAAATAATGTTTACTGAAGTCGTCGATGCCCTAAAGAGTCGATAAAGAGCGGGTAAATGAATAGTTGAATAATAGATGTATTTGATCCCAGGCTTGAGATATATCATTCATTCTATTCTGCACAATAATCTGCTATTCGAAACTGATCCCTGAACTTGTTAAATATTGGCCTTCTAAAAATTTCAATTCGTTCACCGACAACTGTAGTTCTTATTTCCACATATTACATTAGGTAACATAGTGTTAATTCTGAGACACTACTATCTTAGTAAAAAAATAATAATGCGAACTCGAAACTGTTTCTGAGAACATTTACCTTTAATGCGCCTTGAAAACTGTCTTTGTGGCTAAATTAATGCGAAGTCGATACTATTTTTGCGATAATCTAAAATGGAGAACTGATCTCTGCTTTTCGTTTCACACTAAGTGAAGCTGAGTGACAAATTTCGATTCCCAGCTGTGACAAATCTTACGAGGAAACGTCCAAGGCTTGGAAAAACAAAACAATCCATTGCAAACGGAGATATCCAAGTCAGATGGAAACACTTTCTGCGTTGGTATATCTTTAAGATAGCGCAGTTATTTTTCACAAACATAGTTTCGATTTACGCATCGTCGGAAAAATTTAATTATAACTATTTTATGCTAGAAAGATAGTCCCCAGAGGGCAGAACCCGACACATTTTTAGGCCGGAGGTAATGAATTAAAGCTACCATTTCCATGTGGTCATAATACCATCTTTTATCTATCCACTCAAGCAGTGATAGTTTCTTTTATCTTCCTTTTTTCTCTCAACAGACCCGAACGATAAAACAGCTACAGTTACGAATTAATATAAGCTGAGTACATCTGTTGTGAAGTGGCCATCATGCTTTTTTTACCCTTCGCTTTGCTGATTTCCCTAACTGCGTGTCACTGCAATGGACAATCGGTAAATATATCCCATAGTTATATCCCCATCCAAATAAAGCTCCAGTGTTCTTGTTGAAATAAGATCCCTTCCCTCTCTAGTAAGCCCCCATCTCAATTAACGTAAAACTATCATCAAATTACGAATGATTGCTACCTCAAAGCGAATTATATGTAATTACTGTAATATTATCATAGTTTTGGTGAACGTTTGAATACGTTCATAGAGGCCCTTCAGAAAACTAATTAGTCCTTAGCCCTTCAGACTAGTTACTTACAAATGATCCCCTGTTTTACACAATTGGCAAAGTTGGTGACACAAACTACAACGGTTTGCAATAGCATGTGGGCGATCTATTTTCACTGATTGCGTATTCAACTGCCTATAACAATGGTTTTTGTCACTCGTCCCGAGAACGTTTTTAACAACAACAAACATTTTGACTTTTGTTATAATTTCTCTCCCAGTATTGGCCTCAAGGCCCACCTGGTGCACCTGGCATTCCAGGGACCCCTGGTACTCCAGGAACACCAGGAACTCCAGGAACCAGACGATGGAAACAGTGTGCTTGGAACTATGATAACCGAAGGGATGGCAGGGACAGTGGACAAGTGCATGTAAGGATGACACCATCAAAATAAACAAGTCACATATCGTATCATGTCTTTTGTTCACATGATCATAAGTAATGTTGTAAATAAATATTGTGCATTATAAATAAGCTTTGTCTGGTTTATTTGCTAATTGGGCAAATCAGGGTAAAGTATTTCATTTACTACGTTTAAAAAGAAGCAATAAATGAATATATGAATGACATATATTAACTGCGGATTAATGATGAAATGAACGAAGTGATCCTCGCAGTGTGAAAAGCAATTTTAAGCAACTGCATTTTTTAGCCTGAAAAAAAAAACAATCAAGGCTACAACGGGATTTGAACCCATGACCACCGCAATACCGGTGCGATGCACTACCAACTGAGCTATGAAGCCTTGATACGTTGGGAGAAGGTCAATTGTGGGTCCTAATGTCCTGCATATGGAGTAGATGACATAGTGAATATATGAATGACATATATGAACTGCGGATAAATGATGAAATGAATGAAACGATCCTTGCAGTGTGAAAGCAACTGTACCATAATGATATTTTATAATTAAGCTAGGGAGTCATTTGTGAATTTACGCAGTTTGTTTTGTATTGTTGCAGCAATGCGATTTTGTCAAGTTGAGAAGTGATACATACCTTCATGTGGTTTACATGGGTAACATTCGCATTCAAGGCTGTACAAACTGCTGTAAGAGATGGTACTTCACTTTCAACAGTGCAGAGTGCAAAGTTCCCGCACCCATTGATGGTGCCCTGTACCAAGGCATTAATCTTAACATTCGCCGACCAAGCAACATCGAGGGCTACTGTGGCGGGATTGCTGCCGGGAAAGTACGGGTTGGTTTTAGCGTTGGAACGTGTCGCGTTGCATACAACGCGAATGGTGACGCATGGACAAGTTGGAATCAGGCGAACAGGATCGTTATTGAGGAAGTGGAGCCGCCAGTTGCTTAACTTAACCACAAAATCATTTTAAAGAAAGGTGTTGTTCAAGGGTTTCATTCTTAAAAAGGTTTAAGCCTTATGAGTTTTTAAAAAACCGTAGACAAATCTATTATGCATGGTGGTCTAAAAAAACTGTCAAACGTAGTGGGAGTTAAAATCAAAACTGATAAATGTAAAATGTGGTCCATTAAAAAGTACAGTCAATGAATTTTTCAGATTTTTTGTTGCTTAGTTTATTTGCTATTGTCATTCAAAATTCAACGGTAATGTTGAGACTTCGCCCAGAATCCCCCGTGATTGGACCTGCTTTAAAGAAAAAGGCCGGTATGTGATAGGGAAAAATTAGACCACAGTCAATTCATATACTCCACCAAGACGAAAAGCCCCCAATGACCCAGGTTTTAAACCTTGCCTTGAAGCAAATGAAACTGCGGTAGATGAACGTCGTTTAGTTTCTTAAATCTTTCGTTGGGTCATAGCGTTAATATAGAAGGCCAGCAATATAACAGCGGAGATAGTTTAGGAACTACTACTGTTATAACTGCTCCTTCCCACATAAGAAAGCGCAGCAAGTGCGAATAAGGCAGAAGGGTGAAATGCATACGCATTAAGCCCAACGCCATCAAAGACTGAGAAAACTTGATTAAAGACAGTCACTTCCAATGAGTTTGAGAAGGGTCTGGTGCAAAATGGTACAGTTGGATTTCCATCAGCATTGTGTTAGAATTTACTGACGTAAGATCCAAATTATGACCCTCGACACCGCAATCCTCTGATTTAAAAAAAAAACCAACACAAAGATAACATGGCATCAGACTTGGAAAGAGTTCGCGAGAACCAATCTACTGGATTTATACACTGTTTATATTTACACTGTTGTAACAACTCATCTGCGCACATGGTTATTTCGAGTTTTTGCATCATCAATCGCATAACCTAGGGATAGTTAACACTACAGCTGCCAACGCTGTTATCCTTTTTTTTTCTCAGCGTATCCGTTACTTCAGTGAATTATTTCGCTTGATATTTTGGCTATTCTATTTTCTTAATTGATTGAAAATCAGTTTTCTGTTTGGAACAGTCTTGCCATAATTCAGAAGAAAACACTTATTTTTCTCGTGTTCTGCTCACAAAGCATCACTTGTTTCTGGCCTTCTCTTTTTCAAGATCATGGGACGAGGACGTGCCACTTAAAACAAACTTTCAGTATGAATTGTTGAAGTCAGGTAGATAAGTAAAACAAAGCCAATTTATGCAAAAATTCTGAAGGATTACATGTACATGTAATAATCGCGTAAATTTAATTACACAAACGCTTCCCCAGCTTCCTGAGATCATTTTGCTTTTTTGCTGTTTTAATGAGTGATCTCAGCGAGGATAAACTTTGGTAATAGCCAAACGCTTTAAAACTACTAATTGAGACCAGCTGTTTTCAGACTTTTTGCGGTTTCAATATATTAGGGCTGGGAGCTCATGCAACAATGACCAACTTGACAGCTGAGCTCGAAACGGATGCCAAAAGATTTCTCACGTCTGTCAATGTAAACGCCTGCCGTGAGTTTTGATTATCTCAAGAACTCTTTTGAATTCTCTTTCCTTCTTGACAAGTCTCAGTTACAAATCTTACTTAAATGGCTTAAGACTGATCGAGTCTTTATCTTTTATTTCTACCACTTGAGGTTTTTTTTAATGTTATGATGTTCCCCCCGGGGGCGGGGGGGGGGGTACTCCCCTAAATTTCGGATAGGGGTGTGCCGCGAACGTTCTCAAATCCTGACCCTATCTAAGGATAAAGAAAACGAAAATTAATACCCTTTCTAAGGCCCAAACCTGAAAATTGACACCCTATTCAAGGGGAGGAGAAGAATTGCTTGACGACCCAAATAACGGCTAACCGCGCACGGCAAAGCTCAAATCTTTCAAAATCGCTTTGTTAATATTTAATGACGGATAGTTCAGTTTTAACAGACAATTTTTTTTTCGTTTAGCTGGGCGTTTATTTGAGCTGATAGAATTTAGCTACCCTATCTAAGGATCACACCGGGAACACAATGCCAAAAGGAACAAAAGTGATACCCTATTTAAGGACCGAGAACCTCAAAAACCCTATCCCGCGGCACATACCTATATAGCCCATATATGGGAGTACCCCCCCCCCCCTCCCCCCCGGGTGATGTTCCAGCTAAAAGCCGAAAGCACTGGATTGATAGCTGGCTAGTTATACATGTATGTCTCAAAGGAAAACTTTCTCACTTCTCTGCGAATTTCAATGCTCGCAGTATCTTTTAAAACCTTTCCTTCTTTAACTCTTTTTGAACTTATCACAGCTGCTAACTTTATATCTTGGTTGTGTTATGAGTCTTTCAAACCCCTCGTGTAAAGTGTAATTTGTGTCTGACAAATCTCGATTTCGGATTGAGTCTGTCAATCCTGCGAGCGAAACGAGAGCTGCTCGCAACACGCTAACAAGAGAAATTTCTAGACCAATACGTACTATTATTATACATTAGAATTACTTTGAAACAGGTGATTGGTCGAGAGCATTCAGCCTAGTTTCCAAGCCCCTCGTCCGTGTAGTGCTGTCAAACTTTTGAAAGTGTGGCTGAGCGATTCGCCTCCGTTTCCGAAGAGGAATTAAAAGTTTTGATCGAGAACAAAGATTCTAAAAATACCAAGAGAACAACAAAAACAAGTGTAAAAATTCTGAATGATTATTTGAGGGAGAAGAACCTGGAGGAACCACAAGATAAAACCACTTTGGCCAATGTTTTACGCCGGCGCTAGAAAAAGTGATGGCAAATTGTTTGAAAACGTATAATAAAACAATTATTGAATTTGGTTTTCGCATGATATCGTGAATTATCAAACCTCGTGTTTGTGTTATCTGCCTCAGCCTTCGGCTTCGGCAGATAACACAGACCTCGCTTTTGATTATTCACGATATCATGAACCTCAACCAATTATTGCTTATTCTTGTTTTTGATTATATCAATTGCGTAAGTTTCGGCTTCTAGACCCTGTGATATCAATAAAGCTCGAAGGAAACTGCAGCAACCCAACTGCAATCAACGTTTGCAAGCGTCGTTTGATGACTATTTGTCATTTGTGCACGTGCTCACGCTTTGGTTTGTCATCATCACCCAATCACCGTTCATCTTGCGTCATCATTAACCAATCACCGTACAGGAAATTTTATCACACTTACCGATACTACTTGCGGGCCCACTTTGGGCAAATCAAGATTGTTTCTGGTATATTATATATATACGCGAGGACTACAATGATGCCTCCTCGGGTTTTGGCCTCTGGGCCAAAACCCTGCGGGGGCAATTATCATAGCTACTACACTACTTCTTGCTTTACAGGCATTGCCCTATAACTAGTGCTGGCCGACCGTGCAAGTTAAGACCGGGTGATCTATTTGACACAACAGACTGAATATCCACAGCTGGCTAGCTGCCTAGCTAGTGTCCCATAATCTCCATCAATCCTTGATTATTTCAAGAATTGATAGCAATCAGGTTAACCAGCCATCCAATGTTCGTGCTGACTTGGTGGCTTTCGCTGCCTTGAAGGTCTTCCGCAAACACTGGAACCTATCTAGGGTACGACATTGCACAATCAACTCCAATGTCTGTTTATACGGCCGACATCGTCTGCGTTATAATCATCCCAGTAGAAGTTGACAACTCCGCGTGATTTTCAGGTTCCCTCGCATTATTAGGTAGGCTGGTCACTGTTATCAATCAGCATTCAGGAGTCTCGGGGAAACACCATTTTCTACTTCTCCTACCACCGTTGATTCTTATTAGACAAGCTAAACTTACTCTCTCTCATTAACCGGAGATGACCATCTGTTATATACAAAAGCTGGAGAATCCACATATGACCCTGCTCTCCCTTCCCCTCCCCGATATGATAACTAGTCTGCCTTTTGGAATCCCTCTCTCCAGTGGGTAATATAGGTAAGGCTTTATTGGGTATGAGTGAACGACCTTTTGACGTAGCCTTCCTGCTGTTCTGGTCCCTCCTAAGGTCGATCCTAAGGGCACTCAAGTTTGGCATTTACTCCTTTTTCACTCTTAACATTGCGAGCAAACGAGGATCTCCAATAGTGAATGGTCTACCAGGAAGTCGTTTATCACAGTTTCACTTCTGGTTTCTGGCTTCTTATTAGTTTTCCATGTTGAAGTGGATTGCAGAATTGTGTAAAGCTTTTTTTAAATATAGACATAGACGAAAAAAGTACGTGAACTAAACTTTTTATCCGGTAAGCGTGTTACATGTTTCATAATACTCACTTAACGGCCTTACTTGCTGTACTAAAGATTACTTTGGATTTTCAAAAGAATTTGTTTGACCCCTAGCTTGTTGTATGGCAACAAATATGTATTAGGTATTTTTATACTTTCTGAAAAACAAGTGATTAGAAATTGAATATGAATTGCAATTTAATATATCAAACTGACTAGAAAGAATGTTTCATCACATTTCCGAACAAAGGGAAGAAAGCTGAACATACCACGGCAAGTGGAGTATTTTTGACGAACTTCGACGTGTTTGGAAATGTGATGAAACACTCTCTAGAGTGTTTGATATATATTCTCAATCGAAACTAGAACTACGGAGAAAACGGAGAAATATAAAATCATAAAAATCTATACCAATTAGGATGAGATTTTCCAAACCGCCGTCACGGTTCTCATTTCGTTTGTTTTAACTTGATGAATTATTAATGAGTTGGAGAAGTTTTATTTTCAGTATATCGTTGTGATCTGTTTATTGCACCTAACATATCAGTCGTCGATAGCCGCCGGAAACATGAATCCTGAAAAATTGCCGTTAAAAGGTTGAGAAATTCTTAAATAATAAATATACTTTGAAAGATGAATACTTTTAAAAGTGTCGTGTAATTGAAAACATTGTGACCTTGGAGTTTTTACAGATTACGGACAGTTGTGTAAACAACACAGAGACAGTCTAAACACAACATTAGTCGAGATTTTCGTGTTAGGAAATGTTTAGAAAACGTAGCCAATAGCTGATCTAAAACACCAAACAGCTGACCAAATGTAGGAAGAATATTCATAAGATCTGTATAGATCAGTAATTATCACAAGAACATCAAATCCCTTGGAATCAAGTTCTAGTTATTGATTTTCCACAGGTAGGTAAATTTCTAGAAATGATAAGTTTATTATCCGAAATTCGATTGAATATAATTGATGCAAAAACTATAAATTTACTGATCAATACTGGTGATTTTTCAGGAGCTGTACACCGTTATTTAAAGTCATTTTCCTTGGCCTGTTGTGCAAAATAACATAAAAAATATATTGGCCAATATTTTCAAGGTGTGTCGTATGTAAGATAGCTCCTTTACGCATCAGATAGTTTCTAGCGCTTGGTTTATCTTGCGATATGTTTCATTTACTTGGAAAGGCCCAAATGCTATAATCTGAACTAGTGATGACGAAAATTTTCACTCATAGCCGCGACTCGCAACAACTGTTGGTTTCCAGCTGAGGCTTTTCCTGGAAAGAAAATTTGTCCTGTTCTGGATGTCAACATTGCTCTTTTGCTCTCGAAACGCAAAGTTTGTGGCAAAATTAACGCGCTATAAAAATCAATCAAATTAATGCCAAAGCAGAGGATGTTTCCACCTTTATTCAGAACCTTCGGCTTGTTTTCGATGGACTGTTTTACTAATTATTTGTTTTAAGCCTTGGGATGAAACACCCAAATATTTGTGCAGTGAAATCTGGGGAGTTTATACCAAACCTGATTTTATTAAGTCTTGGGACAGTTCACAGATTGAAAAAGCTCATCTCCAGTATTGTAAACGTTACTTAGAAGTAAGCAGTAAGGCATCGAATGTAGCTTGTAGAGCTGAGCTTGGAAGGTTTCCTCTTATAATAGCTATTAATCAAAAAATAATTAATTACACCAGAAGTCCATAACTATGGACTTCTGATTACACCTTATATCTCCACAACAATAAGGAAAATGACTCTATTGTTAAACAAATCTTTTTAATGTCATATGATCTTCATAACACCAGCAAAAATAGTTTTTACTCTAATGTTATGAGGATGTCTGAATATTATAATCTGCCTGATTTTGACCCTACTTTCTTAACTGATGCTAAGATTAAACACTATATAAGTCTTATGCAACAAAAGTATATCTCACACTGGCAACGCGTTGTTCGAAATTCTAAGAAATTAGAATTCTACAACACTTTTAAAGACGAATATACGCCTTCCTGCTATTTAGATCTTACAAGAAAACTAAATAACAGGAAAGAGTTAGTGAAACTGTGAATAGGTAATCACAAATTATTAATCGAAACTGACAGATATGATCAAATCCCAAGGGATAATAGACTCTGCCATTCTTGTGGATCAAACCAAATTGAAGATGAATTTCATTTACTTTTCCATTGTACTAAATACTGTACTTTTAGAGATGAATTTTACAAAAAAATAGAGAATCAAATACACAATTACCTCCTATGCAAGCCACCAAAAAATTAATGAATTCTGATAATTATCATTTAAATACTCAACTGATGAAGTTCATCTTGAGATGCTTATCTTTAAGAAATAATCTTTTATCGAATGAAAGTGATGGAACACACACGTAATTGTTTTTCTCCTATTACATAATTATGATGATTGTTATAAGTTTCGTTTTACGCTTTTGCAATACTGTATGTACTTAAAGTCATGCAAATAAAGCTTGTTGTTGATGTTGTTGTTGTGCCCCAAAATAATTCGCCGTTAATGTTAGTATTATGAACTTGGTGGTACAGCAAAACAATAGCTCGCAAATATTTAGTTTTGCATTCCCGTGATATCGTGACAGAGAAGCCAGGAAAGTTGATGGGCATATATACTTCGTGTGGGCCAAAGGATTGAGAATATGGGTCGATTTCAAATTTGTAAGAAGGTAAATATAGATGTCATTGATCAAAAGATCAGTTCACAGCATGAAAACATAACTTTACTGTGGTGGGGAAAGCTAAAGCAAAGCTGGCGAAAATTTGGAATTTAATCAGTTTTACGCTACCTTTACATTTTTTAAACCTGACCTTTAAACCAGCTTGACACTCTTGTTTAAAGAGACTAAAACTCTGTAAAGTTCCTTAAATGCCACCTTTACGCCAAATTTGTGCCAAGATTACGCACGGTAGCGTTAATGTCGGTTTAACTACCTTAGCGAAGGTAGAGTCTGCATACAAGCCTAGTGACCATCAGGCCGGAGCTTATCCCGGTTTCCATAGCATGAAGCGACTAGGAGTATTTCTACTCCCTCCTGGATGGGATGTTAGTCCATCACATGGTTACCCCCAGCAGCAAATTCGCCAGTACCCATTTGTACACCTGGGTTATGAGAGACACTGTTAGAGTAAAGTATCTTGCCCAAGAACACAACGCAGTGCCTCGGCCAGAGCTCGAACCCGGATCGTCCGATCCGGAGTCTAGCGCGCTAACCATTAGGCCACCACACCTCCAACACAAAAAAAGCAGGAAAGAAGAGATTTAAGCCACCTTTAATTTCCCATGAATCTCCATTTTCATGCTGACGTTCATGTTTTTCTCAACAGACGTAAAGAATAAAACGGCTACAGCTGTATTGTGAATTGAAGTCCTCCTGGTGTTTGGAAGGGGCCATCATGCAGCGGCATCTTTCTTTGCTGCTTTTCCTAACTTTGTATCATTGCAATGGACAATCAGTAAGGCTGTACAAATTATTATTACTGACACATAATTACAACGATTTTAACACCTAATCACAACTATAACAAAATTCTCGAATCTGATTGGTGCTTAGCACGCCCTATTTTTTACCAAATTGGAGCGCGCGCGGCTAAAGTGTCCAATAACAAAGTGTCCAATAACAAGGTGTCCAATAACAAGGTGTCCAATAACAAAGTTCGCGTGCTGCGCATGCGCGCGCTCTTTATTTGGTTCTTTGTTGTGACTAAATACTCCTTGATATTCCTAAAACCTTCAGCTTCAAGAATGGCTTTTTTGCCTTAGTGATGATAAGTCCTTAGTAGGCTTCGCTTTATCTATTTTTTTTCTCGAATTTTGTTATACTTATGATTAATTGATAATAGGACTGAGTGTCGTCCAATTCTGTCTGTAATCATACTCGTGATTAAACAAATCGGACTCCCGCTACGCGGTCGTCCGATTTTGTTAATCACTCGTATGATTACAGACCGAATTGGACTCCACTCAGTCCTATTACCATTACTTATTAAGTCAGAAAAATCAATTATAAGACACCAACTATGAACGTCAAATATAAAACGATAGAAGAAATTCTAAATTCTCACCAAGGGCAAGAGAGTATGAGAGTATGATTATGAGTATGAGTACTTCATACTCTCTTGCCAAGGGATTATTGTCAGTTTTTCGAGCAGAAGGGTGTTTACGTTCTTTCTTTCTTTCTTTCTTTCTTTCTTTCTTTCTTTCTTTCTTTCTTTCTTTCTTTCTTTCTTTCTTTCTTTCTTTCTTTCTTTCTTTCTTTCTTTCTTTACTTTCGTTCTTTCTTCGTTTGCCTGTATGTTTTATTGGCATTAACAAAGGCTTTCTGCTATTTCATTAGAACGAAATTTCTCACTATTTCTCCCATAGCAATGTCCTCAAGGCCCACCTGGCCAACCCGGCATTCCTGGTGTTCCTGGTACCCCAGGAACACCAGGAATTCCGGCTTCCACTTGCTGTCCCGGATCATCTCGGCGATGGAAACAATGTACTTGGAAACATGATAACACAAAGGATGACAGAGACAATGGACAAGTGCATGTAAGTCATCCCAAGAATTAAAAAAATACATGTACAGATGCGTGTATCCTGCATTTTGTTCCCACATTATGGTATTATCAGGGGCACTCAACGAAGGTGTTCCGCAAGGTGTTCCGCAAAGGTATGTTTGCTGGTGTTGCTGGAAGATGTGTTTGGTATGCTGGGAAAGTTTTATCTTTTGGAATAGGCTGACGCGGCATGGAAATGACGTACCCCGTTTCCTATCGAGGAAAATAAGCCTTTGTTTCACGCTGATAGTTCTCCTGTAACCTGAAAATATTGTCTAAAAAGCGTTTAGTTGCTGTTTACTTTGTAGTCAATACATTCCCTGATGAATTCTACGAAATTGCCTCGTTGGGCGCCCCTGGTATTATTAGTACGAATATTATGTATGTTGCAATCAGACCTGCCACGTCATTGATACAACAAGTTGCTAATGACATAACCTACTTTAAAGGAATAAGAAGACACACCCTCTTTCGTAATTGACCGGGTGTCCTTGACGCGATTTGTTTTTTATTATTGCAGGAATGTGATTTTGTCAAGCTAAGGGACGATTCATACCTTCGTGTGGTTTACATGGGTAACACTCGCATATGGAAGTGTACCACTTGCTGTAAGAGATGGTACTTCACTTTTAACAATGCAGAGTGTAACGATCCGGCCCCAATCGATGGCTCCCTGTACCAACACACTGACCTTAATATTCACCGACCAACTAACATAGAGGGCTACTGTGGCGGGATTGCTGCTGGGAAAGTACGAGTTGGATTCAGCGTTGGAAATTGTAACGTCCCGTTTAGCACCAACGGTGATGCGTTTACAGGCTCCAATCAGGTCAACAGGGTCATCATAGAAGAAGTGGAGCCGCCAGTCGCTTAACTTGACATAGAAATGTTTTGTGTTGTTAAGGTCCGGGTGTAAAACCGTGTAAGCACATCCAAAGTAACACATTGCCATTATTATAAACACTTAGAAGCGGTATTGTGCTCTGCAAAGTATTTTCAACCGTAAAACTGTTAAATGTATAATTTTGTCTACAGGAGTCGGTTTTTCAATGGTTGAATCCCAATTTAAAATGTAGTTTATTAAAGGGTACAGTTAAGGTTTATCGTTTTTCTTTAGTTGCTGTTGTAAATCAGCTTCATTGGATTATCATGCCGATCAAGGTGCCCAGTATTTTTAACACCTAAATTACCTACCGTCCGCCAAAAGATCAAATCAATTTAACATAAACTCAAAAAGAACATGGCAGGCGTCGATACAACTGTTTCTGTGGTGTTTTGACCCTCATTGAGTTTTATTTTCACTGTTTCCTTCTTGACCTTCTCCATAGGAATATACTAAAAATAACAAAAGGTTAGGAGGTGCGGGCTAGAACGCTTTTGAGTCAAGGGAATTTCAATAAAACTTTTGTTGAGTATTGAAATTGGTTGGCCAACGCGTTGGGTGGTTTCCATAAAAAAATCTGCATGTCTCTGTTGAAGTAATTTCCAGTCCGTATAGCGCACTGCGCAATCTCAGGGTTTGTTGTCATTATACATTTTGGTAAAAGCGTACATGAAGTTTTGGATCCGCCATTAAATTTTTTACATTCGAGATTCGATGGGCTGAAATGTCGGTTTAGGAGAACGTCAAGGGTCTTCTCGTTTTTGTTCGGCAAAGATACCTGGGGTCAATAATAAATGGAAAGGTAGGTTCATCCCTGAATTTTTATTTTGGAGAGCAAACATACCTTCGTTTGTCTACGTAAATATTGAGAACCGAGATTGCGCAGTTTGTACTGAAAATCAATTAAGGAACTCAGAAATTAAAGACTGGGTGGGTTAAAAGATACAAACTTAAAGCAGTAAAATAAGCTTTTTGTAGCGTCTATAGGTTAGTAGCAGTATAAGCAAAAAAGATGAAAATATTTTGGTGGTGTTCCAAAAATACTTTTCTTTCTTCTATCGCTTCTTTAAACCTCTTAAAATTACACTCAAATCGCTTCCTTGACTTCGCAATACAATAATGCATAACGCTCTAGACACATGTACGCATTGCGGACCCATGTTTAACGTTAGCTCAATGCGGTGGTACACTGCATTAGAAAGCAGGGAGAGCGAGAGTTCAACACACGGGTGGGCACGCACACGATCTTTTTTTCTTTTTTTTTAAGGCCCTCCGACGTAATTTTTCTCCCCCCCCCCCCCCCCTCCCCCCCAAAAAAAAATATTCATGCATTGCATGCATTATGTTATTTCTCTTTTGTCCTGGAGTTGATAATTTATTGTATCAACTTATAGTGTTATAGGATTGGAAACTGTTAACACACAGGGGCACGGTTTGTGTCACCATCATCACTTTATCATCTCGTAAGCCTGGTTCACATTAGAGACATAACGACAGAATGAAAAGATCAGGGGTTTTTTTCCTTATGTCGTTATGCTTATGCCATTATGTTCCTACTATGTCGTTACACTGTGTGTGCAGTTCACACTACCCACTGGGGACATGAACATCAACGTGAAGTGTTTTTTTTCCTTTCATTTTCGTGACCGTTATTTGCTGGTGTGAAACTTCTGAACTAAACCTTAGTGACCAATGAAAACTTCGACATGTACAGTCGCAATCACTATATAGCTACTAAGTTGCCACAGTCACAAAACAAGCCAAATAAAAACAATTTATCTTTTAATGCGTTATTTACAGTTTCAGTAACTGATTATTCTGTAGTCCTTATCTAATTTTTGCATTGACAATAAAATCCGACAGGGTGTCTATCTTCCCGGGTTATCTCGCTTGTCACGTGAACAAACCGGGTCACTTTCGCTGCTTAATTAGTTCCTTCGATCCGTGCTCTACTGCACGTCACCTAAAAAAATATGAAGCAAGGCAAGGTGTTTATGTTTTTAGTTGTTCTGATGCTTCATGGTATCAACGGCCTAGTTCAGCCAAATCCAACAAGCACAGTGAGTATAGTGGCAAAACAATAGTTCAATTATTAGAGAAATGGCACGGTAAAACGTGTGCGAAATTGTACTCTCAATCGATCTCGGGTCACTCTTTTAAATAAGCTACGGTATTTGAACAGCTCTGCCGTTTGAGAGGGCCATAAGCTATGGTTTTTAGGCCTTTTTGTTCTGAAATGGGGTATACATTTTGATACTATTGCCCTAAAATGAGGCATGGTATGCTGATTGTGGTCAGCAATTATTACGTATAATACTGCAACGATAAAACGGTATGTTTTGAATGAGTGCGAAATGCGATTTAATAACACCGGAAACCAGCCCCTGGGTAGGAATTGGCCTGTAAAGGCGTAGGTAAAATCTCATATTTTGAGTTGAAATAAGGGTAGCGGCCTGACAAAACGAGGGATCCCCTGGCCCTCCAGGTTGGGGGTTTGGCAGCCTTTGCGGGGGAGGGTGCGGCAATGATTGTTGTAGATTGCTGGACACATCTATAGCCGGGGAGTGGGGTGGGGACGTTTGTGACAAGAAGAGCGAGGTCTTGACAGTAAGGAAGTAAAAAGTAATCCTGGGCCTGTGTAACATCTTGACAATGTGGCTAAAATGTTTACATATAAAATAGAATTTCATTTTGTGACCAAGTTGATAATCTATTTTATATCTCTTATTCTGCTAGCTATCATTTTCAAACCAATTCTCAAAAAGGTTCATCGTCTTCACCGTGGTCTCATAAGTGCATTTGTATTATTTTCCCGCAGTCGTGTCCTCTTCAAGGCCCCCCCGGCCAGCCCGGCATTCCAGGAATTCCTGGTACCCCAGGGACGCCAGGAACTCCTGGAACACCGGGGACACAGGGACATTTATCTCCTGTATTTTCTAGACGATGGAAGCAGTGTGCTTGGAATTATGATAGCACAAAGGATAGCAGGAACAGTGGACAAGTGCATGTAAGGACAATAACATCAGGATAAGAATTCAAAAGTAGATATTTATGTTCGAAATACAAGGAGAGTCAGATAAGGAGAACTTGGTAGGGTTCGTAGTCGTTCTTTGATATACTCATCTATATGTCTTCATTCAAATGAAGACATGTTATATCTTAACTGATTTCTTCCGAATTTGTTTCACCCGGTTGCAGGAATGTGATTTTGTCAAGTTGAGGAGTGACTCATACCTTCGGGTGGTTTACATGGGTAACCTTCGAATAAGGAGTTGTACAGCTTGCTGTAAGAGATGGTACTTCACCTTCAACGACGAAGAATGCAAAGATCCCGCTCCCATTGATGGCGCCCTGTACCAAAATCTCGACTTGAACATTCACCGACCTACTAGCATAGAGGGCTACTGTGGCGGGATCGTTGCTGGGAAAGTACGAGTTGGATTCAGCATTGGTAATTGTGGAGGTGGAGCTAACACTAACGCTGATGCATGGACTAGTTGGAATCAGGCCAACAGGATCATTATTGAAGAAGTGGAGCCACCAGTTGCTTAACTAAGCTTAACTTGTTTGTTGTTTATATGTTGTTTTTGGTATAATTGTCTTCGGTGTTTCAGGAGCTAGATCAGTTTATAAACCTTTTTGCTCAGTAGAACATTTATAATATTCCAAAGTAAAGCGCTATATCAAAATTAAAACTCAATAGATGAATAACCTACCGGAAGCTTCTACTGCATCGCCGGAATGAACATTCATTAAAATGCGTATGGTAAGCCAAATAAAGCTCTATCCACGTCCAGTAGGCCTGCTTTATAACTTTAAGTAGACGTTTTCGACGAAATCTTGCGTTTAACATGAGAGACCCAGTTTAGGCCGGCTTAGAGCGATTTCGCATCATTTTATGTTTTCAATCTCTCTCTCTCTATTTTTTTTCAATTTCCGCGATCCGTGTTTTTCGGGCGTATTCGCTTCCTCTCTTGCCAAAGAAAGGACTTTTAAACCCGGTTTAGAGCGGTTTTGCCCTATTTTCATGTTTTTGAATTGCCTAGCCCTCCCTCCCCCCCCCCCCCCCCCCCCTTCAAAAAAGAACAGGACAGGAAAAACGGAAATTGAAGGAAAACGTCGCTTAAAAACCGATTTTATGTAAAGAGAGAAAGAGAGAGGGCGCATTCGTAACAACAACAAAAAAAAAACAAAACAGCACTAGCCCCGAGCACTATATAAACATGAACTGAGTGAAATGATTCTCGCAGTGTGGAAGCAATTTAAATAATTGTATTTTTTAGGCTGAAGAAAATTTCAAGGCTACAACCGGATACCCTCCGCGATACCGCTGCGTTGCCCTTCAAACTGAGCTATGAACTCCATTTGGCTTATGCACATGCACCAAAGTGAAATATTGTGTATTATTACATGGAATCTCTGTCAAAATGCTGCTACCGTGTGCAAAAGTGCTTTTCTGGCAAGGTTTAGGGAAATTCAAGATCTTAACACCAAAAATTCAGTTAAACGGTTGAAAAATGCGTTTATTCGCGAAAATTCAAGGGTCAAAGGGTTAAGCAATTGCATTTTTTAGCCTGAAAAAAAAAATTCAAGGCTATCATGATCGCAAGAGGATTTCCTTCAGTCACAGCTTCTCAGTTCCGAGAACTCACTCACTCATTCTCTTCGCTCCTCTGAGTGGAGCATGCGGTAGCCAGCAACGTGTTTATCCATCACGGTTTTTTGCTCGCTGTTGCCTCTCATTCCAGCTCAAACGCGGTCAAACGTAAAAACAAGAATGTACTTCAAAGATAAAGTTTTCATTTTCACTCAGTAGCTATTTTACATACCCTTGCTGATGCTTCCACGTTATTGTGAATGATTTTCCCCGAAATACAAGAAAACAACAACATCCTCAGACGTTTGACCGCGGTGAACTTTCCATCAGACTATCTCAATCCAGCTTGTCCAACCCAGGTCTTTCCACTCAGCTTCATCGGCTCTCTTTGGCCTGCCGTGCTATCTTCTGCCTTCAGGGGCCTACGCAACTCGGCAGTCACTGTCTTTCTCTCTTGGTGTTCCGGTTTTTCGTTTCCTGAGCGAGCCTGCATCTCCCATTCCACGAAGGTAACGCGCACTCTGGGAAAGATATACTTTTTTGAGTGACCTACGCCCAGGGCAGCGGAGCCAGAATAGCAGTAGTATGTAAACAATTATTGCATTTCTTCTGACCTAGCGATCAAGGGCTCAGTGTACAAAGTTTCAAACGTATCTATGGTTTGTGTTTAAAAAATGTTTTAGGAAACTATTCTTTAGGGAAATTTTATTTATGAATCAAGCAAAATCCCTGTAGCAGAAAAAAAAAAACACCTGCAGAAAGTTCATATCAATAGTCCAGTTTCCGCGTCCTATTTAGGGCTGAATCCAGTCGCGAGGACAGAGTCTCAATCCCTAATTGGTCCTAATTACCGCAGGGGTAATTTGCCGATCGCCGATCGCAGAATACCAAACACCGAACGCCTAACGCCGAAACGCAGAAAGCCGAACGCGAAACAAAATCACCGAAACAAGCAAAACCCATTACCGGCCTTTTTTGCGAGCTAACCGTAAACTGGCTAACCGGAGCGATATTCAGGCTAACCGGAGTATACCTTGCACTCAGGTTACCCCCAAAAGCACTCCAGTCAGCCTGGATATCACTCAGGTTAGCCTGTTTACGGTTAGCCCCCGGGGGGTAGCCCTCGATAATGGGTAATGGGTTTTGCTTGTTTCGGTGATTCAGCGTTCTCCATTCGGAATTCTGCGTTCGGCAAATTACCCCTGCCGCCCTAAATACGGCGCGGAAGGGAGAGTTCAGGAAATGAACTAGCATATGGACTGATCTTTTCAGAACAAAAATCCTGTCCGGAATTAAATTTTCAAATTGCTTGAAACTCTGCCGGGGAGACAACGAGATAGCGTCCCAACACCTACCGGGAGAGGTTCGGGCTGCAAGTGTCCTTACCCATAATACCACGCAAGCGAAGAAAGAAAGCAAACATGGCGGACGTTGCACGGTCAAAAGAGCTCAAGAAAGAAGTCATACAGAAGATGGATGAGGACGAAAGGAGAGATTATCTCGATGTCTACTATCATCGAGGTGAATTATAATTTATAATGATGAAGTGCATGCTAAGAACATTTTATGGGCCTTTACGTAACCTAGCTAGAAAATTTGGTGACACGTCTGCGCAGGACTCAAGTCTTTCTGTGCAATCCCTTATTCTCGAACTTCCAAGAGTCCAAGGTAAACGAAAATTCGTTCGAGTCAATCAGGAGGCCAGAGAATTCGAGAGTTCGAAAAATCGAGATCCCACTGTTATTCTGCGTGTGTACACAACGTAAATGCTAGCTAGATATAGATCTCGGAATTGGGAAGGGTGCTGTGTAGAGGGACGTTCCAGTTTTTATCCGCACCCCGCCCCCCCCCCCCCCCCCCCCCCAAGGATGGCAGGACTCCGTACCCTCAATTTTTTGTCGGTGCCCTTTGAAAAATGAAATCTGAAGGTTTGACTGTTTGTCGGCACCTTTGAAAAAAAATTCTTTAGGGTCCAAATTTTGTCGGCTTCTTTGAAGACAAGATCCGAACCCCACTTTGCAAAAACCCGCCATCCTTGGGGGGGGGGGGGGGGGGGGGGGGGGGGGTGCGGATAAAAAATGGAATGTCCCAGAGCTGGTCGGCTAGTTGAAAATGGAATGGTCATAGTTGAGCACAGAATTACAGTGGAATCCTGATTTATTGAGATCGAATCTCCCAAAAACTTGAACAAAAAATTGTTTCCCTTTGATCTACTTCACGAGGTTGACATGAACACTGCCATGCTTTTTCACTGCAATTTTCATGTTGATTTCTCAAACTCGCAGTTTTTTTTAACCAATTTTCATTGCACTCAGAGCTGTGAGAAATCCAGATTCCACTGTAGCCTTGTTTTTATTTTGGACCAAGAAAAAACAATTATTTTCAGTGTTTGCTGGGCCGTAATACTTGCGTGTACAATGCACACGTAAAACAGGTTAACTACAGTACTGTTAGGGAGAGTACACAGTCAGAACAGTGAGATACGACTTCACTGGCATACCACTCATAATTTTCATAATTTTTTTTTTTAATTTTTGTAGTGAAGAAGCAGATCCTTCAGTATCAAAGTGGGAGCATTGGACTGTTTCCACAGCACACAGCTAATGTAAACAACAAAGAAGAGAGCCATGTTAGAGACAACATTTACTGTGCCATGGGTGTCTGGGCTCTTGCACTAGCTTACAGGTTTGTAACTGAGATAAGAGTACAAAACATATAGTTACTTAGTCAGGCATTTGGCATAGAGAAGGCAACAATATCTGCAATCACCAAAAGCATGAGCTGCTAGGGGAAAACATTATTTTCAGCATTTTTTAACATATTTCTTCAAAAAAAATTTCATTCAACTGGGGATTTTTTTTTCGAATAAACATGTACCTGATTTCCCATTTGCACAATTCGTATTTGATCCTGTCTCTTTTTTCATAGATCATTTTATTATATTATATCGCAGCCACCTCGCAGCCACCTCCACGAATGCGTTGATGGACATAAACAAAAATCGTCGTCAATTTGTAAACATTACTTTAGCGTACATAATTCGAATGTACTACCTTGTCTTTCAGAACAATTTCACGTGCTTACCAAATATACTAACAAATTTGATTGCCTAATCAAGGAGATGTTTTTTATAAGAAAACTTATAAACCATCCCTAAACGTTCTAACGGACTCGATTTGTGCAAAGGTGTTCACTTGAAGAATTTGTGATCCTTTGTTATTATGTTAATTTGTAGAGACTATAGAAATCGATATCGCGTTATTTATTCACTTTGCCTTGAGAATGGTGTCACAATGACGCCGAAACGTCGGCTTTTAACGTTAATTTCACTTGTTTATGATGTAAAATTATGTGACCAATAAAGTTGATAGACCATACCCCCCTCCCCCCAGTATTCTGGGTTTTTTTTTCAATGTTGGGTTAAAATCTAGGCGAGGCAAGTGCTTTGTCTTGACTCTTGCTAACTATGACCCTGTTCCTTATGATAATTTGAAGGTGTAAACAGGCTGTCAGTCAGTCAGGAAATTGTAATATGAAGTAAAACTCTCCCAAATCATATAACTGATAGACTGAAATGTGTTGAGACCTGTTGGGAGAATTTTCATGTTGATATCAGGTCTGAGCGAGGGCGAGTTGTGTGTAGTCTTGCCAAACTGCCAGCAATAACTATGCTGGTCTCTGTACTTGAAAGAATTCTTGCTATAAATTGTGTTAAACCATTTTATTAATTATGAATGTACAGTACTGTATTGATAAAATATGTTTTCATTTGTAGACACATAGATGACAGCAAAGGCCGAGCATATGAACTTCAGCAGTCTGTCGTGAAATGTATGAGAGGGATCCTATTCTGCTACATGAGGCAGGCTGACAAGGTCAGTTTCAGATACAGCATATAGTGCCCACCAATCAATCAATCAATCAATCAATCAATCAATCAATCAATCAATCAATCAATCAATCAATCAATCAATCAGCCAGCCAGCCAGCCAGCCAGCCAGCCAGTCAGTCAGTCAGTCAGTCAGTCAGTCAGTCAGTCAGTCTGAGTCAGTCAGTCAGTCTGAGTCAGTCAGTCAGTCTGAGTCAGTCAGTCGGTCGGTCGGTCGGTCGGTCGGTCGGTCGGTCGGTCGGTCGGTCGGTCGGTCGGTCGGTCGGTCGGTCGGTCGGTCGGTCGGTCGGTCGGTCGGTCGGTCGGTCGGTCGGTCAGTCAGTCAGTCAGTCAATCAATCAGCCAGCCAGCCAGTCGATCGGTCGGTCGGTCGGTCGGTCGGTCGGTCGGTCGGTCGGTCGGTCGGTCGGTCGGTCGGTCGGTCGGTCGGTCGGTCGGTCGGTCGGTCGGTCGGTCGGTCGGTCGGTCGGTCGGTCGGTCGGTCGGTCGGTCGGTCGGTCGGTCGGTCGGTCGGTCGGTCGGTCGGTCGGTCGGTCGGTCGGTCGGTCGGTCGGTCGGTCGGTCGGTCGGTCGGTCGGTCGGTCGGTCGGTCGGTCGGTCGGTCGGTCGGTCGGTCGGTCTGTAAGTAAAGCTGATTGATCAAGTCACATTAATTGGTATAGATAATAAAAGATTTATTTCAATCTTCTCTTAGGTAGAGCAATTCAAGAGGAATCAGTCAGCCCACCATTCCCTTCATGTAAAGTTCAACGTCAACACTGGTGACACAATGTCGTCAGATTTCGAATGGGCTCATCTTCAGGTTTAAATCTGACTCTTTGTGTACCATAATAATATCTTCTCGCTTAAACAGCCAGGGTGTGGGGACAGGGGTAGGGGTAGGGGTGTGACTAGTTCTCATGGCAATGTATGTTCTATAATTTTAGATTGATGCTGTATCACTTTATCTTCTTACCCTTGTCCAAATGACTGCATCAGGACTACAGGTATGTACTTGTCAATACTAATTATAACAATTATGTTTAATCTTGCAAGAATGAGTGTTTAACATCCTTTTTTTTAATTTTTAAATTACTTTATTTTAAATAATTTTCTGTTTAATTTTTAAATGTCACTTAAATGTACTATTATAACTTAATTGTGATCTCCTATCCTGCCCTAAAAATCACTTTTGACTGAAAGAGACAGTATGTCAAATTTTGCAAATAATTGTAATTCACAGTCAGTCTGAATTCTGACAATCCATCACTTTTTTATCTTAAGTTAGTAATGATTTTTTGAGGTTCCCTAGAATTGAAGGTACAGTAACTTGGTATGTACATCACAAAACAGTACTCACTGTACCCTGACATAGCTCCTTTTAAATTTCTGTGCATCCCTTTTGCACAGAAATTTAGGAATAATAAGTACATGTATGCACATGAACAAAATGGTGGCTTTCTCTAACGGCTTGGCTCACGCAAGAAACAGTCATTTTCCTGTTACTAACAGGCATGGAGACTTGATTTTTATTAATTTTGGTGCACAAATTATTCTCTTGGACTTAAAGAATTTAAAAAGAAGATGCTCAGGAGAAAATGATATTGCAAAAGCTGACACAAACCCATTACTTGAGAAGGCGAATTATGGCCTTGAAAAAATGGGGAACAATGTTGTTTAGATATGACTTGTGTGTTTTTCCCATAAATTATATATTACATTGTTCCATATACACAAGACTTTCTACCTAACAACTTTTTTCCAAGTATTACTTAGATAAAACTTTGCTTTCAGCAACTGCAAAATGTTATGTGGACCGATGAAATAACACCCATGATTAGTACCAGTATAGGCGGTGACCTATCTTTTTAAGCGATGACGTCATCAAGAATGACGTGTCATCGCTTAATGCTGGCATGCGATGGGCGATGTGAGAATTACTCGATTAATCGAACCAAAGAGGATTGGTAACTAAACACATGGGAAAGGTCAAGTTTAACTCAACAAGAAATCACCACATAGAACTCAAAGCAAAATACTCCCTGGCAGTGAGAAAGGACCGAATCTAAGTATAAACGAAAGGGACAAATTATATTTGATGTGTTTTATTAGATTCAGTAAACAGAAATCTTTACATTTTTTAAAAGAAAAGGGCTAAACATTTTCAAGACAGCATTTGAACTTGTATCACATGTCTTCAGTATCGGATCATGTCGCGCTACAAGATAACGCAACTTTTGTCAAATAATCATTCAACACAGAAGTTGTTCAGGAATAAATGTCAGTAGAAAAGAAATCAAGTTTAACTCAACAAGAAAACACCGCATAGAACTGAAAGCAAAATACTCCCGGGCAGTTAGAAGTATAAACGAAAGAGACAAATTATATTTGATGTGTCTTATTAGATTTAGTAAACAGAAATCTTTAATTTTTTTTAAAACCAAAGGGCTCAACAATTTCAAGACAATGTTTGACCTTGTATCGTATGTCGTCAGTATCTGATGTCTCCCTGCAAGATAACGCAACTTTTGTCGAACAATCATTCAACACAGAAGTTGTTAGCTACTTTTATTTACTTTTTTGAAATTTTTTTGTCTAATTTCCTGAAAATTCTTAAAGACCCCTTGTGAAACGTCATCGCTTCTGCATGCATTGCGTGCCGTTTATTTATTGTAGTTTTCAAAACAGTGCTTGGCAGGGGACATTCAGGCAGAGTTTCCAATAAACCTTTGGACAGCTTTTATTTCTGAGGAATCACCTGAGTTGAGCAATCCTTCCTGTCATCTCTTCAATTTGATCTTAAACACTTAATGATGCATTATGTAATTTGGCCCATGTACATATCAACTGTATGATAGAGACTATAGTAGTACATGTGATGTACCTATACATGTTTGTCTAATAATTTCAAATTAATGTTTATCATCATGGCTTTTTTTGACAGATCATTTATACCAATGATGAAGTAAACTTTGTTCAAAATCTGGTATACTACATTGAGCGTGCCTATAGAACTCCTGATTATGGCATGTGGGAAAGAGGAAGTAAGGAAAATGTTGGACACAAAGAGCTGAATGCTAGGTGGGTATGCTGTGGTTTAATTTAATTCTTGGTTCGAATTTTATTTTCCTTTGTTTTTGGGTATGGTAATGATATGATAACAGAAACCCATAAGGGTTGAAACATGTAACTCCCTATGATTCGCATTGTACAAAGTGTTTGAACATTCGTTGGCATTAAGTACCATATTTGGAAAGTCACGAGAAAAACTTCAACCAATCAAAATTGCAATATCTGGATTAAATTCACAGCGCACACTAGCTCGAACAATTTGAGTTGAATAAAGTTAAATTTGGTTAAATTCTTCTGTTTCGTCGTCATTCAGTAGTGTGGAGAACTTCACTTGATACTCTAATGAATCTTTTTTAGTTTCTGTGAGTAATTTACGGCGTTTTGGTCGAAATTCAAGTGACTTATCACAAAATTGAAAATTTTGTTGCGTGTGTCGTTACATGTGTAAATCATTCGCGTACAAACTCTTTGTGTTGCCAAATATGGTACTTGGCAAAACTGAATGTTCGAACACTGTGAACGCACATTACACGTTTCAACTCCTTATGAGTTTCTGATGATAATGACTTAAAACAAAGGAAAATAAAAATTGAACCACAATTACAGTTACATGTATGTTGTATATGTCGGTCATAATGATCTTCAGATTAAATCTGTGTCAACCTGAAGATCACACTTACATGATTAATTAAAAAAGTTTGAATTTATTTAACTGAGATTTCTTTTTAATGACTTCACTTGAGTTGTTTTAAATTGTATGTTATTGTAAGAGTATTATCTTGAGGGTGGTAAAGGGTATTTTTGTGACCCATGATCAGCCCTTTTTCAGTATTTCCCATGACTCAGAAATGTGAAATGGGTATTTTTTCCCTTGTGAATCATGATTTCCATCGTTGCCGTAAACCGTGACTTTCCAAAACACTATCTTTTATTTTCCGTGAAGCATGAAATGCCAATGTAATATATTTTTTTTGTGAATTGTGAATTTTCCAGTGAAATGTGATCTATGCCCTCCCCTTTATTACCCTCTATCTTCAGAATGAAACAGATGTACATGTAGGCTAGAAACAAATTTAACCTGAAATCAATTTGACCTACAACAGGTACAGCTGTACATTTGAGTTGGTCATTACAATCATTACTTACATTTTGTACATTTAATACACAAAGTAGCATGAACTAGGACAGGTCACTTGGCATAACATACACACCTAACATCTATTCCTCCAACAAGCTTTTAAGTTATTATATTCTGATTATTATATAACTAATAAATAATATTAATTATACAACAACCGAGTTACTGCGCGCATTGTGATTGGCTGATGCCTGTCATCTATTAGAGTACAGATGACGTCACTGCGTGGTGTGCCTCGCGCGCGTGATCAGAGTTCATAGTCCAAGTCAGTCTTCTCGGCAAAGTTTTTCAAAACTTGCAGCGAAAACAACAAGAGAAAGTTCAGCTTAATTATAAATCTACATAGAGGAACAATCTGCCAAAATAATAGTCTACACCTTTCGAGACATTTAACTGGACTAAACAAGCTTGAGGTAGACAGTGACTGATTTGAAAAATTATCGAAAGCTGTAAGTGTTTATCCGATGCTTGAGCAGTTTCAAAGCAGTTTGAAGCCACTACAGGAAATCCATGAATGAATGGCAGTTGAACGCTGTTGAACGCTTACCTTAGTTAAGCTTACAGAGTACAAAGGAAATAAAGGTCATTTTGACGTCACGGCGGTGATCTATAACTGAACAGACGCACTGCAAAATGGAATCTATTTGTTAAATACATTACAAACAATAAGTATACATTATTAGCTTGTCATTACTGTTGTTCATTTTGCCAGTTCTATTGGCATGGCCAAAGCTGCCCTAGAGGCGATCAACGGATTTAATGTTTATGGAATGCAGGTCAGTCAAATATTCGCATGTTCATTTATTCGTCTTTCATTAGCTTTCTTCTGTGATAAGACAATCCAAATGTAAAGCATCATTGTGTGGTTCCAGGAAATATTCATACCCCCCCCCCCCACGGAAGGGATTTGCCGTATAACCCCCCCCCCCCACCCCCCACCCCAATTTATCTTCATAAATTGCTTTAAATTTTTGGGTCTTTGAGACCCCCCCCCCCCCACCCTCCTCCGCAAAATTTCCAATCCCTTCTACGGGGGGAGTATGGATATTTTCTGGAACCCCCTCCCCCCACCGCCCTAAAAAAATGATAGTCTATGTATAAGTCAAGGTACTGTTCCAACTTTTTGTTTGAATTTTTGTTTCTTCAGGGAACCTCGTCTTCAGTAATCTATGTTGATCCTGATGCACACAACAGAAACTACACTATCATGCATTCCATGTTGCCAGTGGCATCTTCATCAAAGGTTTGTGAATTTATACATTCTGTTGTGCGCAATTTATAAACCAATAAGGTGAAGTTGTTAACCCTTTGGGTTGCTCTGAATGATTATAAACAATATTATTTATGGCTGAGGCTTACATGTAGATACACTGTAAGTGTTATCAGCCGAAGCTGAAGTGAATCAACAAGCCATATGTTTACTCTGTTGTGTGCAAGATGCCACTCACCACCTGTGAACTTGACATTGCCCCTGGAAATCATGCAATACACACACTATCTACAGATTCCCAAAATTAACTGTAGGCTCTTAGCCAATGAGGAGACAGATAGTGACTACAATGTACTGTATAATACTTAAACTAAGAAAATTCTGTCATAATTTTGGTCTTTGTAACAACATTTTAAAAATTTAAAAATCTTCGGAAAATGGTTGGAAATCTTCATAAAATAATTATTGTCAAAAACCTCATTTTTAGTTGGGTCATAAAATAAACAAAATAATACATGGTTGCTTGGAGATATGAAATTTCTCTTCTCATGTTCAAATCGATTTGGAGTTGAACACTCAAAGACAAATTTCATATCTCTGCACAAACCATGTACCATTATCCTCTATTTAAAACAGGTTACAGATGCTTCACTGTTGACGATCACTGGTTTTCCTGCTTTTGCTGTTGGTGATGAATCTTTGTGTCAACAAGCAAAAGACATGGTTGTGGAGAAATTGGAGGTAATATTAAAGACGCTTTACATTTATTTGGTCAATCAAAATTAAGAATACACCTTTAAACAGTCAATGCGGTGATCCCCCTGCCCACCTTTTTGGCTATTTTCTTCATGTTGTTGTGTCAAATGCTGTCAAAAACTCTGGCTAACACTTGAAATTAAATTGAATCAAATTGATGAACAGTGCTAAACCTTTTTTAATAAATGAACAGGCATTTCAACTGTCCCAATTCCCCTTGGCGGCCATGTACCATGACTCTTGGGGCCCATTTCTCAAAAGGACAAAAAGCCCTGGGAACGTTTCGTGCCGCAAAGCCATTTTTAGCTATCTGTATCTTAAAAACAGAGAAGTGTTTAGGCTTGAAACTTTGTATGAAGGGAACCTCTGTTCATATTTAAAGTATCATGGAATTAAACAGCTCTGTTATCATGAGGTTTGAGATTTTTCTATGGCTTACTGGGTTCAAAAAGTTTCCGGGGGGTTTCAAGAAACGGGCACCTGGTCTGTCAAGTTGCACACTTGTTGAAAAATGTGGTTGTTTAACTAATTAACAACTACACTGCTCTTGGGAAATATGAACATATTTGTATTCTGTAAAATGTCAACATGTATGTGATACACTTTGACTAGTGACTATTGTCATCTGGTGATTGTTTCCATCTATTTTTTTTTCGGCTTGCAAGACGTATCTTTGGGCCGCCAAAATCTGGTTAGAATGTTTAAAGAAAGACTACAATGTAGCTTTGATGCAGTAGCCAGTGTTAGAGACTGCTGTGACAAGCACAGTATCTCAGAGCAAGCCATTGCCTGTTGCTTGTGGTTAAAGATAGACCTGTCTATAATATGAATTGGCTATCAATTTGTTTGCTTTTCCAGGGGTTGTATGGATTAAAACGATTTTTGCGTGATGGTTACAAGACGGTGGTGGAAGACAAGAATCGCAGATATTACGAGAAGAGAGAGTTACAGGTACCAATAGCTGAATTTTACCACCAAACCTTTTCTATCGTCGAATACGCCCTCATAAAATCCGCTTGTTAATACACTTCACATATGATATTGTTGTCATAGAAGAAGGATAGTTGCCACGACATGTTGTACATCAAGTACACTGAGTGAAGTCACTGTGCTCGCTTCCATTTTCTATGTAGACAGTTCCCAGTCTTCTGTTTTCTTGTTTTTATCTTCGATCGTTGAACGCGGGAAAAGAATCGCGAGAGAACTGGACGCCAGCGAAAAACGAGACGGGCCCCTGATGCTTCATCTGTATTTCGCTTACGCGTTCTTTTGCATTGAGAAACAGAGAGACTGTGAGCAGTCTATTTTCTATGAACGATAGTCATTTTACATGTAGCAACGCCTTTTTGACAATTCATGCTTGGAAAACTCAAGCTTGTATTCTAGTTATTCATTAGGTCACTACTCTCATCTTCTGCTAGTATAATGACGCCGAGAGCTTGGATGTTGCGGTGCATCCCTAGCCTAGTGCCTTCTCCCCACTTATTTTTCAATATTATCTTTTTGTAAGTAAGTCGGAGTAAAACGAAATAAACTAGCTGTTCACTAATCCTCCATTTTCTCAAAGTTTGTCAAGAGCGGATACGGTGGTGGACAGAGTAATCTTCTGCCCTTGCTGAGGATTTTTTTAGGATGGAAACTGACAGACATATTTGATCTGATATTTCACAGATATTTGATGGGATTGAGAACGAGTGGCCAATCTTCTTCATCTATCTCGCCCTAGATGGTAATAAATTCATGTGTAATAAAAATAATACTCTGGAGGTCGATATATGTATTTTACAAAATTGTGTTGTTCCAGTTATTTTATGTCATTTTAAACGTGTTGTTTTCGGGTTAAAACAATTATTTTGATCTAGGTTGGAAACAGATTTAACCTGAAAACCAATTAACCTACAACATGCGTGTTAAACAAACGGAGGCACTTACCTGCTTGCAGTATTGGGAAACATAACTATCAAGTGAACCTAATGCTGGTGTAACATGTAGAAATATTGATTTAAATGACTGAAATTGCATTCAATTTGTTGCAAAGTCCTTTCTAATGTGATGTTTTGTTATTTCCGCCGTAGCGCTTTTCAAGAATGATAAAGATACTGCAGAAAAGTACATCAAAAAACTACAAGATGACCTGCTTTTGAACAATGAATCTGGTGAGGTTGTTATTAGTGTCAACTCTTGTACAATTTGTTCGTTTCCTCGTTGCACGATGGATAAGCAAGATGGCAGAAGAAAAGCCAAACAGCAGGCCAACACAGCCTACACATTAGAATGCCGATAACTTGAACCAAAACTCGTTTCTCTTGAATTTACTTCACTCAGTCAAACACTGTAATTTTATCCTCGATAACTTGAACCAAAACTCGCTTCTCTTGGATTGGCTTCGCTCAGTCAAACACTGTAATTTTACCCTCGATAACTTGAACTCGGGACTTCTCAAATCAGTTTTTGTTTCTGTTGGAAGCTCGAGATACCAGGATTCCAGGTAATTTTGCAAGGAATGGCATTATGCTGACACTCTTTTTTTGCACTTCAGGTGACTTGATTCCACATTACTACTATGTTCCAAAGATATACCTGGAAAAAGAGCGGAAAAAGGCACATTCTCAGGTTCGATTACCAAGCGACGAGAATGGCGACCTTTTCCTCTGGGGACAGTCACTCTTGATCATAATGAATCTGTTGTGTAAGTCTTGCACTTTAAATCACAATATACATGCGCGTAAAAAAGCTGTCTCTCTTCCAAGACTTAGAGCAAACCCCCAAATAGACTACAGGTACCTTCACACTAAACCATGTTGACAGTAGTCTTGTTGGTGCTCATAGATTTATTTTGGTATTGTGAGATTTCATTTTCTATTACTCTAGAACCTCTATTAAGCAGCAACCCTCGAGGAGATGGCAAGTGGCCGCTTAATAGAGCCGGTTGGCCACTTCATAGGGGTTCGACTGTATTTTATTTCAAATCAACCTTCAAGAACGACCTCAAAAATGTGTAATATTCCATTTCAAGCTTATGACGTCATGTTTGGATAGCGTGAAACCTGGAATTGTTTATTATAGAGAAGTAGGTTTGAAACATAGGAATGACGTCGCATTCACTTGGAGTGCCCCCCTTAGTAAAGCTTTCACTTGTGTTTCTTGTTTATTGATCTATTTTCTTTTTCTTTTTTTTTTCTTTTTTTTTCAGATGACGGTCTTTTAGATGTGAATGAAATCGATCCTATTGGAAGACACTTGTCGCATTCGGCTAAAAATCGCCTTGGTCACAGCAGCTACAGATATTCCTCATTCAGGGTACAGGCGTTTTGCTATGCTTTGATCTAAGGTGGCTAGATCGAAATAAATGACGCGCTGTATGCCTGTCTAAAAACTTTAACAACTTTAGCATTTCTGACTTGATTTCCTTAAAACTTTCACAATTTTTTGAGGAATAATATGCATGTCAATATATGTAGATGTAATGTTCGTTACTTTTGCGCGATGTCACTTTTATTGAACACTACTTTTTGGATGAAATTGCTTTTACAGATAACTGAGCGCTAAGATTTCGTTTAAACTTCTGAATTTTCCTTATAATAATATCTTATCATGACTCTTCAAGTTCCGGCAAAATCGTCGGAACACAAAGCCCGGCACAATTTGAACATCAAAATATCACCTTCGGGCGAACGTCGAAGCTTGGAACGCTCCAGCGCTTCCACGGTTCACCTAAAAGTACAACAACCGAAGAAAAATTTCAATGTATCAGTAAGTTTTGCTAGCTCCAAGTCACATTGGCCTATTTGCAACGAAAAAGCTTGAGCTAATAATGTAAAGTCACCTTTTGCGTCAAAATGTAGCGAAGTCGACAAATTTACGTTTTGCTGAATGTTATGAAAACTAACCGGAGGAATCGAAAAACTACCGGAACATTAAAATGAATATCTTACTCATACTTTGCGCTTCTTTACGTTTCTGGAGCTGCCTTGATTTGGATGAAATATAAAAGTGAAGTACTATTTCAACTCTCTTGTGAACACGGCCTTACTGTCATTTGGGTTCTACAGCTGACGTTAGGCATTTTTTGGGATTTGATGAGAATTTGAAGAATTTACACATGGACTGGAGGGGGGGGGGGGGGGGTGCATTGACAGTGCACACATTCTCACGCATGCTCTGACGCGTGAGGAGATTTCCGGAATTCGTTAGCCAAGCATACAATTGCACAGGCAAGAAGATAAATAATAATGAACTTCACCCATGATGGCTTAAATTTTTTGTGTTTTAACTGTTACGTATATTTTATTCAAGGTTGTGGACTCTGACTTGGTGGTGCAAGTTTCTTTAATCTCAGAAAGCAAAAAGTAAGAACCTTCAATGTGCAATGCTCTTCTTTTGCTGTTGTAAACGCGTCTTGTAAAATGTAAGCAATAGTTATTAATACCCCCAAAAGAAGTAAGTGGAACTCGTGAAACCGCGGAAAACTGACAGTATTGTAGCAGCTGTCAAAAGCTTTTAATCCTACTTAGCCTGCGTAGCAAGCGTTCCCGTGCGAGCGAAGTGCTTTGTGTTGCGTGCGATCGAACATTCTGGTCGTGCGAAGATTGGGGCGAGAGCAGAAAAGGGAAAGGAATCTTCACGCGCGCGCAGCATATAGCACTTCACTCGCACGGGAATACTTGCTACGCAGGCGAAATCCTACTGGTCCTCTAGTGTAGCAGTTATTGGTTTGGTGGATAGGGGCACTGTTACTGGTGTTTTTTGTTCCATTGTACTCGCTGAGTGCAGCACACCATTCACCATTCACGCGAGGTCTTGCGAGGGCTGCTACCTCCGGACCCGAAACTGAACTAACCTGCGACTGGTATGGTGTTGAACTGTTTAGATTGCGTACACAATTATTCATGAACAAATACATAAGTGTAAAATATTCATTATCGTTGATTTGCAGCTTACAGACCACTTTGGCAACATTTGGTATCGAGACGCAAACTCCACAACAAATTGAACCGATACAGATCTGGCCACCATCAGAGCTAGTGAAGGTAATCTTCCTAACACTGATAATACACTTCTCTTATCTTAGTTTACTTCCACAGTCAGAGCTGTTGTTGTGGGAAGCGAACTGCCCACTTACTACCAGGAAGACAGTGGTCTTGCCCCAATTCCTCGACGTTGTCCCAGAGGGGACCCAATCGCTGTTTTACAACTACATAGTCATTTAATTAAAAGGACCCAAAAAACACCTGAACACGGTTAAATGACAAGCGTTTGGCTTCCCTGTGGTTATTTCATTGCCTTCCTTCAGTTGCCTAGACACTGAAGTCTTGTCATGTACACGTAGGTTACTGGCCAGGCCATGCAGTTGTTACATTAAGTAAAACTTAATTTAGCTTAGTTTTCAGGCTCAGAAATATTGCTTGGCCTGGTTCACACTAGCGACATAACAGGGAGCATAGCAAACAACGATGGCAACGGCTACGAGAATGTCAAGAGGTGCGTTTGAAGTCTTGATAAGTGCCCAAGATATTGGGAAACCTAACCAAGCCAGCCAAACGCGTTTAAGGTTGTAACGATTGATGCTATTGTAAATTAACAGTACACGGCCTTAAGGTATCCAGTATGTCACTTTAACCCGTTCTAGTATTGTATCATGCTAAATGTTTTGTTACTCTGCAGGCTTATAAGAGGCTTGGTATCAATCGGAAACTTGGGCTGTCTGGTCGCCCACTGAGGCCAATAGGAACTCTGGGAACTAGTAAGGTAAATTAGCAAAATTTACCGAGCTCTTTATATCCTTTGTTATAATTAAAGTTTTACACATATTGGGGTAAAAGTTACTCACTACAGTTTGTTTGTGTGAAAGTTCCCAAACAAATTCTGTTTTAGGGAATGTTTGTTAATTTTTAAGTAATATATCAAACACGGGAAAGAGTGCTTCGTCACATTTCCAAACATACGACGCGCAGCGCAGTACGGAACCGTCACAGTTCTGAGTTCCTTTGTTTTAACTAAAATGAATTCATTAATGAGTTTTAAAAGGAGGCTTATTCAATACATATTTTTTTTCTATATAGATCTACCGCATCTTGGGCAGAACAGTTGTAACTTATCCTAAACTTCTGGACGAGACTGATTTCTACATGGCCCTGGACATGTCTCTGCTTATCGACGAAATAAAGGTAATAATGCTGTCAGTGGAACTTCCAAGAGAGGGTGAGATTGCTGACAGGGTGAAATTACAGTGTTTTACTTAGTGAAGTGAAGGGAAACGACTTTTGGCTCGAGGGAGATTTGAGAAATCAAGGATTTCGAAAATCGAAAAATTGGGATTCCAAAAAACAAACAGAAAAAAGCAACCTGTAATGATATATTTATTGCAAGGTTTTGGTAGCACCATCGAAATACAAATTTCGTATCATCTGAATGATTGTTAGCAGTGAAGTGACCATGGACATGTCGGTGTTGTTTTTTGTCAAAGGTAACCAACAGTGAAGTGAAGTGTGGCGTCAATTTGTGTTATCCCTTTTTACCGAACTTCTCATAAGTGACAAAGAAAACCACATGCTGTAAATCATTTTTTTATTCTTCAGACAAATTTGGCGTTCGTGCGAAACAACTGGAACATGAAAGGCCGACCCACGCTGTGCCTGTTGCTGAGAGAAAAAAACTTACGGTGAGTAATAAAAAAGAGTAGATTCATAGCAGCAGTTTGAGAAGCTTGAACTTCTCTTTCCCTAGTATATGATAACTGAATGTGGAATCGAATGAATCATCCCTTACGACTACCAGTGAGCATAAAGATTGCTGTGTGGTAAAGTTTGTCTCCGTGGGGTCTGGTCAGTTCTCCATGAAGACGTTTCGACAGAAGACTGTGAGATTTATGCACGGTGATGACATTGATCTTTCTCTTTGATTCTCTTCCCAGAGGCAAGCAATTTCAGGAGACACTAGAACTGCTGGCTTCATTCAAAAGAGGATTTTGTAGCGGAGTGAAAATCAAGCTTGGAAGACTTCAGGTGTGTGTGTGTGTTGCAACTTGATTTTAATAATAGTAGTTTTACCCTCGATAACTTGACCCAAAACTCGTTTCTCTTAGATTTGTTTTACTCAATCAAACACTGTAATTTTACCCTCGATAACTCGAACCAAAACTCGTTTCTCTTAGATTTCCTTTACTCAATCAAACACTGTAATTTTATCCTTGATAACTTGAACCAAAACTCGTTTCTCTTGGATTTGCTTCACTCAGTCAAACACAGTAATTTTACCCTTGATAACTCGAACCAAAACTCGTTTCTCTTGGATTTTCTTCACTCAGTCGAGCACTGTAATTTTACCCTTGATAACTTGAACCAAAACTCGTTTCTCACTGTAGTTTATCCTTGATAACTCGACTCCCGATTTGTTAAAGCAATTTTCGTTTCCCTTTAATTTCTAAGGACGATCTCTTCTCTTCTTGATCTACAAATCTACATCTGTACTGTATTTTACTGTTTGAGTATTTTTTCTTTTCATTTTAACAGACCTTGGTATCAACGGGTGTTATTGATCATTTGGACTTCGTACAAACCAGCCGCGATTTCGGGTAACTTATTTTTGGATGCCTTTACTAACATTTTCTCTTCTTATACCTCTCTCGAAACTGATTGGACAAGAATGTATCACATGACACGCCTTAAAGCGCTAGAATTTCCTGGACAAAAACCAGTTTGAACATTGGATTCGTACGTGATTAGGTCGTATGTCGCGAAATTGCGCGTCGCGCTCACCAAAAATTGTTATATGAAATTTGGAAAACCGCAATTATTTGTTAACATGACAAAACACTCGATGGTTCACCTCCTGGAAATTTTAAGTTTGGTTTCGCTTGAACTCTTTATGTTCCAAGAGGTGGAGAAAATAACGTTAATATGGTATTATTATTCGTAGTGACCTTGATGAAACTGAGGGAGCGCTCGACCAAGCACGTGTTAAAGAAAAAGAAACCGTAGATTCCAATCCCCCGACGCCCGGCTCGTCCGAGGCGCATAGGTACAGTCGACACATTCGTCTCAGTCGCTCCATGACAGTCACTTCTGAGGATGAACAACTTCCTTCAGACGAGGAGGACGCTAAGTAAGTAGTGAACTGAAGGCAGCTCCAACTACATAATTATACAGTACTAGCGTAATTTGGTTTACTTTGTTGTTATTGTATAATATTAATTTACTATTTGTATAGGTAATAGCACGAGTTGTAGTAGTATTTGGAAATAATACCGCGAGTAATATTTCAAAATTGTCCAAAATATCACGAGCCGCTTCGGGAGAGAGAGTAGTATTTCAGGGTTTGACTTTCCATATTTGGAAAAGAGTAGTATTTCAAGGGCTTGAAATACTACTCTCTTCCAAATATGGCAAGTGCCAACAAGCCCAACAAGATGGCGGACAATTCTGTCGTTTAGCGTGTGGAAATGTGGGCATTTCAATGGGATTAGCCATCAAAGTGCACAAAAAAACTAGGAATATGGAAAGCAAATTACTTTTGTGTGGTGTAACTGAGCTGAAAAGAGGACTTTGTAGCTTAAACGTTCAAAACGAAGCTTTAATGACATCTGTTACGAGCTACGATCGTCGTAAGTTACTCGGGTAGGATTAGATATTTGTCTTGTATTATAAACAAATAATAGCACGAGTTGTACGTAGTATTTGGAAATAATACCGGCTTGTAATATTTCAAAATTGTCCAAATAATTATTTGGGACAATTATGGCAAGTATTTAAAATAAATACAGCTCGTTTAAACCAATCAGCGTTCAGACCTTTTTCAGCCTGTATTATAACAGTAGTAACTGATTGAATTAGTATATTTTGCGAAAAAAAATGCCCCAAGAAGCTGTCGTGTGACCTTAAACGGCACATTACTCGGGAAGAGCCAGAGAACCAAGAGCCAGGTAGTCAGTTTGGCTTTCGATTGTGAGGTTGGAATCAGATTGGACAACATAAGGTATCCCATCAATATCTTTCCCATCACGTCACGAGTCACTTTTGTCTCAGATGTTACCGTGACTGTCACACAAACAAACGTGTATCTATATAAATGTCCGGACCGTAGTCACTTTTACGTTAAAATCAGGCCATAAAAAAAAAAACTTTGGCCGTAATCAAGCATAAGCAGTGATAACATAGGGTTGGCTCTGATTAAAAAATGTTTGAAGTGATCGAAACGGTTTACATTTAATCCTTGTTATTCAGCGTTGATCCTATTTTATCAATAATGAGGCAACTTTCTCTCTAGCCTTTTCTAAGAGTTCTATATTCTTAGTCTTTCCTCCAGCTGAAATCATTGACTGAAGTCGTTGGCACACCAACCCCCATTCCCACTTGCAATGTTGGATAGCGCAATGTGGCCGAACTCCTTGTGCATTGCGTATCAGTTTGTAAGCAAAAATAGGCAGCAATTGCATGCATTAATTTTTGCATGCTAGGCAACATTGTAAAGGAGGAGAGGGGAAATTACTAAATATTTTGGTGTTTCAAGTGAGAAAAAATAGGAAGTGTGCCAAGATTTTGTCACTGATTTTGTGCATTTTTATGTAGCAGCAGAGACCTGGTGACCAAATCACGTGAAGCTCTACTGGCCGAGCTGGAGAACAAGCCAAACATCGACCGCCAAATGTTGGTTTTACAGGAACTGCTGAAGCGGGAGGGAGAGGATTTCCAGACATCGGAAGGCACGATAAAGGACACGATCAGTTTCCTTTATCAGAAGGCTGCATATGACAGGAAATGGTCAGCGGTGCGGAGGGGAGCCGGGCTGCTTAAAAAACTTGTGGACAGTCTTGCGCCTGGGATCACGACTATACTGGTCAGCGGTAAAGTGGTAAGTTGTAATTTCGGATTGATTTTAACTCACTGCGTTTCATTGGATGGAATGAGCCACGTGGTACCACCAAAATTGAGTAGCGTGCTATCCTTTATCTTAAAGCTAAAACTAAATGAATGGCGATATGAGTGTACGTCACAAGTGTACGCAAAAGGCCATTTCCGAGTTGCCTTTTTCCTCAGTTTTAAAACGAGTCCGTTTAAAAGCTTTCAAATGAAATTGAGTTTGATTTGCATGAAAATGGACGTGCAGGTGAAACACATTTTCATATGAATTGTTTTGCACGAAGACTTGTTATGAAACAGAGGCAAAGGGTAACTCGGGAATGGCCTATTGAATCTTTCGCCTCTTTTTTGTTACCATAACTCTGCTTTATTTTCGGACATCTTTCCGTCTTGCATGAATGAGACATGACTGAGATGATCCTTGCAGTTTCTGCTTAACGTTATCTTCTCAGCCAGCTAACTGTGGCTTCTAATTGCCTTACAGCCGCAGGTTTATAGACTAGGAACATAAATAGTTGCCACTTTACATCATCAAGTCGAGCTTGAAGTTTGAAGAGACCTGTATTGGGGAAAGATGTACATGACAAACATCTTCCCCTCCCCACCACCCCTGTTTTGCAGAGAAGACCTCCGTAGGGCACAGCAGGCTTATTGGCTCTTACGCTTTTTGCTTATTTGTTGTTTTTAACTTTTCTCTTGCAGGTAACAATCGGTGTGTTTGGACACGAAGAGAAGGTTATATACGAACCATTGACACCCGCGGCTATCCAGGTAATGTTTAATACATAACATAACCGAATGGCCTTTTTACCTCGTTCCTTGTCCTGGGCTCATTATATTATATATTTGTTCAAAGGCTGTTTGTTGGGCTTATTTTCGGCGACTGGGTAGGGGGAAACTTATGTTGAGGCTTTTTGTTTTCAAACATTTGGGGATTTGTATTTGGAACGGTTGTTGCGTCTGAATAATTTAGGTGCTCACAACAATACCACAAGTTAAAACCCTCTAAATATAACGATTTGAAGTATAAACGAGTTTTCACAAGTTATTAGCTTGCTATAACAACGTAAATTGTAAAACAGTGATTTTAATTATTTATGGGAGGGGCGTAGTGCACTTTTTATGGCCGAGATTTTTTTGTTTGGGGGGAGGGGTGGGGTGGGGCTTGAAGGGCCTAGTTAGCGGAATTATAGGGTATATTTAACAATTCTGTTTGATTTTCCTGTTTCATTTTTTACGCAGAAAATCCTTTATTCCTTCTGCAGTCCTCATGACGTCAGAGAGGCAGTACTTCAACAAGAGGTCAGCGGTGAACAAATCATGCTCGTTTCCAGACCCCATATCCATGCACTAGCCTGAAGGTTATTAAATAGCGATTATTTTAAAGATGTCAACGAACTGATACCTTTTTTATTTCCCTCGCTTCATTTGCAGATGGTGCTTTATTTAGCTGCGTTTGTGGCAACTATGCCTAAAGTCTTCGAAGGAATGTTGAAGATAAGAATAGGGTACGTTTCATAAATGTTTACATGACGTCGATGACTTACTTATTTAGAAGGGAAGAGTTACCTGATACATGTCGTATTCCAAATGTTTTTCCCAAATTGTTAAGCTCATTCATCGTTTGTCGTCCTTCTCAACCTCCCCTTGTTTTAATCACCGAGAATTCGAAAGTCTTACACAGGCACGGAATCTTTACCACATACGGCTTGCTAAAGTTGAAACTGTCTCCATCAATACCGTGCTCACTGGACAATGAGGTCTATTAATTTCATAGATGTCAACAAGTACGTCTTTGTTCTGTTACCTTGAAACGCACCGTACCGTTGAAAAAGGCACACGTGTTGGTTTCTACATTGCAAAAATGGGGGTAGGGGGATGGAATCAAGGCAGCCACAAACCGATAAATCGGAAGTTTAGCTCTTGGCTCTTTGATTGGGTGCGAGGTCAACAAAGTTATACCGTATATCAGGTAAGTTTGTGGCTGTAGTGATTCACGGAATCCGTTCATTTCTAATTTTCAGGTGGATTATCGAAGCCATGAAACAAAGATTAGCCAGCCGAGGGCTAGGGGTAAGTATGAATAGTCATTTGGGCCACTTTCGAATTAAGAACCTTTCTAAAGACCACGTTACACGAGGCAATTTTGTTTGCAACTTGCAACGCAACGACGACTGAAAAACATTGCAAACTGCAGAGGTTGTGTCGCCCGTTCACAATTTTTGTTCTCTCAACTTGCAATACACCCGCTGGAAATAATCATCTTGAAATCTTCCGCGAGCAAAGGACGCGCTCTGATTGGCTCATTTTAATAAAATTGCGTTGCAACTTGTTTTGTCATGTCAGAAGGAGCAACCTATCTCGCAACGTTACGAAAAGTACAGGATAGTTCTACCACTCTTGCAACTTGCAGCGCAACATAACGTTGCATTACAGGTTGCAACTTCAAAAAATGGAGTGTTGCATGTGAAATACTTTGGTAATGCAACATTTCTTACATTGCAAGGAAAAGTTGCAAGGAAAATTACCTCGTGTGTCATCATAGCCTTAAGTCGAATTATTTTAAATGAAAGTGCACTTTACGCAAGCATGTGCTGCTAACCGACACGACCTATCCTGACAACAGAGTGAATTATGCTTCTTTGTTTTTCAGTCTTTATACGCTCAATCTCCAAGCGGCGTGAAGCAACTTCTGAAGATTGTCCTCACTTCCAAAGGGAAACTGCACGGGCAAGATATTGCGCCAAGGTGCGTCTCTGTATCATCTTTCCACATCCTCATTGATGACGCCAAGTGGCATGTTAGACTGCGAGTTATAGATTTAACAATTCTGTTGTGTTTGTTCTAGGACCCCATTGCAAAACAGACAGCTGGATGGTGCGGTTCATAGAGTGCCGCCAGGGTTTTATGACAAAGGTATACTCGATAGTCATCACCCTTGAAGAAACGCTAAACGCCAAGACACAAGATTACCAATAGGCCATTTTACAGTTGTCTGCTTAGTGACCTGGTCTTTGAATGGTAGTGAGGCTGAAGGTGACCTTGCATTGATACAAACCTCTCTGCTTTTCTCGTGTAAATGCGAAGTAGTTAGCATCAGAATAACTTGATTTACAAAACAAAAGCAGCGAGGTCTGTATCAAAACAAGGTCAACTCCAGCCTCGCTACCATTCAAAGGCCAGCTCACTGAGCAGAAAACTGTAAAATGGTCTTTTAAGTTTAGGATTGACTGATTCCTTAGTTGTGATGCCGTTTTTTGAAACAAAGTGACTCACACGTCTGATACAGCTATCTGTTCCTGTTTCTTTAGTGTGGGGAATATTGTACCGAGCTCCTGAAGGAATAAAAGTGTCCAAGCACAATGTCTTATCACAGGTAAGTGGTGACTTGAAATCAGTTTTATTTCCGTTATCTGTTTTAGTGCTAGAAAAGCACCAGACACTGTAGAGCAATCAAATTAAGTAAAATCGCAAAACAATACTTTGAAATAATAAAAATGAAACCGAAATAAGTGACACCTCAAAGAGAAACAAAAGTATGTTGTGGAGTACCTGTAGTACAAGCCTGATTTGAACGGATGGCAAACGGGTGTTCATTTCATTGTTATGGCCATTTTATGCAAAAATATGGGCTGTTATAGGCAGAAATAGGAAAAGTTTTGTTTCCGATTTTAAAGGTTTTGATGCTATTTAACTTGTGTTCTTTCAAATTGAAACAATTTATTATTCCACCATTGCGCCATTTTACCATATTAGGTCACGACAACACGCAAAATATGACACGTTATTACACTGTAGAACAGGGCAAAAATAAAGACAAGCAACAAAATGACTGGACAAAACGAATCAAACTTCGACTGATAATGGTGGAATAATAAATCCCCTTTTTCGATGGTTTAACATATAATACGTGCGGACATTTTGCTCGTTGCTCGCATTTTTACTACTACTCAACTCGCAAAATATCCGCGCCTATGATATGTTAAACCATCGAGGAAGGTGTATTTATTTTATACACGATCCCACAAAATACCGTTTGAAAACAGCTAGAATTCTCTTAGAACACAGACCGTAGCTACAAAAGGTTGTAGAAGATGTAATAAAAGCGTGGGGTCAACTAAAGTGCGAGTTATCCAACTAGAGGTTGACTTCCATTTTTCTGCATAAATTTCTTGCAGCTTCCCACAATATCCGAGATGACTCATCGTGAACGGAACTTTCAGCTCAAGGTCGAGGAGCTGCTAAGCGATATTTCCAACCCTGAATACCGACAGACTGTAGTGGAGGTATTTGTCTCAAATCGAACTTTGATTTAGAAAAGATGTCAATGAATGGTGGTAAATTCAGATGCGGAATTTTAAACAGTAGTTTTATTTTATAATCGTTTATTAGTCAGGTGTAATCTCCCAACTAAATCTAAGTTGTTTAATTCGTAATTGGTATCATACTGATCTCCCGGCAGTATAGCGCCACGCCGTTTTCGAATTAATTTATTACAGTCCAAAGCAGCGCGCTCAAGTATAATTAATTTAAAGCCCTCGAAGCATCAAAATTAAAACGCATTTTCCTTGCCATCTCGATAAGTTTCGTCTTTAGATACGTTAGTTTTTTCTTCAGTTGTCGCCTGACTGAACAAGGGGAAAACAAAACAAAAAACTAAATTTTGGCAGGGCAACTACCGTAACCTTAAAGGAAACCTCCATCTTTGAAACAAATTGTCATATTGGAAATATTGTCTTATTAAACTGAAATGCTGTTGAAGTTGTGAATAAATTTAAGTGTACGGAATTCGATTCCATTATCAACCATTTTTGGATTTAAATTTCCCGCGCACCGCCATTTTGAAACTATGACGTCACATACTTGTAATGCAACAAAAGGCAACCGTGTGACGTCAAAATGGCGGTGTGCAGGTAATTTAAAACCGAAAATGGCAGATATTTGTAGCCAGTATTTGCGTTTCAGTTATTTTCCCATCAATTTAATAGCAATATGTTCCAGCAGTGGAAGTTTCCTTTAACAAGGCTCGTTTGCCTTCATTTCTCCCTGTAGCTTTTGGTTGTACTTGCAACAATTCTTGAAAGAAATCCCGAAGTGGAGCTGAGTCAGTGTATCGATTTAGATGAGGTAAGAATGTTTTGCTTAAGCGTTGAGTCAGATATAGATGATTAAACTCTCCTGTCCACTTCTGTTAACCAAAACCTGAAGAAAACACTTTTTAACGTCTGAAATGCTATTTATAGTAGCAGCATTTTGAACTTTCACCGGTTTTTCCCTTGTTTTTAGCTTGTGGACGAAGCTATCGAACTATTCGCTAGTGACGTGGAGTCAGGGGATGGTCAGGTGAGCTTGACAGCACAAGAAAGATACATGTAGTTACATTTCTTCCTTCATTAACCGATTTGTTATCACTGTCTTCAGTACTGAACGTGGGCATGTTGTAGCTTAAATTGGTTTTAAGGTTGAATCTGTTTCTAACCTAGATTAATCTGCTTCAACCAGAAGGCAACACTTTTTCAGGGACATAAAATAACTTGAATTCATTAAAAGGAAGCCCCATAAATTGTTTCCTTTAGGCTGAAACAGATTAAACTAGAATGGAAACAGACAACCTGAAAAGCAATTTAACCCGCAACAGAAATATCGGTTTCACTGATATTACGAACCCACCCTTCTGAGGTGGGAAGTGGAACGGTAGAGTGGCTTTACCTTCAGCATTTTACCATTTTATTTTGTTTTGTATTGTGTAGAGTGCTAAAGATCAGTTCTATAATACACCACGTGACGGCAAGGGAGGCACTACGACTTACCTGGCGAGGGCCGTAGTCAACAGGCTCCTCAAAGGAAGCGCATGCGTGTCATCTAACTGTTACGTCAGCTAAGCATGTAACGCAGGGGTTTACACGTAACTGGGAGAATAATAAATGTAACGGAAGGATATGCACGCGAAGTCCAAGTAAAAGTATTTGCGATTTTTCAAAGTTGGAACAGAACTTAATCTCGCTGCAAATGAAAGAGAATTGTAGTAAAAGTTTCTATATGTTGCGGGACAAAGTCCTCAATGTTACAAAATGAGTGTGTCACTAGTTGACATAATATTATAAAAAGAATTCCCAACATTGTGTATGCGGACATGCAAGACATATTTGTCAATGTCCAAGAGAACAAAAACGGATAGTTGCAAAAAATAGAATCTAGTAGGGGAGGGGAGTATGTGTGTGTGTAGGGAGGGGGTGGGGAGGACTTAGCATAGAAAACAGTGTTGTTACTTGCTTTTGCAGTCCAACACACATTTGGATCAGCCAGTTCAGCTTTATTAACATTCTAACGTAACTCGGTTCAAGGATTGGGATAATAAAACAAAAGAAACTGTGTTCATCCTTTAACCTGGGTGTGATGTTTTTTAGTTTTTTCCTCAAAGACTGAAGAATGTTAGGGTGTACTTCTTTGCAACATACGCGTATAGCCTTCGCATTTGCCCGTCGGAATTTTTTATTGTTTTCGAGCTAATAAACAAAACATTCCAACGGGAAAATGCGACGTTTATACGCTTATGTTGCAAATAAATACGCTCTTAATTAAAATATTTGGGCTATTGAATAGACCTTATTCACGATAGCCGCCATGTTTGTTCTCTCATTTTAATGCAAATTAGGCACGTGATTTGTGAGGGGGCGAACAAATTACAATCGACAAATTGCAGCCAGTTTCTTATTATGTCTGATAGTTTTTTTTCATAGCCGTGCTTTGGTTTCAGTATTGTGGTGAATTATTATAAGTTTTACGCAATTTTGGCGTTTTCCTAAAAGAAAACTGCTTGTGTAGTTGACAATTCAAGTACCAGGGTAACTTTTTCAAACTAACCTTAATAATGAAATCATTATTCCATAACTTGGCTCTCAAATGTGATTTTGGCGCAGATACTTTACTATTTAGACGAGCCAATTTTTGGAGAAACGGCATCATTTCACTGTTTGCCCCCTGGCAAACAACGTGGCTAATTTGCATTATAATGTGAAAACCATCATGGCGGCTGTCGTGAATATGGTCTATTAGGCCGGACGAATAAATTCAGAAGCAACTCAAAATATAAATAGCCAAAGATGTAATTTTATTTTCCAAGTAATAGCAATGTACAGTAAATACAGAATAAAGTAATTTAAATTTTGTCTATTAGTCATGTATTTTGTGCTGCTGATTTTCTTTTCGTCTCAAAGTCGATCAACTGAAGAAATAGAAAAAAAATACAATCGCGTAAATCAAACCTTGATCTTTCTCTTTGCCTATTTCTCTATAAATAATGTTTCCAAGGCACGTTTTACAACCAGTCAAATGTCAGCGCCCAGTGTAGCATACCGGGTTAAATGTTCAATAAGTGAAAGTGGTTTGCGGACATTTCTCTACAGTAGAATCCCGATTTCTAAAGGCTCCCGATAACTTGAACGAAAACTCGTTTCCCTTGTATTTATTTCACTCAGTCGAACTCGCAACTTTAACGTCAACAACTCCGATTTTTAGGCAAATTTTCGTTTCCTTTGGCATTTCCAGAAATCGGGATTCAACTGTACTTCTCCAGCTATAAAAAAGTATTACTGACAAGGAGGAATCGAGTATTTGTATTTGCAACGGTCCGGCTCTTGTCTGTGCTTCATAAGAAGAGCGAAAATCCTAAAAACAAATTGTAAAGCGTTATAAGATTATGCTTCAGGGTAAAGAACAGTTACGGCTTTTCTATGCTGAAAATTCTCGTCCCCGGAGCCAGAGCCCGCGATCCTTCTGGTATACGTTCTGTTTACGTTCTGTACTTTCAGCCAATTAAAATTAATAATGAGTCCCTGAATTGCGGGCTTCCAGTTTTGAAGGCGTCAGGAGACTCGATTCCTGCACAGACCAGAAGGATCGCGCACTCAGGAGAATGTGGGCTGAAATGCTTTCGGCTAGCATACCTTCGACGAATATCATTTTATGTTCGGCGCGAAGAGTATTTACCGGGTTGTCATGGATAAAATCCATTCTCGGTTTCTTTGGGGGTGGGGGGGGGGGGGGCGGGGGGCGTATTTATTTGCAACATCGCGTATAGCTGTCACATTTGCCTGTTGGAATTTTTTTTTTTTAATTCCAACGGGCAAATGCGATCGCTTTGTTTCTTTGGGAGCGAAGTACCTGTGTGATATGAGATTAAAAATCCTATCTTGGATTATCTCAAAAGAAATGCCCCTAACTTTGCATAAAAGGCTAGAGCCTCTTGTTTTATAAACGGTATTGTTTCAGTGGGCATGAGAATCCTTTTTTCTCGCCGCATTACTTTAAACAAAAAAATTGCCAAAAATAAAAGTATATCGTGTATGCGCTTTAGAGATCTTAACAATGAGTCGCGAGTAGTTAACAATTAGACCCGTAGCCCGCAAGGGCGAAGGGTCTAATTGTTTTAGTATCACTCGACTAGTCGGACAGAAAAAGCACTAATAAAGTTAGCAAATGCAAGTTGAAGAAAGATTTATTCGGGAATAAAAGGAAAGAAAGCGTCACGAATTTCGCTAGTCGATGACTATTACTAATAGTCCTCATGTAGCGTAGCCAATCAAAATGCAGGATTTGCATTAGTCCACTAGTTGGGTGATACTAATAATATCTAGACACTGAACACACATAGTAAGTCTTGCAAAACTTTTATTTCGGTCGTTCAATACAAACTCTTGTTGTAAATCGGCTAACTGGTTTATGTCTAATAAAGCAGTTAAACAGAGAATTAGTTTCACCAAGTGTCTTTCGCAACATAAATTTTACTCTTCGTTTTGTAAGACTTCGCCTCAGGGCAAAATAACAATATTAATGCTTTCTTCGAAAAAACACTAAAATGAATACAGCTATTTCGAGAACGGTTGTCGGAAAAAAGCATCAAAGTGCACGCGACAAGACCGAAAGGTGGTATGGGTATTCACTGGAATTTTGCATATTGGCCAAGTTTGTATTTTTGCACGTGGAAATTTGTTTTTCCTCTCAGGGGCCAATATCTTTAGCTTTACTTTTACTGTCGCATCTCTTTGAGTGAGGAAAATCCTTCTAAACTTCAAAGGGGCTAAACGTACCTTGTTTCTACCTGTCTGAAAAGAAAGAAAACCTGAAATTCGCGCTTATTTTGTTGTTATGTCTCATTAGTATTCAACACGTGCAGTAGCTCAATGCGTCTACCCATACTATCTTTCGGGATTGGCTTGTGCAGTTTTATGCTTTTTTTCCGAAGACAATAAACTGCAAGGCTGACACTACGTAGAAATGAAAAGCCTTAACGGGACAACGACATGATAGAGTCCAAACTGAAAGCCAAAAATGCAAACTCTGGACAGCTGTTTCGACCTGATTGGGTCTCGTCAGCAGAGTGTATGCCACACAGAATAGAACAACTAGCGTGAAGACAGTTGTCTATAAAGTGCTCGCTGGTAATGGCAATCCGAGAGGGCTCAAATTCGAAAGCCCGCCCATTGACAACAGCCGCGTGACTATTACTCAATAGGTCAAGAATTCGAAATATCATGTCGTTGTCGCGATAAGGGAAGTGAGGATAGCCAGAACGCGAAAGAAGCAGCTTAACAGTCTTCAGGACAGAGAAGCTGACAAACTTCAAACAGTAAGACACTACCTGGGCAATGTGGAGGCAAATGATGAGTATCAGGGTGTAAGGCTGTCAAATATTTCTCAAGCCGTTGCTCAGTTGAAAGAAGATTCCTCATTCTATGTGAATTTATTAAATCATGCTATAGAGGCTCGCCTAGGTGGCAGCAGTGAAATTGCCTCAATTGCTATTATCCTGAATTGTGAAGCATGGGATGCCAGTAGTAGTTGCAATGAATCCATGGATCAGATCATTTTGCACTATGTTTGCCACTTCCAAGAGCCCCCGAGACAGCAAGGACTCCAAGCTACACAACTGGAATTAGTTAATGAATGGCATGACATGCTTGATTACACTGTTCAGTATTTGTCACCTTCATCTCGACATTACCGAGCAACGTGGTTCAAACTTTTCCATTCTGCAAGGGTTGGAGAATGGGAGAACATCTTAATGTTGATTCGTTTACTCTTCACACTACCTGTATCAAATGCAGCCGTGGAGAGAATGTTTAGTAACTTGGGAAGGGCGAAAACAGCAAAGAGATCATCACTCTCCCAAGGTACTCTTGAGAATATCTTGAGAATCCAAGTTGGAGGGCCACCACTGGAGAGCTACGACCCCTCCACAGCAGTTAATGACTGGGATAGAACAAAACGAAGATGACCCAACCAAAAGCCCAGGAAGGCATACAAGATGCGAAGATCAGCAAAAACTGTTGCATATGATGGCCCTGAAGATGTTCCTGAAGAGGATGCCGTTCTGGAGGGAAGTGAAGAAGATTCTGAAGATAATTCAAATTGCAGCCTTTTCAAGAGTGATGACAAGGAAGACAATTGAATAGACTGTATCCAGCTTACAAGCCTGTTTATATTTTGTAAGCAGAACCTCTTCAAACATTAAATTTAAAATACTGTTTTTAACACAACGGTCAGAAGACACTTCTAAAATAGTTTTATTACACTGAAACATATTGTTCTCTCAATTTTTTAATTAAGTGTGGGAATTTTTTTTGTCCGACCAGACTAGCTGCATGTCAGGTCAAACCTTGTCCCTGGCCTGACATATGACAGGCTTATAGAAAAAAATTATTTGCAGGCTTGAGGGAGTCTTGCTGGTTTATAAATTTTATGACAATTATTTTAACATAAATAAGAGCACCTTACAATTTTATGTATTTTTTATGTTTATGTAAATTACCACGACTGCGGGGCATGCCTGAGAGTAGCATTTGCAGTCGCATATAAACTCAGTTTTTAAACTAATTATTTTTACAATTCAGGAAACATTTGGCGTTTCAGTGTATGCTGTGATCATTTCTATTATCTGACGCTATCCCATTGATTTTTAGAACACAAGGAGGTGCTCATACCTTTTGAAAGTGATTTTACTTACACGACTGTGCTGAAATCTAAAATTGTGTTGCCAGAGGCAAATCACTATCACCCTTACATGCCTGTGATGGTAAAGTTTGGAAGGATGAGTTGGAGAGGTGTTGTAATTTTAAACGGTGAGTCAAATACAGTATCTTTGCATGACATTTGAAATATATGGCACGCAATGCTTGCAGAACCAATGACCTTCTGCAAAGGGGTCTTAAATAACTTTTAACAAATTTTAACATAAATAAGAGCAGCTTGCAATTTTATGTATTTTTTTATGTTTATGTAAATTACCGGTTCCACGACTGTGGGGCAGTGGGAGCAGCGTTTGAAGTCGCATATAAACTCAGTTTTTGGACTACTTTTTTTTACAATTTAGGAAACATTTGGTGTCGGGGTACAGTATGTTGTGATAATTTCTATTAACTGTCTCCATGCAATTGATTTTTAGAACACAATGAGGTGCTCTTGTTTTTTTCCAGGGACTACACAGTATCGACAGTACCAAGAGAACCAGAAGCAACACACTTTTACCCCAACACCCCTGTCGTCGTAAAGTTTGGGAAACGTGGTTGGAGAGGCATCGTAATAACAAGCGGTGTGTCAAATACAGTATCTTTGCACGGTATTTGAAAATAAACAGCACGCAATGCTTGCAGAACCAATCAGTTTTTGCTAGGGCGCAGTGGGAGCATTTGAAGTCGCATATAAACTCAGTTTTTAGAGAAGTTTAAGATTGAACATTTAAAAGATTTACAATGAGAAGCTCTAGACAAGCTGGTAAGTGACCTGGATGGAGACTCTGTTTTTAACACAGTGACTGAGGTCTTTGTCAAATGCAAAGTCAATCGTTCTTGTGATATCGCCTCTGGCTTCTCCTCGTGGAAGTTAGAGTTTGATTTCCTAAATCTGTGGGGATTAAAACGGAATTTTTTGGGGACTAGCAAACCAGTAAAGAGAGCAGACAACTCAGAATGTGTAACATATATGTACAACGGCATCAATTAACTTTTTCAAATTACATCACAGACATAAATGGCCGCTTGGGCATCCAGCCGTCTCTCCTTGGGGAGGAACAAAGACCAGACTATAGAGAGCAACAGGAATCAAGCCTACACACTGTGCTCAAACTTGTTCAATACAAATAAAAATTGCCTGAAACAAGTAGGGTTTTTTGCCACTAGTCCTCTGGACGATTAAAGTTATAGTTCTCCGATAAATAATTGCTTTTGTATCACACTAAAATGGGCTAAAAGTATCATAGCAAAGGAAGAATTTCCGAAAACAAATGTTTCGAAACGACGAGCCAGAAATGCTAGGCGTTCTCTTGGGTTCTTTGGAGGAAAGCATGATTAAGAAATCAACACAACACCTCAATGCCCGCTGAAGCTCTGACCAAAAGAACACACTAGTTTCAGGAATCATGGGCAAAAAGGTACAAATGGCTCCAGTTTGATAGAAAAAGAAAAAATGTTTGCGAGTTTTGCAGGGAATTTCCAAGTGAAAAACCACAATATTCCCTGTTGTGTTGCTATGTACAACTAAAAAATTGCAAATTTAACAGTTGCGTTTAATTACTTGATCATGGTTTATCCGTGGGAAAAATGTAAAGAGTGTCCAGTAGTTTTGCTCCTGGGGCCAGTGAAATTCTAAGCCTATTGTTCCAGTGGAAGACCAGACTTAAAAGTTAACTTCGAGTACTGACCAATGTTCCTGCTTATAAATTCATCATAATACTTGTTGAGAAAGCTTTCATTGAAACTGGTTAAATGGCATCTACTGTACAATCTTTACCTCACCAAAGACCAGCTTACAGAACTCCCTGAGCTTCCAACTTCAAGCAAACTTTTTCAACTTAATGGTTCACATTAGGAGTAGAAGGCGGGGCAATGGGTTATCACCTTGGGCCATCATTAACCAATACATTCATGTGCTCTATAGAAGAAAACCTGGAGAAAAAAGAGCATCTTCTTCAATGAGCAACACAGGGACAACACCCTAACCATAATATCTGTTTCAAGGAAGCAAACACTTCCCTTGACAAATTGAATTAGTGCCACAAAATGCCGAAGTTCACCAGGAAGATAGCTTATGCAGAACAACATTTCAATTGCTTGCCTGAACATCACTAACTGAGGAAACAGGCTTAAAGCATCTGTCCACAGAAAGTCCACGAACACTGGCTTACTTCTTCAAAGACTGTTTACTCACTAGTATGATCCATTGTGCCCATCACCTGTGAATCTTCTCCAATTTCCTTCCCTGATGAGTGAAATGAGCTCCACTCTAATTTCCTCAACCTCAACTACCCAATCAATTTGATCAATGCAGCGATAAACAGTTTTCACATTCCATCAACAATATTGATGCACCCAAGAATGTAAGTGATGACAGCCCCATAATCAGAGTGCACAAATACTCTGGTGCATCATCATCATCATCATATTTTGCCATATTATTCGTGTCTCTTGGGAATTCTTTTACCTTTATATTCATGAACAATTTTTTTTTAATTTTTAACTTGATAATGAGGCTAAGTGAACATCACATATTAAATTTTGACCAAGATGGTTTTAAGTTGTTCAACTTTTATCACAGTGTTTCGTAATTAAATTCATTTCAACAAAAGCCCCTTAATGTACAAGTCCAGCTGTCGGACAGCCGGAGACCAGTGGCATTACAATACAAGCCCTGAATGTACAAGTCCAGCTGCCATTACATGAACATGCCCATAAAAGAAAGTAACGTTTTTCTCTTCATATCAAGTTGATATCAAGTAATAAGAGAATTGCCACTGAAGTACCTACATTGTCCGAAGACAGTTCATTTTGAGGCACCAAACAGGGTCACAGTTGTCCCCAGAAATGAAGAAACAGGAGAATGCACCCATAATTATTCCTTAGGGAAAATAAAAGGTCACCCTGTTTCTCACTCTGAATCTTTAGTGGTGTCAACTTGAGACCTATCTGCTTAGTATTTCAAATAACCAAACAAAGACCATACAATGTATTTTTTAACATCTTATCATTAGAAATAGCTGGTCAAGATACATTTACATATCATTTTTTAAGTTAAATAAATTTATTTTAATTGATCACTCTAGTAGATGTTTTAATTAAACAACTAAATTTTCTTCTTTTAATCAAATATTAATTAGCTCCCAGACAGCTCTCCAAAAGGGGTTAATTTCTTTTCCAACTTCACTACTGACTTCCTACACCAGGGTTGGCCACCTTCCAGTGACCCCTCTGATAAATTTTGTGACCCCTTGCTTTAAAGACTGCACTGAAAGCACTGGGCATGATTCTTGCATTAATAGATGAATTACTTATCTCGCAAAAAAAATTAATTGGAAATATTACAAGCAATGTGCTACTATCTGTGATGAACAGATATCACATTCAAAATGGATCACGTTGAAGCAAACAAGAATGAAAACAGTTTTGAGAAGTTCTCCTTGAAATTGCACAAATGGATAGTATTAGTTAAGCTGTAAGGGAAAATAATTGTGCTTTGTAGAACTACCACATAAGAAAGTTAGACTCAAGTCAAACAGAGACTTGGATTACCCATTTTCAAAAAGCACAAAGAAGATATGCAACTCAACGTGCATCTGTTCAATTCCAAGTAAGAAAACAGAGGAAGAACAGAATAATAATTGCCTTGAAGTAAAAGAAGTTATACTGAAAGACCTTGAGGCAACAATAAATATCATTTCACCACCTGCACCAAAAAAGCAGAAACAATTGTTCAATGAGCATTTATTTTGGAAAATCCCTCTTCAAATCTGCTGAAACTCAATGGAATGCCCATTTTTGGCGAATGAAAATTAGTACCATGACTTGACCTTTTCACTAGATTTTAATGACCAAAATAAAAGCGATGGATCAAATAATTCACATTAGTGTGTTATCTTTGCAACTATGCTCCCTAACTACGGGAGTTTGTTTATTGCTCTAGAAAATGAATAACCACTGTAGCAATGGTTCATGTATACAAGGATGTGTCCATTAATATACACTTTCTTGCAACGAGATATGCAGCTTGCAAGCTGATCATAAAAACTCAGTTGAATTGTACTTGCTTTTTAAAACCTTGCCTTCAGGTACCCTGTACAGCATTGTGCAAAAGTAATGCAAACAAATTTCAAAACTCCTAGCGTTTCAGAGCTTTTTGAAGAAATTTCACTCAAAGCAATATTTTTGTATAAATTACAGTATTTGCTTTTTTTGCCTTTTGAAAGCTTTCTGCCTCAATTGCAAAACATCAACTCAGGATTCCTGGATTATTTCAAACTGATTAGACCAAGTTTCTCTTGCCGAAGTCTGCTGTTAATAAAAGTGTTCAAAAGTTTTATGATTTTAATTGTAAAAAGATGGTTTGTTACTTTCAAGATTTTTAGACAAGAGAGTCCATTACTTGGCAGTGGATGGCAGCTGGCTTTGTTTGCAAGCACTTTTAATGTCATGCTTCATTTTCATTCCTTTGTTAGCTTTTATTTTGGAGGAATGATCTTCGAAGGAAATTCAACTGTAAATAACATACTATCGTACTACATGTCATTTATCTTAATTTCTTGCATTTAATTGTTTTTGCTCATCTTCTTTCAGATGAATCATCCCATGTGAATAGAGACCATACATGTAGTCTCATTTATGAGGTGACATTTTGTCTACTTTCATTAGACACTTTAATTGTAGAGGCTCTTCCAATGTTTTGCCATTTTCATACTGATAAATTTTGATTGTTTTCAATGGGGCCTTGCCTGGACCTGTGAAAGACATTTTGTGATTTTTATCATCAACTATTGTTATTAATTGGACCTCTGAGTTTACAAACTATATTGTCAAAGCTCTTGCAATTTGGTTTAATTTTGCAGTTTTAGGATATTTGCTTGTTTTTGTTGGCCTAGTAGCATCTTCAATATACATTTTTTTTTTAGTCTTGGTTGACCCCCTTGCTATTTTTGTAACTTTCATACACTTCATGTATTCACACACCATGCTAAAATGTAAAATATGTAAATTTCAAAGCTGTGTCCAATCCTGGACATAAGTAATTGGTTTTAGTACACTTTAAACATTATCATAAATAACTTATCAAATTAACATGCTCTACCTTAATTGACCTGGATATCTTTGTTCTCTTGATTAAAGGGCTTTTCCAGTTAACTCCAATCTCCATAAGATGTTCCATTCTTTGCCACTTTGAATAATGCTACAACAAAAACAATGACTTTTGGTTAAAAAGGACCAGCCATCAAGAGTGACAAATGGCTTGAAACTAAATTATACCTTATTAAAAAAGCATGTGCTCTGTAGATACTTATAAAGAAATGTCAATTTTTACCTTTAATTGACATGGATTCTTTGTTCTCTTGATTAAAGGGCTTTTCCAGTAAGCTTGGATCTCCATCAGATGTTTAACTCTTTGCCACTTTGAACAACGGAAAGTACACCAAATATAAGAATAATGACTATTAGTTTTCAATACTGGTTTATATGGACCAGCCATCAAGATTGACAACTGGCTAGAAACTATTTCACTTATTAAATAAACATGTACTCTGTAGATACTTACAAAGGGGAGATACAGCTTTTGAAACGAAACTCATTACTTCCACTTCAAATTGAAGAAATGTTAAAAATTGAATATCAAGCAGTTTGAGAAAGGAATTGCAAAAAAACTGCACACTTTTATCAGGGAATATTTTTGGCGAGTTCACGAGGTGAATGATTTGATTACATGACAACAAAACATGACTTGTCAAATGTTGTAACCTACACAAATACAGTACAGTGTAAAACAGCAAATACTTAAAACAAATATTTAAAGTTTGATAAGAAAAATGTCGCAACATCATGTTGACACTGAAATGGACAACACAATAAATTTTTTGCTTTACACAAGCAGCATGTGGCACAGAGACCCGAGTGTCTTGTCTCTCGAGATGAGAGTCTTGTCTCTCAATACTAGAATTTTGTCTCGTGAGAGGGTGGTTACTTACCTTTTGAGTGCTACTGTATGACATTTCCTTCACAGAAAGATCAAAGGCTGATTTACATATGTTATGCAAATTGCCTCAGACTTATCTGAAGGTGGCCCTTGTGTTTGACAACAGCAAAATGGATGGAAGGTGTAAGATGACCTAGTTGGAGAGGAAACATTCATGTTATTTGATCAAAAAGCTTTTAAATGTGCAGAATAATGTTATATAGGCTCGATTACCAGCTGCTGTTCGGGGAATGAGCCAATCAGAGGATCGCCTGCTCAAATGGTGCAGGCAGAATAAATTATTTTTCTGGAGCAGATTTCAAAATGACAAATGCAAGAGTGTAGTTTGACAAGGCACCTGGAAGATTTACATGTACAACAAAAGCATTAGAGGAGCTGGATAATGGTGAAAATGATTTTGTAATTCAACCTACAGTTGTACAGTGTACAGTCAGAACAGGTGGTCATTGACATCGTGAATGAGACGGCAACATTCAAGTCCATTGCTGTTCGCAAATGTTGGAGCCACAACTACTGTAGCTTTGTAACAAACTCAATAGCTATTACGTGGTTAAGCTACAGCAGTCTCTGGTGAAGCCGGAAAAAGATAAATATTTCATCCGTGATAAGATACAACACATCTTGCAGGATTTGTAACAGTTTAATTAGACAGCCGAGCTCAGCTGTTTAAATGCAAGTAATCATCATCTTTAATGAAAAATTTTCAGATCTGGTCCGTTCAAAGCGAACATTTTGCTAAGTCAAAATATCTTGCAAATAGAAGTGAGCCAAATCAAACCGCTCGAGCAGAGCATCAAGCAAACATGTAACATGTCGAAAACAAAGACAAATCTGCAGTAGGGAGTCTATGTTGGCTATCACGATTCTCAGCAACATTTGCTTCGCTTTGTCTCAGATTTTTGTTAGACACTAAAATACTCCTTTGGAAATATAAAATATAAAGTCATTGAGTAAGCCGTAAAGGTATAGTACGTCTGCAGTATTGGAACGAGACAACATGTGTTTTGGATGCCATTTCCAGTGATTAGTAACGACGCACAAATTAAATTTTGAATCTACGTCACAGACACGATCGGCCACTCACGCATCCAGCCGTCTCTTCTTGGGGAGGAAAGACCGAACGCGAGAGGACGCCGGAAATCGAGGCTAAATGTTATATGGTTCATGCACAGAATTTGAAGTATAACCAGCATTTTAAAACTATGGCAATGAAAGGAGTCAACAGTCCTTAATACAAAGACTAAAATGGACTTAAAGTCTGAAGTTTGCACAAGTCACAGCTGGTCGTGTGTAAGTCATGGCTGGCTGTCCTAGTGCACAGGAATTTCCCTTGTTACATCATGTTAATTTTCGGAGCAACTTCAGAATACCTGGCCACTTTTTTTCGTGTATAAATCTATTGCTCCCATGCTACCGCAGTGGTTTGGGTAAAAAATTAAAGTAAGAGGAGTTAAACTACTGCTACCGCACTCCCGAAGTCCTGAAATAATAAAAATATGAGGAGTTAAACTACTGCTACCACGCTCCCGCACTCCCGAAGTCCTGAAATAATTAAAGTAAGAGTTGTTAAACTACTGCACTGCGGTCTTGCACTCCCGAAGTCGACAAATAATTAAGTGCTTGCTTCGGCTCATGGATTTAAGAACGAGGTATACTCATGCGTTGAGCACGCCTGTTTCAGCCCATGGATTTAAGAACGAGGTATACTCATGTGTTCAGGTCATGGATTTAAGAACGAGGTATACTCGTGTGTTTAGCGCGCTTGCTTCGGTTATGACTTTGTTACCGTGTGATCAGCTACTGAATCTCATTATGGCCACCTCGGGACCGCGGTAGCAGGACTAGAAGACACAAAAAAGTGGCTGGGTATTCTGAAGTTTAGCCTAATTTTCTGCTTAGACTTGCAAAAATTATAAAAATATAAATATAAAAGGGCCACCATCAACCATTTAATTTCATCTCCCCAAGTTTAGTTGTGCATTGGTCAGCGGAATTACACACAAAAGTCTATGACCTAACAACTGGTCGACAGAGTGAGTGAATTGCTCCCTTACTGTTCTCCTATATTTAGCATTATATGCAATAAAGACACAAAACCAGAGTCAAGTCTCTAACTTAATTGAGATGCTATTATTTTTCTATATCATAAATAAAATGGAAGACGCAATGTTCAAGTACATGTGAAAGTGTAAAAACTAGAAGCTTATTCCGTATGTGTGCTTGCAAACAAGGAAATTTTGTCAAACCGATAACAAAATACAGAATTTTTGAGTAATTGAGGAGATATCATGTTGAATAAAAAAATAAAGCTTCGATACTTCCATTGAGCTTTGTCAACAACTTAGGGTCACGTGACAGGGCTCAAAAACGGCTGATTGGTCCGATTTTCATGACGTATGACGTCTTAGTACGCATGCTCCTTCATCAGCGCCTGCGATTTTAGCGCGATCGTTTGCTCGCTTGTTCGATCTTTCGAGCTCCTTTTGAGCATTATTTTTACTGTTTACCTGGTAGGCAATCGACAAAATTCGGCTGTAATAGGCAGTTAAAGGCAGTGGAGGAATATTTAACTCTGTATAGTTTTGTAGTGCTTCTAGATCGATGGTTTCGTGTATCAACATACCAGAACGTGACGGTTTGATCGCGGCACGTGACAATGTTAGTTTTGCCGTTTTAATTTGAAGAGGCTTTCCAAAACCCGTTTTTGTTTTAAGATGACATTTTCAGTGCACAAATCATCTGTGAAGTTTCAAAACTCCTGAAAGCTTTTTCTACACGTTCGACTGCACGTACTTGGACTTTTAGTGGCTCGATCGATTGATGAGGATGTTATTACCGCCGCTGTGGGCTTGCAGGCATGATTCATCGACATTTTTACCCGGGATTTTATGATCTCTGCTGAAGATTGGAGAAACGCGAAATGGCCTTGTCCTGTATCTTCTTAATTTCACGATGGTACGACTGCTCGTCGAAATCGGAATCGGAGTCCTCGTCGTCGTCATCGCACTTGAGTGACTCATCATCGGAGTCATCAGGATTATTCTGGTCATCATTTCCATCTCCATCATCATCCACATCATCTTCCCCCGCCAGGTATCTATCAATAAAAGTTCAGAAATTGCTAAAAAACGTTTTTTGTGACAAAGTTTAAGTTGTATCCATCCCGGGCTGTTGTATTTATTTATTTATTTATTTATTTATTTATTTATTTATTTATTTATTTATTTATTTATTTATTTTGTAATGTAATGCAGATAATAATATGGAACTTCAAGCACGAGTTGAAAAGTTTGGTCAATAAATCAGTGCACATGATTGTTCAAGTTAACTCAACATGTATTTAATTTTGGACTGGCAAAAACCAATCGTGAATTATCTTTCAAATTATGCGACTTTGTGCTGAAAGTAAACTTCACACGCTGTTGCTTTTTAACTAAAATACAGTTTGGACCCCATGTAGGCTTAGTGGATACAACAGTGAAATTAAAAATCACAAATTTATTGATTTCTTAGCCTTTTTATTTGCTTACATTTCTTTTAGTTATTTACCTGTTGAATGTCAAAGTAAGTTCCTCCATTCTTTGCTGCAATAGTACATAACATATTGGACATTTTATCTCCTGTGTCAAAGCGTAGTTGTGATCTTGTTTGGGGTTGTCCCTTTCTTTTGTAATGCAGCCTCTGTGGAAGGTGTGGCCGCAATTCAAGCGGACAATTTCCTGTTCGAAATCTGTGTTTGCAGCACAGGTGCGGTTGTCACAAGCTAATAAAGGGTCTGGTTCTTGTCCAAATGCATAACCAAGAGGGAGACAGCGCTGGTCAAGCGTAGAGTCAAGTGTTGGGAAATAATATGGCTGTTAAGGTAACAATTTCAAAAAGTGTCTGTTAATGTATTGTACATGTTTTCATTTAACAATACATGTGCTCTGAAATAATACCTGGTACTTCCGCCTTCCTTTTGGAATCTTCTCTGTTTGCCCTTGATGTGCCCACACATCAGCAAAAGTGTCAATTAAAAATTCGGCTGATGCCAACACCAGCAGAGCCAGGTTTCGTCTTCCTCTCCCTCTAGAGTACTCAGGAAGGAACCACTGAATAAAGTCATGGTCAAACCTTCTCCCACTTATTGCATGAGCCATGATTCTAATTTCCTCTGGCAGGGCCCAAACAGGAACATTTCTGGTGAAACACACAGAGTTAGTCAGCCTATGCGCTAAAAAAAATTCAATTTGTACTTTTCACTATCTAGTACAATTTTGTTTTGTGATGGCAAGCTGAACTTAACTGAATTCTGTATTAATAAAGTCTGAACTGTACACTTACATGTAATTGCTGACAAGTTCACTTATTGTTTCTCTCAGACATCCTAACCTCTATATTTAACTTTTGTTATCAATATAATTACTTGGTAATTGGACCTCCTGTTGTGTAATTCAGGGAGTAATAATGGGCACTATTTCAAATCATAATTTCAAAATTCCTTAATTGCACTCCAATCAGTCCAATTATCATTGTAAATGAAATTAGAATCCCAACCTTCTTAACACAGAGTGGAAAATCTCAACTTTCTTTTCAGTGAAGCTGCTAAGATGTTGTTCAATTATGGTAATGAGTGCTCTGTTCTCCCTTATGTGGTAAACCAGGTCAGACAATTGGCAGAGAGTAGCCTTATCATAATTTCGCCTACGGAATGTAATGAAGACCAAGGACATCCGGAACAAGACATCAAGCCACTGGTGGAAATCGCTTCCTCGAAACACTGTGTTGTACATGTAGAAGATTAATGGCAAGATTTCATCAAACAAGTTGAAGAACAGCATGAATTCTGGGTCTTTACAGACTGGGCCAAACAAATGTAGGACTTCATTGCGAATGATGGTCCATCCACCAAATGCAGCTGTGGTGAGTGTCACAATTTTGTGCGACTTTGGTCTCTTGGGTAGTACCTAATTTCACAGGATGAAAGAACCATACAGTCTGATTGAAGCTTGAAGAAAAATTTGGTTTGACTTGTTGTCCTCCTTACCCAGTAAAATTACCAGAAGTTTAATTTCAGTAGTGGTTATTAATGTCAGTACTGTTTTGTTTTGTTTTGATATACATTGTACATGTACCTTGTTTCTTCCAAAAATTGCCTTGTGTAACATCTCGAAGAAGGGTCTGAACAGTAAAACTGTGGATTCTTCAGAATTCAGGGAAACGTGAAAGGGGCCTTGCCATGGGACAAGGGATGGTACTGGGCTGGCTGGATCAGCTGCTGCATCCCACTAATTAAAACATCAAAAAAGTCAAATAACATTATTTGACATGTATATGTTGTGGTTTAACTTTGGTTTAAATTTTTCAAACCAGTTTTGTAAAACTGATGGTCCACAAAACATAAGAGTCTGATGTGTAATGAACGAAAATATGAAAATGTTTGATATCAAGGATGTGCTCTTGCAGTGCGCAGTGCCACCAGAGATTATTTAGGGTCTCTAAACTATTACAGTACAGTATGTACAGCTCTAAATATAAAATGATCAAATGAAATACAATACAAGTAAGCAACCTCACCTCGGCAACAATTTTTTTGTTGTATTTCCATGTAGGATGATCTCCTGTCAGCACTGCAGCATAATGCTGTAGGTATTCGGTAAGTTCAGGAGCTTCCCTCAGGATATGTTCCAGGGTGGTCTTATAATGCTGAACACTTTTTAGACTTTGTTCGAATTCATCAATGAGCCATGTGCTTTTTAGGAGTTCCAATTCATGCCGGGCTTCATCAGAATAAACCCTGTCCAGAGAAAAACAGAGTACATATCAAAAGTTTATATGTGTAATATAAATGCTGGGTACACCTAATACATGTATTTGATACATATTTAATAAATTAATGTTTTTGTATTTCACCTTAGGTTTTCGCAGCTCTCCCTGGCATCAGTCATGTCTAGATTCCTGTGTTCTGGGGACAGGGTGCTCATGTAGCTTGACTCAAAAAACTGACAGATGGACCTTGAGAAGTGAGTCACAACATCTGCAACATCAATCCCTCCCCTACACTGTTTAACTGCACCATTTTTTATAGTAACTGGAACAGTTCTATGAAGATCCTGGACTGCAGGGGGGCGTGGCAAGGCAGAAACAGATTGTTGAACATCTATTAGAGCAGTACACATGTGCCATGCTGTGCTAGTTTCACTTGAAGTTGGCTGACGCGAGGCATGTATAAAGTGAATGTCATCCTCGATGAGCATGATAAGGGACTTTTCCTGATAGAATGTGAATAGGTTTTAATTAAGTAAGGTTTAAGGTATGCAGCATGCATGTACACTGAATGTAAAATGTAGAGCTCAGTATAAGTGCATGATGTATGTGACCCCTCCCTCTTATTGATTAATCAAAATACAGAAGTAAACAGAATTCAGGTTTGTTCTGTGATGGGTAAAACCTGTTGCCATTGCTTGATCGACACTGTTCAGGTTATTTTGTGGTGTGCACGGTCATGTTGATTTTAGCTTTGTATGTACAATTTAATAATACTTTTCAGCATTTTAATTATTTCATTATTACTCAGACTATATTTCAGAAAGATATATAATTATTCCCTGTTGCTCTATACCTGAATTGCTGTTTTGATTATTTTTCCAACCTCTTTTTTGTTCTTCTCAGCTAGTTCTTTCTGATAATTTCTCACTGAATTTGGGTGTACAGAATAACCCATGACTTGTCCAGCCATCAAAGAGTTGTATGACGCACCACCAAATTTCAAGTTCAGCCCATTTGCCTTTTGCAGCATGTTATTTTTCTGCAAAATTTATACATACACAGATTTCCATTAACTGATACTACTGCCTCAGTGCAAACACTAATCAGGTGGTTTTAGGAAAGCCTGGTTTGTTTCATTATTATTATTATTATTATTATTGTTGTTGTTGTTGTTGTCAGTGATCAACTTGGTGAACCACTTTCTCTGCAAAACCAAACCGTGGATTATTAATGCATACATCACAGAACAAATTGCACCTGGACAGTAAGAATGGGTTAATACAAAATTTTAACAAAAGAGCAGTATGTGAACTTAGGGTCGTTTTTTATGATTTATATGGATGTTGTGGGTCATTTAACGTTATTACAAAGCTTTTACCACTAACCTGATTTCGGAAAAAACTAAGACTGTGCAAAATAGCAACAACCCTTGATCTTTGTAGCTTTGTTCTCTTTTTTGATGGTTGTCGTAACTTCTCATTGTTGTAGATAGCAGTAAATATGTCATTAAATAATCCAGGGGCATGCTGTTCACAAAACTCCTCCATCTTATTTGGGTCATATAGGTTATTGCCTCCATTTTTAAGATAGATTGTGAATGCCCTGTGGAACTGCAGTACAAGGGTGCTGAATGTTGTGTCACCTTTTCAAGGGTCAATAAAAGAAAGAAGAAATTGATATTTTTCACATTATTTTTTTTCTCTGACTGACTTATGTGTCAAGGTGTAAGACCAAAAGGGGATTTACTGTAGAGTGGTATGAATAATTTATTTATATGTGTGTTCATAAATGTAATAATTATTATTTTTGATAAAGATGAGATGTTCATTTGTCACGCTCATGACAAATGAACAAATCATCTTTATCAGTTATTCACTGAGCTTAAAATTCACCATCTTCATTATTTAATGTAGTTATTACTTGCAATGGCCCTGTGATCAGTGGAATGGCAACAGATTAGCCTAAATTATGTTTCCTTTCATATTGAGAAAGTAAGTTGTCTGGTTGTTAATACATACACTGCATATTCTTATTATAGCTAAATATCCCTTTTTTATAAAAGTGTACCTTGAAGCTTCTTTTGAAGTATGCTGTTCTCCTGTCTCAATTCATCATTCATTTCATTTGTTTTTTCTTGTTCTTTCACCAAATTTGTATTTTGCTGAGTTATTTCTGTTGGCAAAATACATTGTAACTATCCACTAAGATATGACCTGTTTGCAGCAAATTTACATGTATTCTGTAATATTTTAATTTATTAGACTATGAGCAGCCCCTATTTATTCACAGTCCACGGACTGTGAAAAAATAGGGGCTGCTCGTAGTCTATAATTTAATTTATTGACTTGATTAAATCTCATTTCTTTATTTTGCTGTTGATTTGTGCTATTATTTGTGGTTCTAAAATCACTCAGGGAAGCAGTCTATTCATTTCTGATAATTTAAACTGAAGACACCCTTGGATGGCTATTCCTTAACATGCAGGAGCTGTTTGGTTGGGGGAATTGACTCATTAACTAACTTTTTGTTTTTCATCTTATCTCAAGCTGAATTTATTTCATGGTTTAGTTGTGGATATGTTATTGTTAAATTAACTTTGGTTTAAAAATTCTTCAAATCATTTGATTTCTATTTTGCTTTGTTGCATATTATGATAAGGAATATACGCGACAATGAAAAATAAAAATTAAACTGGTTTGAACCAAAGAAAAAAATATTTCAAGAATAAATTGAAACCCCAAGAGATGAACATATCACTGTCACACATACCTTCAATTTTTGACAACAAGGTTGCATTTCTCTCTTCGGTTTCTCTTTGTCGTTCTTCCAGTATTTCTTTTTGCCTTTTGAGGTCTTCAATTTTTGTTTGGAGCTCTCTCGAATCAGCTGGGTTTTCTTTGGTCGATTCAGACTTTGAGCGCTAAGCGATTCAAATAAACCGAAAAGGGGGGTGTGACTGGGGGTGTGTCAAAACTCAATTCATTTTATTCCGGGAAAGGGTACAGGGTGAAGGGTGCAGTTATACAAATAAGCCTACCTTTTTTGGAGGGATGTATTCTTCATTGTCACATATCCGCTTGTCTTTGTCAGCCAACAATAAATGGTTTTCACAAATAAATGTTCCAGTGTGGGAAAATTGTTGACAACAATCAAACACCGGAAATAGCCGCCGAGGACATTGAACAAAACTCCCACTGCAACCATTATTAGAATCACGCAGCGGAAAACAGCAATTAATTTTGTTTTGATTCACTTGTTCGTCTAAGTGTTTTTTGCACAGCATCGCTTCATGTAGCAACCCACACGCCCGTGCTTGTGTTTTTGTAATTAATGACACATTACCCCAACAGTCACCCGCGCCAGACGTCTGGGAATCACTTTTGTGGCGTAACACTCTTGGGGCTTTCACACAATGCATGTTTAACAATAAAAAACCGAAACAGCGTAATTACCGAAAATTACATCTTGGAAACAACGGCTGGCAACAATTGACCTTGCCAGGTCGAGTTGTAGCCGCGGTTTGGGCGGGAAAATATGGCGTGTGCAAATACAAAGCAAACCAAGAAGACGAATTTCAGGAAAGTGAACAATCCTTTAATATTCGTTTGAAATTACAAAACTTAAAAGCATTTTAGAGGAAAATTAATACATCAAAACTCCGACTAGCAATGTAAAAATTGCAGACAACGTAAATCTCACATGCTATTTTACGAAAACTCAATTTCGAGAACAAAATCAATGCGGTTGTTTGCGATGGCATACTCACAGTACCGCAGCTTTGGCTAGACAAAGATCCTTTGTTCTTCTGCGTCTCTTCTTTGGCAATCACAACAAAAGTCCTTCTTTAAACAGCATTTACAAATTTTCATACGAACAAGAAAAAAGTCATTTTTGATATGTTTTGCACGAAGAATTAATCTCAAACATATGCCATTCCTGAGCTTAGTGAGTAAGCGACGACCTTAATAAAAGCCAAAAACCTGGCCCGACAGAAAACGAGAAGTGTTGTTGTAGCCTCGTAAATAAGCCACAAAATCCAGCTGATTTTGGCTGCATCTTTTCGTCGATGTTCTCGTAAACAACCTCCATGCATTCTCGCTTCGCAGCAGTTTGTTTCTGACGAGACTGCGAAAGTGTCAGGGCGAGAACAGCGGCGCTGCAGCCTTTTCAATGACGTGTTCGTTTTTGATTCGTCGTCCGCCATTTTGAAAATCGAATGGCGGGAAGAACGCTAAACTCCCATTGCGCATGCTCTGCCGTTTTTGAGCCCTGTCGGGTCACGTGTTGTATAATTGGGTTTCAGATACGAACTCGGCGAAATTTGGAAAACGCAGAATACAGTTAAATTTAATATCTGCTACTGCCCTGCTGACAACAGCCTTCAAGAGCAAGAACTTGCTACCTAACTGTGGAGGAGTTAAGCCATAGGTGTGAGATTCTCGAAGCAAGTCGCCAGTTTGGAAAACAACGCGCCCGAAACGAGAGGAAAATGTCGAAAGGATTAACAAATGCCGTAAATACAAACATTACTCAAAGCAACTTACCTTCTTGCTGTGCAAAACTGTCGACAAACCACAAGAAACATGAAAAACCTATCCATGTTTGGCTGCTGGGGAGAAGCGTTGCAGCTCTTCGCCGGAACTCTGCAAGAGAATTGTGTGCACCTCTGCACCTCAAGCTGTAATGAACGTGGCTTGCGCCGCTGTCGTCGCCTTGTGCATTTCGCGGGCAAATGAGAGAGAGCCTGGGTACGAGGTTGTTTCGCGGGCTGTTCAGCGGCTGTTCATCTGCCGCTGACGAAGCCGCTGACCATTCAGGGATACTTGAGTGACATGTAACAAGTAACGCTCAAATTTGTACTTGCTTTCTGTAAAATTTCTCGAGCGTTTACATGTGCATCAGTGTGTACATGACCGAAAGCAACGGCGTATACCGCGTTTAAACTCGAATAAGCGTCGCGCCGCTTATTCAGCTACGAGAGCTCAATGGACGAGCGGTGAAAAGTGGTCACTTTGAACTGAAGAACATTGCTTTCGATGAAAAGAAATTTCCAATGCTGGTTTAGAGTTGCTTTATGATGGATTTTCAGTATACGGTAAAATTCCGGTTATAAGCCCCCCTCCCCCTCCCCCCGGTATTATAGGCCCATCATGATCTGGAAACAAAAAAGAATATCTATAAACCCTCTCTACTTGATGATGGTACTGAACAGGGATAAATGTTGCTTTAAATTGTATTTCGATCAACACTCACGTGGCTCGTTTCGAAACGGTTTTTATTATTCCGCTTTTTATCCCCTTACCCCCCCCCCCCCCCCCCCTCTCCCCGTCCCGGATATAAGTCCCTCCATTTATAAGCCAAGAGCTTTTAACGGAGTTCCTCGAAGAAGCGCCGCATCGGGATCACGGCGCTTAGGAACTGATTTGGCGCCAAAAGCGGCGCTTATTCAAGAAATACGGTATTTTGCGTCTCAAGCCCAGACTCTGGGGAAATGATTTGCTCATAGGTGAATTTTATTGCGCATGATTAAGTTCTTCGAGGAAGTAAACACCTGAAAATAAAATCTCCCAGAAAGGAAGCGAATCGATAACGCAAAATGTTTTTTTACCGGGGTGGGTACGGCTACACAAACAGGGGTGAAGCTAACCGAAAGCAAACTGTAGTCATCATACACGTTGCCCTAAGCAACAAATAACCGCAAGCAAACTACTTTCCGTCATTCCACCAAACGGGGTAGCCTGCCTGCACGCGTTCAAACGGGAGGGAGAGGAGACGAAAACCGCTCCTCTGTAGTGGTTTCTACACGTTACAGAGCATAGTCCAGTATGGAAAGATTGGTCCCAAAATGAGCATGTTACAAAGTTGGAAAGAAAAGAATTCCTGACTTGCTGCGAATAAGGTCATCCAGCACATTTCATCATGTCCACGAGGACTAAAACGGATAGTTGTGGAAAGAAATAAGCATCTAGGAAAAGGGAGGGAGTTCGAGGAGAAAATGTTGTGCAGTGGATTTAGCATGGAAGGCAGTGCTGTAACTTGCATGTGAGGTACTAGAGACATTTCTAACACGGCTCAAGGCTGAGGGGAATAAATCAAAAGACAATGTTTATTCATCCTTCAATCTCGATGTGACGTCTTTTAGTTTATTTCCTCAAGCCTCCAAGACAAGTTAGAATTTCAATATATCGGATTTGGCCTGTGAATTAGGCCGGACGAAAAAAAAATCCGAAATAGCTCTTAGGCAACTCAAAATTTACATAGCCAAAGATGTAATTTTATTTTCTAAGTAAAAGAGATGTACAGTAAATACAAAATAATAAAGTAATTGAACCTTTGTCTATTAGTCATGTAATTTGTGCTGTTGATTTTCTTTTCGTCTCAAAGTCGATCACCTGGAGAAATAGAAAGAAAACAAAATACAACTGAGTAAATCAAACCTTCATCTCTCTCTTTGCGTACTTCTGTATCAATCCTGTTTGTATAGCATGTATTACAGCCAGTAAAATGAAGCTAGTACCAGAAAACAAAGCTCAGTGCAGCACACCGGGTTAAATGTTCAGCAAATGGAGTTCGAAGAAGAATCCCGATTTCTCGAGCCTCCCAATAACTTGAACTAAAACTCGTTTAAAAGGACACTATCACGGACATTTTTTGGACTTTTTAGTAAAACGGCACCAAAATTACGACAAAGTACTTTCAACCATGCAGGAAATGCTCCTAAAACGTAAAGGGAAAAACTGTTTAAAGAAGAGAGCGATCGAAAATAGTTTTCATCAATTTTTCAAAACCACAAGGACAGAACTTGAAAAAGTGAGGCTGACTTTTTCAAGTTAAGATCAAAAGCTCCCGATGGTATCACAGTGATATCACTCTATATTTAGCTTCAGTACACTGGTGTAGTAATTTAAAGAAAACTTGGGCACTGTCAATAGGTTTACAATGGTGTAAACATATTTTTGGGCTTTGAATTTTTGAAGTTATGTTCGTGACAGTGTCCCCTTAACTTGGCCGGTTTTGCGTTACTCAGTCAAACATTCCAATTTTACTATCGATAACCCGAACACTCGATTTTTCGGAATAATTTTCGTTTCCCTTGGTAGTTTGAGAATTGGGAATTACACTTTTTTGCAGCGTTAAAATTCATATAAACTAAGATAAATCGAATATTTGTGATGTGGTATTACCTGTTCCACGTTACTCTTTGCCAGTCGTTTCATCTCTTCGTTTAAACCATGAGAAGAGCGAAGATCCTGAAAAAATAATGGCAAGGCATTTAAGGACAAGTGTTAACGAGTCAAAACTTGAAAGCCATACTGATATCTCCCTGCTAATTGAGAGCGAAAATTCATCTTCAGAGAATGGAGGGTGAGTCAAAGATAGTCGAAATTTTAAATACTCGAAACTCCATGCTTCTTTGTAGTGGCTTTTGTTTGTCAAAATGCCTGTTTGTGCAGCTCCATGTTTCTCAAACAGAGCTGCAAGAGATACAAAAAAACCTTTCACTTTTTCTTTCCTTTCAGACAGGCATTTTGACAAACAAAAGCCACTTCAAAGAAACAAGGAGTTTGAAGTATTTAAATTTCCCGCTAAACTTCAGGCTGAGCTCTTTGACGTCACGCATACATTACTAGCTCCAAGATGGAGGCGTTCAGTTGTCGAATTTTGGGCTACTTTAGAGAAAGATTTCGTAGGGATTTAGCGCTCGTTGGAAGCTGAAATTTTGGTGAATAACATATTTTTGTATAAACTTTTTATTGGCGTAAAGGAAATAAATGGCCCTTCTGGAGTGAACTTCTCCTTTAACCAATCACAAAGCAGAACGGAAACAATAGATTTCAACATTTTTAACTTCAGCCAATAAAATGCCGAGTACAGAACAATGAAATTTAAACTTGTTCGTTCGCCACAAAAACAGATCGATACAAATTTTGGCTGTAAGGCACTGAGTTTTCAATTCATTTCGATTGTATCCCTTTTGAACTTGGGTAGTTGTGACAGCAACATTTTGAAGGTAAATATTAGCGATGTTTACGAAAGAGAAGTTCGAAACAGGGAAAGCAACGACCGTACCGTTTGTCTCAACTGTTGCGTGGCGGAGTTCGCTCGTGACAATTTCAAGTTTTCTCTACGGCTTCAACTGGAGTTTTCACCGTCGTAGTACCACTTTATTTGGAAATAAATACACGTGCACTATGACGTCATCGACTTCATTCATTCCTCCAGCACCTGTCTTCCAGACTTTGATTTTTCTTTTTAGCTTGCGCCTTCAGTTTTCCTTCCAGACTCTTGGCAGAGATCAAACTTTCATCTTCAAGTCCTAACAGCTGCTTAGCAGTTTCACCAGCTTTGACAAGCTTGTCAGTCTATATCACTTAAATTATGTTAATGGCACATTTTTTCTCACACCTCACTATTATGAACATTAAACGATATCCACTACCACGAGAGTTGAATGTAATGAGTGCAATACCAACACAACCAGCAGCAATTTAGAATTGAAGTGGGGATACCAACAGAGAAGGCAGTGAGACTCACCTTGAGGAAACTTTTACACAGAGAGTACAACCTTTCAGTACATGATTCGTAGAATGGATGGCTGGGGTTAATTCCGTTGTCTTCAAGCGTTTTCTGTACAACTTGACGTAGGCGCTGAAACACAACATTGGAACATTATTTTCTGTTTCTATTTTCCCATATCTAACACTGAAAATCTGTCCCAGCTGGTTTCCCAAATAACCAAGCTTTACGACAATCAACATCATCCTCATGACCATCAGCTTGCGAACTTAGACGTATGTCTGGCTGTCACTTTGTATATTGAATATTGATAACTGCCTACCCAGACGCTTAACAATAAGAGTAAGTTGTATTTAGGGAAGCAACTGGAAAGGAGACATCTTAAAGGTCCTGTACAAGTAAAACGTCAGACTTCTCTTTAAAATTAAAAAAAGTTAGCTTAACAGCCGAAAACGATGGCACTTACAATTTAGGTTTTCTCTGTAGGGAAGACCACGTGGTTGTCTTAAAAAAGGGGTTAGGTTGAAGAAACAAGGCAGATGACACGAGGCTAAGACTAGGTCTTACTTGGCCTCTGTCTTCAGGTGTGGGTGTTGTGCAGGATTAAGGACTGGATTTAAACTTTCATAGGTAAGATAAGTTCATCCTGTTTTCTGCGTGTACTTACTCTCTTGTGTCTCTCTGAACGAGTTTCCTTGCTCTTGTCGTCATTTTCCTGGCTAATTGTACTTTCTACATTAAAAGGAGAAGTGATCAATTATCAGAGTAAATAGAGTCCATTCTTAACTAGTTGACACCGTGTTCGGAATCTGATTGCTTCTTTCATTGGTTTCTAATACTTGAGAGAATATATTCGTGCATGCATTGCACTCCTTGGTATTTCACCGTGGCAATTTTTTATTGCTTTTTTTTTTAAACAAATCAAAGTCGATCCTCAAGCTTGCGCACTAAGGAAAGGCATCTCATGGTAGGAGATTGGCATATGGATCGAGGAGTATAAGCGTTTCCCTCCCTGTAAAGAAACATTTTTACAATTGACTTGTAAGCTAATCAAACCTTTAATTTGTGGTTCTTCTCGCTTTCTTTTCATTGGAACGGTCGGCTTCATTGCCATGGGTGATTTCCTCTTCAGCATCCTTGAGGAAATAAGTCACAAAATATGTTTCATATGGGTCTTGAGAAAGTGAGAGCCAGTGAGGCATTCCGGTTAGTCTAAATGACACATTGGTTTTAAATAGCAGTTCAGTTAGCCTAAGTAACACTCGGGTTAGCTAACAGTTAGCTTAGGTAGGCTGTGGTTAGCTATTACACTGCGATAAGGGATTTCTTGCTGACACAGTTCACATGGCTCGCGAGTCATGCAAGCCATTCTGGTTAGCAAAAATAACACTCCAATTAGCCTACAGTTAGTTTAGGTAGCTTGCGGTTAAATTGTTATTAAGTTATGCCTCGCTGCCTTGCATGCTCCCTTCATACTGTCGTCCAACTTGGTTTTCTATTCACCAAGCAATAGGAAAACAGCAAATATGTTTTAAATGAGGACAATTGTTTGTTGATTAATGACGTCACAAAGGAATGCGATGTTACAACTTGGTGCGATCGATTCATTACGGCTCGGCTGGACTTGGTTGCCTCAAAACGACTTGGATCGACTCGTTACACAGTTGGTTATAAACTTGTAACACAGGAAGACCACTATTTTACCTTCCTGTCAAAGAAGTTGGTTTCCTGCCCTTTACCACACCTCCAGTTCTAGTCAAAGGTACACTGAGCTTCATTAAAGTTTGTTTCTTGTCATTTTTCGCTGCCTTGGTCCCAGTTGGCGTAGAACGGCTATCCAGTGGCTTTTGGTCTCTTTGCACACAAGATGATAATGTCTCGAGCTTAACATGTGAAGACTGAAGATGTGCCAGTTGCGAGTCTTTTGAAACAGCTTCACGAGCATCAAGGCAGTATCTGAACAGGAAGTGATGACAACATCAATAGGTCAAGCTTCCAAAATAAACACTGAAACGCACATTTCCTGTGCAGAATGCTTAGATTCGAGAATGAAATTGTTAATCTCAACTATCCTTGGCCCAAACTGATTAATAATAGAGAAATTTTAACGTGTAACTTTTTCATTGATAAAAATATATCACAATCAGTGTAAAGAGCTATCAACATCGAATTACTGTTAAGAATGTCAGTACATTGTCAAACACTTCTGATTCACATTCATCAATTGGAGTTGATGTCTCATCTCCGAATTCCCAAAAATATCATTCAAAGAAATAAAAGGCAACCACATAATGTGATACAAAAGAAACCATACTCAATGCCGTGGTACAATGCCGCAAGAGCCTCAGGGTAGCACTTCTCCTTCACATCATCAGCGCCTAGCCAAGTACAAATGTAAATATTCATTCCAACAGGCCTTTGTTTAATCATTTTGTAAATAAACAAATCAATAAATAAATAAGTGTAAGTAACTTATAAACTAAGCAAGTGAGTAACTAAGTAAGTAATCAAGTAAGCAACAAAGAAGCAATCAAGTAGATAAACAAGCTTACCACTTGATGTGCTTATCTGGATGTGTCTGTCGCTTTCCTCCTACAAGCAAATTAAAAAAAAAAAACAATTTAACTTCTGTAACATTAACAGCATGGCTATTCAGTTCTATGCAGTTCAGTTTCAATGCCTCCTCCCCCCCCCCCCCCCCCCCTTTAAGGGTGCCAATTCTTTGAATAACCACTACACATGCCCATTTTGTTTTGTATAAAGAAAACTGTTTGTCTGCTTCACTAGAGATCAGTTGCGGAGTAGCTTACAGTGCAAACAAAAATTCTCCAGTTCACAGCATGACACAGCAGCAAACAGCAATACGCAAATATTGCAACACCTTGAAAAGACTGACACAAAACTGTGAAATATTTTTTTATGAAAAATGTGAAAATGCAACTTTGGAGGTTTGAGAGGGTTTTGGGGCATTTTATGATGTCCATAGAAGTAGCGGATACTTTTTTAATAGTTAGCTGGGCACACTGATTTAGCAGGCATTGGGGAAGGTTGTAACATAGTTGAATTTAGATGACCATAATATTTCCACACTTATTATCCAACGATTTTCCTGAAACTTGGCTATGATATGTGTTAAGTTAATATAAGCTGATTCCAGAAAAGTACAAATATACACTATTTACAAGAGCCTTCACGTCTTTTTGGCCAGAGGTCGACAAAGGAGGGTCAACAACAGGTTAAAACAGCATTTGCTAATCTGGAGTAGTTTTTCCTACTAAGATTTAGCATCGTATGTTGGATCTCACCCTGGGTTGAACAGGAACGAGATCACTTATGACAGGCGTCCCATCCATGCGGAACTTCTCCAAGATATCTTGAATACTCAGCGTTGATACTTCAGAACAAAAGGACGACAACAACTTCACTTTATTTGTAAACAAAAGGGATCAAGGTGCAATCTGCATTTGAGTCCAGTGGCACATCAGGCCCGCGATTGTTACTATTAGCATGAAACGTCTAGAAGTATTCTACCCCCACCAGGATAAAATACTAGTGCATCACAGGTTACCTGCCAAATTTAATGGAGGAAGTGTGGACTAGTAGTTAGGGCGCTGGAATTGTTATCCCAGACTGAGAGGTCCTAGGTTCAAATCCTCCTTCCTGCCAGTAGACGGATTTGTCTTTGGTGGTCTCAAATTCAATTCCTCCATGCTCCGTAATAGCAAATGGTCAGCCTGCTGGCAGTTGGGATTTTTAACAAGTTTCTGTTTGATTTACAGTAGTGCTATAATACATGTACACTTAAAATAAAGTATACCTTCTTCTTTACCTCAAGTTTCAAACGAACAAACCATGAAGCTACTGCAAATTACACCATGTATACAGTGTGACACATATCTTTATGACAAATGTATTTGATATATCTCCTTGGAAGGTGATACAAAGCTGCTGGTGACGTTAAGCCATAGGAATCGTATTCAGCAACCTAACACTTAGCAGTTGCTACGCTGGATAAACTAATTTTGAAGGAAAAGAAGCAAGATTTGACTTATGCCCTACCTGATGTTAACAACGGAATAAGTTTTGTTGTCTCTTCTGCAGTAGCACCTTTAACTCTGTAAAGTAAAACAAAAAAAGTAATTTAAATACACCAGCAGTGGTTTTAACAAGTAATTCTAAAGCCAGGTACAGCATTTAAGCCAAACAAACAAAACATGTTGTAAGTTAACTGTTCACAAAGATTTTAAAATTGCACAAGGTGTCGGACAGAATTAAGTCTGAATTGCTTTCACCATTTTTGCCCAATGATGTTGTCATGAAGTTGGAGTCTATTATGAAAATAATTCATATCATAAAAACATCAAAATATAAAAAATAATGAATAGGCAGTATTCCATATTTTCTGATAACCAAACTGGCTGAGAAAATGACTGTGAGTCATCACTGCTGTGAGGAACATATAGATCTAAAACCTTATTTTCGAGTGATATACAGTAGCATATACTGTTCACATTCACTTACCTTGCATTTGGATCATTCTTTATAAGCCAAGCTCTCTCGGGCCATTTACTTGGAGACAATGATAATTCTGTGAATTTACCACAAAATGCACACCATGAAACACAAACAATATTCCACATGCAACTAGAAATAATAGTATCTGATTCAAACAGATCACCACAACTTGTTCTTTCTTATGGGGCAAATGAAGTCTAATTTTGCTTACAAGACAAGTGAGCACTTGAAAGTGAAAGGATAGCAGTAATTGCCAAAAGCACATGACAGCAAAAGAGTGAAAAAAATCATACTCTTAGAGGAAAAGCGATATGTGAATCACTGTTTCTGTGCATCAGATACGAATTCAAAGTAAAGGAGTCAAATGCGTGATTTTCAGGGGACATTACCAGTTGCGTGTCTAAGTAAAACTTCTCTTTTAACAGCGTTGAGCTGATGTTCTTTCCCATCACGAATCATCTTTTCTCTGCAATAATAAAATACATTCATTCTTACCGAATCGGCATTACTTTCAGTAAGACCCGGCATCCGCTGGAGCTCTGGAAGATATTTTGAGGTGAATCACCAGCTAAAATTCATGCAGCTCTCTATAAAGGTGTGATATATTTTACAGTTTCTCATATTGCTCTCTAACGGGTGCCGCAAGGGGGCAGCCACCTTCTTAAAATCTTATTGAAAGCTCTGAATCAGGTACTTAGTACTAGTAAGTACTTAGTACTAGTAACCCTAGATTATTTGCAGCTGTACAGTACCCTTCCCTTTTAATATTTTCGTCCAAAACTGTCAATTTCTGGTTTCAGGGATAAAAAATATGATTACCATTTTGACACTTAAGGCTTGGAGTGCACTTTAATTCTTACTAAAGCTAATCTTAACGAATAATTCATAAGGGTGTAAACTCATCACAGCAAATTAGCTAAATTGAAATGTTAAACTCCTTGGTCATTTTGCTTTATCTGTTTTCTTTTGCCACACCCTGCAAAGTTTTCCCTTCATTTTATTTTCTAAAACGTGGCAGCAGGTTTGGTAACTTGCATTCCCACACAGTAACTGAGGCCCAACCGCAAGATGCATTTCACTCGCATCTTATGGCATTTGAGTGAGGAAAAAGTCGCTAAAAATCGCTTCAAATAAATACAACACCCATACAATAGCAATGTAGAACATGTTTGTTTCCCTGGTGTATTCCAGCATAGTCCACTCTAGTGCAGTCGAGGGAACAAGTGCCAGTTTTGGTAAATATTCACTGGGGCACTCGAAGATCAGGGTTTCCGAACTATTTGATCCAATCAAAAACTAGCAGGAGTGCTCATGAGTACTCCGGAAGCAATAGTGCAAACAAACACATTGTGTTGTTTGGCAACTTCCGGGACGAAAACCGCAGGCTCAGTCACATCTCGGAGAAGTGATTGTGCCATCAAATGGCACTTGTTCCCCCGACTGAGTTAGACCAGTGATATTTCAATGTGAATACTAAGTCAAGCCTAGCATGCCCCTTGGATCAGTGACGAGGACAAAGTATTTTTGATCAGAATCTGGCTGATAATTTATGATTTTGGCATTGTTATCTGACTATGATTGAGGTTTTGATGTTGTTTAGCAACCTAAACAGTCTGTGTGTGATATACTTATGGGGCCAAATTCTGACTTCTTATAGGGCAATAAGGATTGCATTTTACCACTTTCTTTTTACATTCATAAAGGTGGTGGCAAACAAGGACACAATGTTGCAAACAGAAACTGTTCCCTGTTTGCCAACATGAAACAATTTTTTTGGTGTCCAAGACAAACATTTGTTTCTGCAGTAAATGTTTCCCAGTTTGCGTATGGAAATTGTTGTTTCCCACTCATTTGCCCACCCGGAAAACATCATGAGCAACAATTTACTGCAACAATGTTTCCTCGTTCGCCACACAATACTTGCCCATTGGCTGTGGATGTGCGTGAGTGAGATAAACACATTCCACGTTAGGAAAACCGGAGAGCTGGGTCAAGACTTTTGGACTCTATTAGACTCAACACTGAGATTGTATAGTTACCTTTCCTCTTCCAAGAACTTCCATTTTGCTGAACTCATTTGTTCCACAATGTCAGCAGGAGGGTCAGCTGAAAATATGTCATCTGAATTTTCTGCAAAAAAGTATTCATATTTTATATCTTACACTTGGTAAATAACCCATACATCTGCAACAAAAAGTAATGTTGCAAATACTTACTCAGTTCCTGTTGTAACTTTCGCAGCAAGACTTCAGTAAAATTCTGGTCTGTTTCCAAGAAACTATCTGTCAGATCTGGAAATCGTAAGGGTCCTCCCACTGCAAGAGAAGTATAACCATGATGAGGCATTCATCATTTCTAAGATAATAAGCCCAAAATCAAACGTCTGTTGGAAGGAGTGTAAGACCAAAGTTCCGAAAATCAAACGTTTGGTTTTTAGAACTTATACCTTATTTTATCTTCTGTAAAATGGGGATATAGTACCCTTACCCGACTGACATCAGTGGCATAATGGGTCAAAGAAAACTGGACACAGTTTCCTGTAAATTGAAGCAGCTGTATGAAATTTGTTGCTATTTTTGTTGTTGTTGTTGTTGTTGACACTGCTGCTACAAGTGAAGATTGATGTCTGCTACCCTTTGGTTCGTTTCTCAAAGCTTTTACTAACTTTTCAAATGACTAAAAATCTGACAAATAGTTAAATTTACACAAGTGCAAAAACATTGTGGTCAGCTCACTGTTAGTGGAAAGTGGCAATAAAATTTACCTGAAAATGACACTGGGAAAACCCCATTTGAAATAGAATTAATTACCTTGACAATGTATTAGTGCAACCTAAAGTGTTTGGTGTAAGACCTGCGGACTTTTAAGACTCACCTTCTTGATCGTTTGAAATGAGATATGAAGAATGGATCGAGGACAACTCTTGCTGTATCCAGCCATTAAGCTGTTCAGGTGGTCTCAAAACATACAAACTCAGTTCTTTTTCAGTACTGCCACATATAAGACACACCCGTCTGCATGACACCTGGTCTTCATGTCCATCTTTGAATTCAGGTTTATTGGTTACTGAAATTGTTCCAAAACAAGCAGTAAAATCAGTTGTAACATCTCACTGAAAGTGCCCCTGTGATCAAATTTTTTATTTATTTTTTTACATTTTTGTGTACTTTAAGACTTCCTTGCTCGTCTTGCCAAATTTCGATCCATTTTGGACATCACAAGTTCTTTTATTTTAACATCTATTCCCAAGAATTTGCGCAGCCACTATTACTGGTAATCAACCTTGTTCTAAGGCTCGGTTGCGAATGGGAGAAAGTGATGTTAAAGGCTCAAAAATACCTCAGAGGTTGAAGTTATAAAACAATAAGAATTGAAAATCACGTAAAAAGCAACAAAAACTGAATACTTGTTCTTCGTGCAAATTGTATTACTTATTCTTATTACAATTTTAACCGCCCACTCGCCCACGCGAGGGTCAAAACTGTCGGGTAAGTACAAATCACAGATCACTCGCCTGGTTTGGCGAGTACGATTTTCAGATCCAGAATAATTATATTATTCAAAATAAGCATAACTTTCCACTTCCTACTTTAAAATAATCTACGCTGTCCACAACTAATGGTTCGCAAACATACAGTTCACTTGGTGACCCTTGGTAATCGCTAAATGATGAAGAAACCTTGAAAATGAACTGAGAAACTCAACGAAAACCTTGTAGACTTTCTTAAACTAGCTTAAACTAAGGAACATTGTCAAACGTGATTAAAAATTAAAGTTGGATATTTTATGTTCGTGGGCAGAGGAGGAGGAGGGGGTGCTAAATGTTTGTGTGGAGATAGGAGACTTGGGGAGTAAAAAATTATCTGGGCGAGTGCAGCTTGAAGGTCATTCGCCCAAATGGCGAGCGCTCCAAAATTTTCGTTTCCAACCCTGCGGTGGGGTATGTTCGAGCCTTTGATGTCACTTTCTCCCATTTGTAGCCAAGCCTTGGAACAAGGTTGAATAATCGTAATTCTTGGAAATAAAAGTTAAAATAAAATGACTTCAGATGTTCATGATGGGCTGAAATTTGGCAAGAAAGTCTAATTTTACACAAAACTATAAAAAATTGATCATAGGGGAACTTTAATGCAGTCCTGCTCATGACGTCGTTGTATAGAGATCAGTGCAGTGTTTCTGATTGGTTGTTGATCAGTTTTGGATTTTCGTGCCCACTCAACAACCAAAATGCAATCAGAGACACTATATGGATTTTTGTTGATCTACGTCATCAATATGAAAAATTCAAGACGGTTTCTTCTGAAAGTTCAAGCAAAAAGTGCAAAAATCATTTACCAAAAACATATTCAAAGAACGCTAACGTTTTGTATACTATTTGAAACATCTCACTGTAATTTATTTTTATAAGTGACCCGAGGTTAAAGTTTAGAGCATACTCGAGGAAATTAAGGTCAAACCTTGTAAAAATGCTTAAAATGCATGTTGTTTTCTTTTGAACTGATGTGAAACTTCTGTTTTAACTTAAGTTTGGATAACTTCAAATTCATTTTTTTCTGACAGGGTCAGCTTAGGGCTAAAGTTTTGATAAGTTCGTCGACTGTATTCAAACTGTTAACATGCTATGAGTTTTTTGGCATCTTTATTTTTGCCTTTATCGCTCGATTGTTCAGCGGAAACCGTCTTAAGGCGCTTCCTATTTGACAGAACTTGCCGGCTGGTCTGGCGGTTTTGAATGTGAAATGAGCCTTTTCCACGCGATTTTCCCACAAATTCACCATGACAATATGTAATATTTATGTATTGACTGATTTGACAGGACAAATCTGACTAACAATGGATTTCTGTTCTCGAATATACCGGTCTGGCTGGCCAATTCTGACAAATGGCAAGCGCCAAAAGCCCAGTTTTCCCCACTTCATGTGGCTTTGCGGCCATGCAGCATTGTTTTCAAGCATCGGGCATGTAAAATGAATGAATGATGGATGAAACTGAGCTATTAATTCCTAAGCATCTTTAGAGTAGAAAACGTGTGTTGAATGCAAGTTAACACCATAAAAAGTTTGGTTACAAAAATAATGTACTCAGTAAAAGAAAAAAAAAAGCACCCATGTTGTGGATCTTACTCAAATGGTCTTGAGATTTGACAAAATTAAACCAAGCTTCTTTATTCTTTCTTTTCAATAAGTGCTTGGATAGTGTAAAAACTTGTAAGCTTCCAATCAGGGCTATCTCCTGCAAAGAAAAATTCACATTTCAACACGTCACTGAGTTTTATTTTAGACACATACATTACTTCAAAGCACAAAAAAAACATCCCTCAACATCTACCATCAAGAAAATGCATGATTTTTGCACAAGTTGTCTAAAATATTAATTATACTGCTTTCTTTGGAGTCCAGACTGCCGCCAGGGTCTATTTCAACATGGTGTGGCCAAGTAGTTGAACTTGGGACTACCAAGAACAAATCTAGCTAGGAAGAAGGGGCATACTACCACTTCTTTTCAGTTGCATGAGAATCTTGTTCAGGATTGCTTAATTAACTGAATATCTCTCTACTGAGTATAGAAATGAAGGGCAATATTGAGTCACAATTTGATTACCACATTTACTAGAATAAGCACCACCCTTGAATAAGCACTACATTTGGGACAAAAAGAGTCTGAATGAGAGTCACGGTCCGGTGTGGCACTTATTTGAGGAATTCCATATATTAACTAGAAACCCACTGGAAATTGGAGATGTTCTTCAGTTCAAAGTGATTATATTTCAAAGCTCGCCCATAAAGTTCTCTATCCAGAAGGTGCCAGAAGAGTTGAATATTGACAATCAAAAGATGCTTCCATTTTTGATTTGATTAACAGATATAATATCTTTGTCACATGCAATTTTTAAATAAGCACCACCCTTGAATATGTGCAGCAAATACCGTAAAAACTGGTGTATAAGCCGCACTAGTAACTTAGGCGCCCCAGGCTACCGGGCGCTCGTTAGGCAGCAGCCTTGCAGGCCCATCGCCAAAAGACACGTGGAACGCCTGGAGGTTGAAAATTATTCACGGACGAAAAGCGTGGTTTTCGTCGCTGTTTTGAGGGAAAAAGCTTTTTCAAAATGATCAGTCTCTTTGTTATTTTTGTTTGTGAGGATAGTAAAGAGCTGCTTTGTCGCCTTTATGGAGCAATTTTTCAGTTTTATGTGCAAAAAAGCCCAGAGGATGCGGAGGATGCAGATGTGAGTGATTTATGTGGACCCGCACGGGCGCATCCTGTCAGATGCCCTGTTTGCATGCAATGGTCTTGTAGATAAGCCGCACCCACGATTTTGAGTCAAAAATTTCGGCAAAAAAGTGCGGCTTATACACGAGTTTTTACGGTAAAAGGTGCGAAAATATTAATAAGCACCGCAATGCTTATTCGAGTAAATACGGTACTTGAATGAAATAACACTCACCATATACTTTTCTAAAGAAAGCCATTCAACTAATTTTGCTGAAAGTTTTGTGGAAGAGCACTCCACACTACTGTGTATCCAGCACAACATTTAGTCAAGGGAAGTTTATCATGTTGCTTTTGCATGCAAGCAGTGAGTAAGGTCAAGTTTTTCTTGCATACACGTATATGTTATCATTTAAATTTATTTTTTTGGTTTAAAAATTTCCAAACTGAGTTTGAAATTTTATTTTCCTTTATTTCGGATTATATAATGGCAGGTAAACTGAGACAATGAAGACTGTGAGCAGTTGGTGTTTGTTCCTGAAATCTTCTGCATGGCCGGAAAAGTTAATGAATTAGGCGTGCAGCTTGCGGCTTTGCCGCTCATCACTTGATCTAGGTTCGCATAATTCACAGTTGTGTTTTCGCATAGAATGTAGAGACAATGAAAAATAAAGTCAAACTGGTTTGAAAAAATTTAAACAAAAGGTAAATTTAAACAACAACAGTGGCCTAATGGTTAGTGTGCTTGATCCAGATTGAGCAGTCCAGGTTTGAGCCCTGACCAGGGCACTGTATTATCTTATAGTGGCTCTCTCCACCCAGGCATATAAACAGGTAATAGCAAATTTAATGCTAGGGGTAAACCTACATTGGACTAGCATCCCATCTAGAAACCAAAATAAGCTCCTGCCTGATGGGTCACTTGGCTCAAATGCAGTAACCTTCCTTTACCTGATGTATATGCAGCCCTAGTCAACCTAGCCTGCGTAGCAAGCGTTCCCGTACGAGCGAAGTGCTATGTGTCGCGTGCGAGCGAAGATTCTAGTCGCGCGAAAATTGGGGCGAGAGCAAAAAAGGGAAAGGAGCGGGGAGGGGGTGGGGCAGCGAGGGAACGCTTGCAAGCAAACCCCACGATTCTGAAAAACCCGTTCGCCCACGAACGGGGCTTCTGATTGGTGCGGCGCGGTCATGCTGATTGATAAGTGTATCGAATTCACCTGATTGATTTGAACCAGGCGCGAAATGATATTCGAGCGTGACTCAGGCGACAAATCGTTCTAGCTTCGATAAACTAGATCTGAGCTCAGCGGAATTCGCTTGTTCTCTGAAGATGGATCAACGTAGGGTATTATATGCCATCAATTTGTCTATTGATTGTGCCTGTCTGATGGATTTGGCAAAAGCGTTTTTTTTTCTTCAGCTCAGTTGTGCGGGTGCGAAGGAAAACGGCAAGGAGGAACAGGTTTTGCCAGCATTATTTGGCAACTTCAACTTAGATTCCGAGTCGTTTTACTTATTCTGACGTGAAAGAAGTCGGCGGCGACTCATCCTTTGTTTTGCAAAATTTAAAGCCAGCCAATTTGCTCACGCTGACAGTTTTCAAAACAACCGCTTCCAGTGCGGACGCTAAACGGTTTTAAATATTTTTTTCCCCGTAGGACAATATAATACCGTTAAACTGCTAGACTGTAGAAGTTCAACCTCACGAAAGCCGAACATTCTACTAATTATTTAAAAGCTCCAGACAAACTGTAGAGCTTTTGTGATTTCCCTTTGTGAGTTTCCGGCCGATTGAAATGTGAGCGGTCTTGTTCAACACGCGAAAAATTGTTCTGTTTCGAATTTAAATTAAGCTTATAGTTAAAGTGTTGACACCATCACTTTCGCTAGATGGAAAACGCTTCTTTTATTCCCCGAAAATCTGAAGTATTTTGGCTTTTAAAAAGCATTTTGAAGCTAAATGATGCTGTTGTGTGACTCGCTGAAAAATAGCGCCATCGACAAGTTGTCAATCTATGAATGAACTCACCCGTGAAGAAATCGGTGGGCGTTTTTCAGAATCGTGGGGTTTGCTTGCAAGCGTTCCCTCGTTGCCCCACCCCCTCCCTGCTCCTTTTCCTGTTTTGCTCTCGCCTCAATTTTCGCGCGACCAGAATCTTTACTCGAGCGACACATAGCTCTTCGTTCGCACGGGAACGCTTGCTACGCAGGCTATAGTCAACCCTGAACCGGATAGGCTTAGTAGTTAAAATGGATGCCACTTTTCAAGCAAGTCTCAGGGCACTTGATTTTGTAAGTTGAATACATGCAAACTTGATTCATTTTCAGTAGTACCACATATTAGGCAACACCCCTAACCTTCACAACCATCTTTGGATTATGGTTTGTTGGTGGCTAAAAACAACTCTTAACGAGCAGTTTTGCCACAAAAAAGGATACAGGCCCAGTCTTATTGGCACAAACATGTGAAAAGGAACAGTGTACTTTTGAACTTTGCAGAGAATAGTTATTTCAGGTGCAATGCAAAGACTGCTGCCAACATCAGTGGAACCTTTCTTATTCCTAAACATGAATAAAAAACACGACGAATACAATGTATCAATGCCCAAACAAATAATCAATAAAAAATAATTGTTAAATATAACACACTGTAATTCATGCTAAGTTTATGCCTGGGGCGTCTATTAAATTTTAGGGGTCTTAGGAGGGGCATTGAATAGATATGAGGTGTTTATTAGAGAAAGGCGTTTATTTCACTTTAACGTAAACAAAGCAAAATTAATAAGGTGCATAGTTTGCTTGCGGAGTATGATAGAAAACAAAGTTTATGAGTGGGAGACTAATCCAATCTGCGCAGATGTCGTTCATAGTCTGATATCAATGTCTTCATCGTCATCGGGCCAACCATGAAGGCATCGTTGGCCTTTTTATCCCCTCTTCGATGGTTGAAGCGATTCTTGGGGGGCATCTATTGGACACGGGGCATTTATTAGAGGGGGTGTCTAATACAGACTTTTTACCTCAAGGGGGGAGCTTATTAGATACGAGGCGTTTAATTGAGAGTGGGCATTTGTTAGATCATTTATGGTCATATTTGGCTCGAGATGGTGAAAGAAAAGAGCAGTCCTTGCTCTGAAAGGACTGGATACAAATTAAAATTTCAGAGGGATGTTAATTACTAACACAGTCGTCGGCAATTCACTGCTCAACTGATTCATAAAATTCAAATTATTTGTACTATATTAACATTTTATGTCAATTCTATCTAATTCCTGTAAAGAACAGAGGTCTAAAGGTGTTCACACGACTTCACAGTAACAATTATAATAATTGTTTAGTTATGAATTGGTTTGACATTTGTATCAATCAGCCAAAACTCAAGAAAGACAGGACAACAGAAGTCCGGCAAGAAACACAAGCACTGGCTTTATTTTAAGTGAAGCCCACATGGAACTGACGCCATCTAACATACGGGAACTAAATGACGTAATGATGTGACGACATGCCACGCAACATGTCACACATTGACTGTAAGAACTGTAATCAATTACAAAGTGCCTAACCTCTTTTGATTAAGTTTGGGTTCAGCCTTTTTCTTGTTTCTTCCACAACACAAATTGAATCCTGGTAATTCAGTTCTTGATTGACCCTAAAATTGAAATAAGAATGGGTATTAATCAAAGGCTCCTGTGAACCAGCTAATGGTTGAATAGGCCTTATTTACCAAATACAGTGGCCATTTTAATTCCGATTGCTTCAGAAAGATATTAGGGGATTCTCAGGAGGCAAATTAATATGTATTATAGTACAGAATGCAAAGGGGTCGATTAATTAAATGTTTTATTAGCAAAATATATGTATTTGCTCCCCTGGGCATCTCAAAATAGCTGTTTGAAACAATAGAATTCAGGATGGTGGTCGGTAAAAAGGTCCATTGGAATAATCCAGGTTTAGTGCATAAATTAATTATTGTTTAACAGGAATTGAGTGAACGATGAGGTGAATTTGAGGTTGGCTGCTAAACCTCATGCTCGTGAGAGGAAGTGTGGACTGCGGCAACTAACTCGGAAGGGCGGAAAAGCTCTGTGAAGGTGTGATCAGGATAGATAAAGGTGAATGCTTAACTTTGTGGAATGACTTTGCCGTCACCATGAGCTAAAATGGATGCGGCACAGGAATAAAAAGCATAGACAACTATGGGTAATTAAAACATTTTGGGTAGTTAAAACATTTTGTTTCAATGTTTGCCCACATTAGCCCTGAAAAGCACCATTGGGGAGTGGTCAAGTAAGATGTTTAACATAACTTTTCAGAGAAAATACCTCACAGAAGACCAAAGACCCTCTCCACACAACAGATGGATTAAATAAGTTTGCAGTTGCATTATTTTCGTTGAGCTGTGCCACAGAAAACTTCAGGCCCTTCTTCCAAGACTTGTTGAAGGAACTCCTTTAACAAAAAAAAAGTCATTTTTTTTGTTTAAATACAAAAGTTAAGAACATGCTGTTAAAAATCCTGATGTTACAGTCCAAGTCCGCCACACTGAAATGGGCAGTGTTGCTAGATACTACAATCGACATACGCAAATATCCAGCATCCTACGAGCAGAGTTCCCTACAATATTCTTTATGTAATTCTTTGTAACAAGAAACGCTTTGAAAATTTCAGTGTATTTGTACCTGATTGATTGTATATACCTGATTGAAGAAACGTTGACCCTGAATTTTAAGCATAAACCATGAACAATGCGACCCAAATGTTTGTACCAGTAATCACATGGTTTCGAGTGCAATTTGGAATAAATAAGCACAAGTAAATTTTTCAAAGGCTAACAAAATTGCACGAGCCCGTAGGGCGAGTGCAATTTGTAGTCTTTGAAAATTTTACGAGTGCTTATTTATTCCAAATTGCACGAGAAAAATCATGTGATTACTAGTTAATAATATACAAGCAACTATTTCAGACAGGCTATGTTATTTTTCGTGACAAAGTCATGTGTCGAGCGCCTGGCTGTAAATTTGACGTGTGAATTCATGCGTAAATATTCAATTCATGCACTCGCTGAAAGTGCTGCATGAAACGTTTTTAGTTCAGAATTAGTCTTCTCACCGTTAAATTTGAAGAACTTGAATAGCAAAGCAAGATGAAATTTTTCTTAGCGGCTAAGGTTCTGCTGCTGTTCTTTTCGGTGAGTTTAAGAAACTCCGTCTGTGCCTTGTTTGCGCACGGTCGAGCCGAAAACAGCCTTCAGCACATGATGTTTTGACAGAATATCGAAATACTGAACTAGAATCCACCGAAGGGATCTTCTCAGTGCAGAGGAGAGCATTCAGCTACAACTCCGTATTGCTGGCTGATTTCACCGGACGTTCTACAGGTTAGATTTGCCTTTTAATACCACTTTTGGCGCCTTTTGTTATTGAGCGAGCTTTAACAACAGCTGCAAAAATTTAGCTAAGCTTACCTAATTTCAAACCTTTCTCTCTCTCTTCAAAACTAAGAAGTAGTCTGTTCCTAGGCAGTCTGGTTAGTACTTCTTCGCGTTTCCCTTCAGAGAATTGAAGTATTTAGAGTATATGTTTCGGCGAGGAATGTCAGTGCCGCTATTGGCGTATTAAAATTGGCCATCGGCCTGAGTATAATTTCAAGTTTATCTTTTACACCTCTCGACCGTTGGTTATTTTTGTAGTGCTCTTTTACTTTGCGTTATTTTCAAGCTTTCCAATAAAATTGTGTTATAAAGATCAAACAATTTTGTCTCACTTTTGTCCGCCATTTTGTTTGTCCGACATGGATTTTGCACGAAGCTGGCGTAAATGTCAATCATTTTCAATTTCACCGTTTTGCACTGCTAATTTCACGTTTTGCACTGCCAATTTCACTTTCTGCACTGGTTTGGAATTAATTGACGTGTTCTTAGCCAATCAGAATGAAGAAATTGCTGCTTGTATATTATTAACTGGGAAATGGGAAAAAAAAAATTTGTCATCGTCTGCGACAAAATAAACATAATAAGACAGGTTGCATAAATCACGCTTTTTAGGCTCTCAAAGAAGGAAAGCATCTTGATTATCAATAAAATGAATATTACTAAGCTAACCAATGCTATCTATCCAGAATTCCATTGGGTCACATCGTTCATGGTTTATGCTTTTCACGGGGTCAATATTTCTTCAATTAGGTGTATGTCTAGAAAGTAAAGGTTCTAATATGTTCCATTCCCCTAGATATAGATATCAACAGTAATCATTAAGGTTCATTTAAACATACATGTATGCAACAATTCACACCAAATTTGAGTTCACAGTTACAGAATGGAACTTACCTGTCAAAGTCATTGCTGCAAAGAACAGTGATGCTGGCATTGTGCCATTGCTGTAAACGTTTCAAAGCTCCAAACAGGTGCAAATGAGACCTGAATCATTCAACAGTTGTACAAATGATAAGAATTAATCTTAAAAAATTAATAATTAATAATAATTCGAAGTACTCAGCAAAAAGGTGACTCAAAATCGGGTCTATGTTCTAGGTATTGTTTGTAGCAAACCAACTATTTGTAAAATCAGGTCAGATTGAATTGTTGGAAATGGCATAAAACAAGCACTCTTCAAAAAAATATTTCTTACAAGAAAACTGTTTATAATATTCCATCTTAATAAGATAAATACATTACCTGATTGGCATGCCATTTTTCCCACAAATGAACCAAAAGATGTCAATGGGAACTCCCTCTAATAAAGAAACAGAACATTGCGGTAAATAAAAACAGACACCTATAAAATCCTGGGGCCTCCGGCAATCACGTCTGCATTGGGCAAATGTGCAGCAGCTTATAACAGTTTAGGTAACATAAAACAACAAGGACCTAGTATTTCTTCTCCCCTCACCCTACCCCCAGATAGATGTTAGTCCACTGCAGGCTTATCCCAGCATTAAATTTGCTGGTACCATTACAGGCTAACCATCCTATGTTTGGTGATTACAGCTTGCCAATATAAATGTTCAAATTTCTTTAGGAATTGCTATTGTAAACATTTAAGTTTCCTTAAGATGGCTCTTATGGCTGCGTATTTGCAATGGAATGAAGTAGAAATGTTTAAGTTTGTTTTTATGCAGAACATTTTTTTGGTGATTTGAAGTGTACTTAAGAAGTCTATGAGTTTAAGTTTTGACTTGTATACAATTATTTACACAAGGCATGCAACATTGAAGAATCTGGTACCTCCTCTGGAATGTAGCCAAACAATAAAAGCATATTTTTAATAGTCTTTAATAGTTAGTGATTATTTACAGCAAAAAGAAATTAATTCTTTCTTCAGTTTATTACGAAAAACCATCAATCAGATATCTACTGTATAAGAGAACTACCTTGGTCTGGGAAATCATCAGCAAGTTGGTGAAGTCTTTCAGAAATTTCAACATCACTGCGAGTACTATTTTGGGATTGAAAAACAAAAGAAATAAAAATTGACTGAAACTGTAAAATGTTTGGCTGAAAAGAAAGGACTAAGTAATAAATTGAGAGGAAGGAAGAAAAGAATGAAGGGAGGGAGAATGAAGAATGAAGAAATGGTTCATTATCAACCATGTCTGTGGAACTTAAATCTATACGCTGATTACAGGTACATCAATAATTAACAGATGGTCTGGTAAGGCCCATTTCTGTCCTTGTTGCAGAACAACAAGTGACAAATGACACTCAAAATAAGAAAAAAATAGGACCTATCTTTGAGTTCTATCCTCTTAACAATGTCAACAGCAAACTCTCTTCCACAAGTCAATGCATTACTTAACAGTTAACAGACATAATGGCGTGCTACATCCTCCCAGAATCACTTACATGCTACCAAAGCACAAAGAAAGACTTTGCACAAGGCACAAGTTTCAGAAGAAAATCAATCAAACAGATTGGGAATTCTTGACATAATTGTTTCAGCTTTTTTGTAGACCTTATCACTTTTACTGATAACTTTATCTCAATTATTTCAATTGGTTTCCATACACTAAATAAAGGACCCTATAAAAAAGCAAAACATATCAATTTCTTGGGAGAATAGGAGAAAATAGGAAAAAATTGGAACTTGACACCCTGCATTGTTGAAAGCTATATTGCACAAATGTTTTTGCAGGTTTCATTTTGCTTCACCCTAATTGTCCTGACCATTGGATTGCCATGGCTAAATTCAGGGGGTTTTCAGCAAATGACAAGTTTCTTGAGGTCCTCTACTCCATTGTTCAATAAGCAGAGGATCTGTGAAGTTAATTACCAGTGATTTCTTATTTCCAGACATCATTGCCCTTTGTAGAATGGCATTCACTCATTAGGCCATTTTATTTGTTCCTTATTCATATTTGTACCTTATTATTGTCACACATTTTACACACTTTCTGCGTTCTTCCGCTTTTTACACATCTTTACATTTGTATACATACAGGCCTACATGGAAAACTTTTTCTATCCCTGATGATGTTGTGGATCAACAAAAGCTTGCATTTTAGGAAAACCCAACTTCAAAACAATGTGGTCAATGTGGGCATATTCATGTGTATATATACCCAGCATTCGGCACCATAATGCACTGCACATGGAAAGCAAAGCCATTACGTAACTGTCTACAGAAGTAAACACAGCAACAACCCTAAGTGAGGGAAAGGCAATCGTAAACAAGATGAAATGTAATCAACAGGGACAAACAACTCATCAAAGACCGGTTAAAAGTGCAATGCCTACAATTTGGAGTAGTCAACAGTCAAGGTATCAGCAAAATGATATCAAGGATACCAAAAGTCCTCAACAAACATGAGGACATCATGATTCGCAGTAGAGACTGGGATGAGCACAAGACTGTTGAACAGCTGCTACAGACCCCACCTGACCTTGCGACGTATTATCGTATAAAGCTCAAATTTGACATTCAGTGAATTCCATGGACACTTGTTTTCACAGGAAGGCCTACAACTGACCCCAACCAAGATTCAAGCTGTCCAAAACTGTGCTCCACCAGTGTCCAAAGAGGAACAAGCATCCTTTCTTCAAATGGTAGCCTACATGTACCTGTCAAGATACATCAGCTGCATCAGCAATTTTTCCAGCTGGTGCGAACCACTGAGAAAGCTCGAAAAAGTGAACACAAAGTTTGAATAGTTGAAAGAACAAGAACAAGCTTTCAAGGACCTAAAAGCAGCCATAACAGTTGCTCCAGTCCTAATTCCATGCCATCCAGACTGTCAAACACTTGCCACCCATGGCAGCAGCCCAGCAGGATTAGGAGGAGAACTATTCCAGAAAACTGACAATGAATTTCAACTAGTACATTATGTGAGCCCCAAATGGGGAGGGAAGCACTTGCAGCACAATTTACTTCAACCAGGCTCCAGATCCACCTGTTAGGCACACCAAAATTGCAGTAAGCCACAGACCACAAGTGGCTGCTTCTTACACTATTCAACAACCTGACTGCCTCCAAGAGTTGCAAGATTAGCCCTGAAGATGCAAAACCTCAACTTTGAAATGATCCACATCCCTGGAAAAACATCATGGCTGACTACATGTCCAGACACCCACGACCAGAGACAGGTAGCAACCATCTTGAGAAATAATTATGCCATCACCACCATCCAATCAGATACAAAGAGCAGTTCATCACAAACGATTGAACTGGAGGTTAGTTTTGGCTTCTTAAAAAAGCAATTGGGAGATCCACGCAGTGGAAGGAGAGTTCTGAGATTGCAAAATCGATGACAAGAGGAAAGGAGCCTCAACCTTCAGTAAGGAGGTTGCTCAAACTTCCTTACAAATTAAATTTACATTTTAATTTAATTTAATTTAATTTAATTTTTTTTAAAAATTATCAGCAAATTCTTGAATAAGGCAAAATTTTTATGACATTTCGACAACAAACAACAACATGTGGGCCACGGTACCAATCTTTGGAGAGGCATTGCAATAATAATACAGTGACTTTGTGTGACATTTGAAAAAGGATTTAGATTGGCAAGCACTATAAAAACCTATGAAAGATTGTAAATATTGTTAACGTTGTCCACCTAACAATCAAGTTTGCCATTTTTTGCCTGTTTTTTTTTTCAGTAAGACCAGTTCTCTTAACGACTCTTTGTGAATGATTTTTAGAACACAATGAGGTGCTTGTTTTCTTGACGGACGATTTCATGAATAAATAGGCACATGAGAACTGCTCACTTCTAAAAACGGTATGAGTTTCCAAAGCAGAAGGGAAAGATAGGCACTTAGAGCACAACTAGACTCTACTGGCCAATCAAGCAGTCACTATGAAAGCTGTTAGACAGCTGAAATTATCTACCAAGTGACCAGAGTTTACAGATATTGGAAAAAAAGTCAATGTATGTGGTATTGCAACAACTGACACATCAGGCACTCAGAAGAAAAAGCAAGCAAAGCACTAAGCTGACTTAATATATAACACTGAGGATACACCCAACACTGAAGAAGATGGAGCAAAGTTAGAGAGAAAGAAAAAGGACAAGTCTCATTTGTATGAGAAAACCTTGAAGTGGTTGCCTAATATTGGGACCAAGTGGTTTGAAGTCACCAAAGTAAAGTGTACTTCAAAGCACTCTTGGCAGAGCTAACAGGTGAATACAGAATACAGTACAAAGACTAAATACAAAACACTGGACCCTGCCCCAGGTCCTGTATTCACTGACCAGTCCAGTCAAGAGAACACACCTAAAGGAATGACAGTTACATGTACCCTACACTGTTCACGGGTAGTTAACTGCCAGCCTCCAAAGGCTTGGCTGCACAACAGTCACCTGTAGACTGCACCACTCAGGGAGAGCAGCCAGCCTCCAACAGCCTTACCTAATTGCATACTTTATTAAACATTTTAGAAATAGTTTGGATGAATGTTATATCCTGTGCGACTTACACGAAGTAGTTGTTAGATGATATATCTAGTGTGACTTACATGGAGTATGTTAAGAATTAAACCATGTGCTTTTGGAGTGTACTCATCGAGCTCAAGTCAATTTGGAGTGTTACATTGGCGACGAGGAGAAAAATAAGAGAGAATTACGACGGAACAAACAGCAGCTGCCAATGAAGCAGCAGCACCAACAAACTCTGCAACAACAGCAGCAACAGCAAGAGCAACAAGTGGAGCAGCACAAGCGATTCAAGTCATCACAGAGACTAGAAACCTTCGAACACAGCCATTTATCATTCCCGACAGAGCAAGAAATTCGAGAAATTCCAATACTTCAGGATTACGGAGGCCATCAATAATGATGCTATAATAATTTAGGGCGGGAAAGAGATAGCTCAATTAGAAAATAGTCTACCGGATCCAGAGGTGGAAGATGTGTACCTGAAGTTGCATACAAAGCTGAATGATCACTTCACTACAAACAAGAATAAGCATCATGCGAGGTATAAATTTTTTAAAATGAGGCCACACATGGGTGAAACCACAAGTGCATGCGCAGCAAGGCTGTGAGAGAAAGCAAAGGAATGTGAGTTTGGAGCTACATTCAACGAGAAAACTTTGGAGCACATAATTCAAACCATTGATAACAAGAAGATGATTGAGAAAGCCATAAGCAAGGTGTGGGACCTAACAAAATTTCTGACCGAGGCAAACCAGACGGAGGATATTGCAAGGCAAATGAAAGATATGGGAACTGAGAATGTTTCTCTTGTGCATTCTGATTTGCCATACCCCAAACAACAAAGCAGTGAATTTACCAAAAACACAGCAGCCTGGGAAAAACACAAATGTCAATATTGTGGATTGCTTGGAGTCCATGAGAAAGGAAAGTGGTCGAAAAGTTTGCAGAATTCTGCATCGGTGAAACGAACGAAACCTATGAAAGATTTATATTTAATCGCTGGGATCAAGAAGAAAACGAAAGCATCGATCAATACGTGACAACATTGCGAAAGCTCGCGCAGACATGCAATTTCTGTAGTTGTCTACACGACTCTCTTATCCGAGATCGGCTGGTTCTAGGAATTAGAGATGAATCGATCCGAAAAAAATTACTGTAAGAAAAGAAGCTCAGCCTCTCACGCGCAATAGATGTCGGAAGAAGCAGTGAAACCACCAATATGCGTCTGAAAGAGCTCAAGAACAAGACACCGCATGATATCCGAAACAGATGGCGAAGTTAATGTAGTTAGAACCAAGAGAAACGAAAGTGAAAGACAAAGGAGAGATAAAGAGATAGTTCGATCTTGCCGATTTTGTGGAGGAAGACACAGACGAGGCAGCTGCCCAGCGTATGGACAAACCTGCAAGAATTGTGGCCGTCGGAATCATTTTTCTCAAGTATGCCAACAAAGAAATCCGAGCCAAAGATTTAAGTCAGCTAACATGGTAACGCAATCTCAAGAACCAAACCTATCAGATGATGACTCCGGTGACTCAATCATGACTGTGAACCTCGCCCCACAGCCAGAAGAAATCCTTGTTGTAGAGAGCCAACAGTTTCAAGCGAAAATTCACGTCACAATGAAGATCAAGGGCGGCTATGAAACGACTTTCCAAGTGGACACTGGAGCAACATGTAACGTAATCCGGGCTGGTGAATTGCGTGGCACCAAGTACGAAAAGAGCATCACACAAACGAATCAGTCCTAAAGATGTACAACTCATCGTCTCTAAAGCCAGTTGGAAAATGCCACGTTCAGCTAACCAATCCCCGAAACGGCAAAAAGTACAAAGCTGAATTCGTCATAGTAAAGGACAGCGATGCTAGCATTAACCTCATCGGGAGCAGAGCGGCCCAACAAATGAACCTGATACATGTCAACCATGAAAACTTGTCAGGCAATAATGAAGCAGTCCACGTGGTGCAGACTCCCAACGAGATTGGTCTTACGGAGGAAGAAATACGCGCCAAATATGCCGATGTGTTCCAAGGCCTAGGAGAGCTCGGTGAATCCCTGCACTTAGAAGTTGACGAAACGGTTAGACCAGTCCAGATCCCTCCCAGAAGGATACCTGAAGTGCTTAGAAAACCTCTGAAAGAGCACCTAGAAGACCTACTCATCATTGGAAACGGGGAGTCAATGGCGGATGCTGTGAAAGATCATGATGTCAAACTAGAGGCTTTGCTTAGATGGTGCCAGGAAAGAGGAATCAAGCTAAATGAGGCGAAGATATTGTAGTGATTTGATATTTGATTGACTAGTTTACGTCACTTCCGGCGTTGTATATAAGCGAAACATGATTACCCAATAAATAATGTTCAACAACACTACAATGGCGATGAGGAGCACAATGGAACGACAGGAGTCCATCACATAAACATATCTTGGGACACGACGTTCCAAGCTTGACAAAATGGCTACGTACAATATTCAACCAATGCCTGTTTTCGAACCACAAAGTGACCCAACCAACACCAGTGCAAGATGGACACAATGGCTCAACAGATTTAACACCTACCTCGTGGCTGCAGACATCAAAGATGCCACCCAAAAACAAGCTCTCCTTCTGTATCAAGCTGGCCCTGAAGTCTATGAAATCTTCAAAACGCTACAAACACGGGAGAAGAAAAAGATTTTCAAAAAGCAGTCGATGCGCTAACGCAGTCCTTTGACCCTGAGAAGAACAAAATATATCAAATCTACATCTTCCGACAAGCAACCCAACAACCCAACAAGTCAATCGACGAATTTCACATGCGTCTCAGAGGATTGGCGAAACACTGTGAATTCAATGACACCGATTTTGAAATTAAAATGCAGATTGTGTGCAATGGTACCTCAACAAGGATATGAAAACAGGCTCTCAAAGACTCCACATACTCCCTAAAAGACTTGTTAATTGACGGACGCAAAGCACAAACTAGCGCAGTACAAGCTAGTGAAATGGAGGAACAATTTTACTGACACTCAATCAATGAAATTACTACTACTCAGCGGAAATGTTTTTATTGTGGATTTGACTACCCTCACGAAGCTCGCCCATGCCCTGCGACGAATTCGGTTTGTGTTAATTGCGGGATTGAAGGTCATTTTGCAAGGATGTGTCTCAGAAATAAGAAACCCGCCGAGAATTCAAGGCATGAACAATTTCGACCACGATCGAAATACACGCGCCCACCGCAAAGGAAATTTCAACGAAACATGCAACAGGCCAGGGCTGTCCAGACGACAACAGCCATCAGCCCTGATGATGACAGAAGTAGCTCGGATGAGAATTATGCATACACTATACACCAGGATCAGAAGAAGTCCCTTCAAACAACTGTAGTTGTAAACGGGAAGAATGTGTCATTCCTTGTCGATACCGGCGCCACAGTTGACCTAATTGACTCCGCAACGTACGACTGCACGAACGTACGAAAGATGCAGAAGAGTTCAACGAAAATCTACACTTATGGATCACAAGCGCCTCTTGCTCTGAAAGGCCAATTTCAAGCAACGCTTGAGTCACAGAAGCGTTACACCGTTACACCACTGTACGTTGTTGATGGCGTGGGTGGAAATCTTTTGAGCGCTAAAGTTAATTAAACTCATTAACACTGTGTCAAGCATGCCGACCCACGAGGCTTGTCACCACAGAGATAATGAGACACCAGTTACAAACGCACCGCCACATTCTGATCTACCACAGACACCCATCATAAATGAGATAACGAGTGTCCCCACGTCCAGTGATCCTAAGATTCAAGAGATTCTAAACAAATACAGCACGGTATTTGAAGGACAAGGAAAGTTGACCAATCAACAAATCAAATTGCACATAAGATACGATGTCAAACCAATTCTACAACCACAATGTCGAATCCCATACCACATGAGAAAGGAGGTGTCAACAGAACTCCAGAAATTAGTGGAACAGGACATCATTGAAGAAGTTGTAAATCAACCAACTCCCTGGATCTCCCCGATCGTTTGCATGCCTAAAAAAGACGGAGGAACCCGCATTTGTGTGGATATGCGAGAAACCAACCAGGCAATTGAAAGAGAAAGGCACGTCATGCCGACATTACAGGATTTCAGAGCCGAGGTCAACGGGTCAAAATTCTTCTCAAAGATTGATCTAAAGCAAGCTTATCATCAACTTGAATTAGAGCCAGAAAGTCGATTTATCACAACATTCACCACACATGATGGCTTGTTCCGATACAAACGCCTGAACTATGGAACTTGTAGCACGGCAGAAATCTTTCAAAATGTTTTAGAAAAAAACCTCAGAGACATACGAGGTGTGAAAAACATTGCTGACGACATAATCATTCATGGCAAAACATGGCACGCACATGATGAGGCTCTCGAGAACTGCCTAAAACGTCTGGAAACACTAAACCTCAAAGCCAAGGGAGAAAAGTGCTGTTTCTTGCAGAAAGAAATAACGTTCTATGGCTTAATGTTTACTGCCGAAGGCACAAGGCCGGATCCTGAACGAATCAACAAACTCGTCAATGTGGCGCGCCCCACGAATGCAAGTGAGGTTCGCAGTTTCCTCGGAATGGCAAACACGTGTCATGAATATATTCCCAATTATGCCATAATCACCGCACCGCTAAGGGAACTAACGAAAAAGAACACTATTTTCGAGTGGAAACTCCCTCAGCAGAAAGCTTTTGAACAGCTGAAGAAGAAATTAACTCAAGCGCCAGTCATGGCCTACTACGACACAACCAAAAGAAGCCTTGTAATTGTTGATGGATCGCCTCAAGGAATAAGCGCAATTCTAGCACAGAGGGAGCGACAAGGACAACCGTACAAGATTATCTCTTATGCCAGCCGAGCACTGAGCCCAGTGGAAAGAAGGTACTCCCAAACAGACATCGAAGGACTCAGTCTAGTGTGGGGTATTGAACATTTTCGAATGTTTCTTCTCGGATCAGAATTTGACGTCATAACACACCACGGCGCTTTAGAGGCGATATTCAACAATCCAAGATCAAACCCACCGGCACGCATACAGCGATGGATGATGAAGCTGCAACTTTACAATTTCCGAGTCATTTACCAGAAAGGATTGCTGAATGAAGCCGATTACCTGAGTAGGCATCCACACTCGCCAACGCACACTGTCCCAGAGGAGGAGCAGATGGCCGAAGAATATGTCAATTACATTGTAAAACACACGATTCCCAAGTCAATGACCATTGAAGACATCAGAGAAGCCACATCTAGAGATCCAGTCCTAGTTAAAGTCAGATAAAGCATCCAAAGCGGAAAATGGGACGATAAAGATCCAGAAATCAAGCCATATCATCTATGCTCTGACGAACTGACCGTTAGTACGGCAGAGAACATACTCCTAAAAGGGACTAGATTAGTGATCCCAGCCAAATTACAGCAAAAAGCAACTCAACTAGGACATGTCGGGCATCAAGGAATCAAAAAAACAAAGAGCCTGTTGCGCAAAAAAATTTGGTACCCCAACAAGGATAAAAGAGTACAAGAAATGATTGATAAATGCATCGCTTGCCAAACAGTGGGACATGGTAATCCACTTCAGCCAATGGAAATAACCCCTACAGCGGATACCCCATGGACAAGTGTAGCAATAGATTTTTATGGCCGTGAACCCCAGACTGGTGAATATTTGCTTGTTGTAACAGACACATATTCCAAGTTCCCAGAAGTTGAAATAGTCAATTCGACAGAAGCAAGAGTGTGCATACCAAAACTTGACAAGATATTTGCAACACATGGCATTCCAAACAAAATTAAAACTGATAACGGACCTCCTTTTAACAGCCACGACTATGAACGATACATGCAAGTCCTTGGCATTGAATGGCAAACAAGCACTCCGCTCTGGCCCCAAGGAAATGCTAAGGCAGAAAGCTTCATGAAACCCCTCGGGAAAATGACGAAAACAGCCACAATCGAAGGGAAAAATTGGAGACAAGAACTCCAAAGGTTCCTTCTATCCTATCGGTCGACTCCTCATGCAACAACAAAAATCGCCCCCCCTGTGAGCTACTGTTCAACAGACCGATTAAAGGACATCTACCAGAATTGGAGAGAAAGAAGGTCCTCAACAAACACAAACTTGCAAAGGAGAACATTGAAACTAAAAAGCAAAACAACAAATTGTACTACGACAAGAAACACAGAGTCCAGGAGTCGGACATCAAAGAAGGAGACATTGTTATTTGCCTACAACCAAAGAAGAACAAACTTACACCAAGATTCAATCCTGAATAGCTCACTGTGACCGCAAGGAAACACAACATGGTCACTGCAGAAGCGAACAATGGCCGAACTACGACCCGGAACATTTCATATTTCAAGAAAGTTGACTGGGGCGACGACAGCGAGGATGAATTCGGTGATCAACATGCAGAACCAGAACAACAAGAAGAATTAGCACGGAGATCCAAGAGGATCCGTAACCCTGTAAACAGATACAGTTTCGACCCATAAAGGGTGAACGTTGACTTGACTGTCGATATCTTCATCGACAGCCTATGTACATGATGACATTAGTTTTGTTTTGATTTCAAAAAAAAAGAGGGCGATGTAGTGATTTGATTATTTGATTGACTAGTTTACGTCACTTCCGGCGTTGTATATAAGCGAAACATGATTACCCAATAAATAATTTTCAACAACACTACAGATATCTCTCAAGAAAACATCCATGCCATACATAGGTCACTTGTTGACTGCTGATGGAGTTAAGGCAGACCCCTCCAAGGTTGAAGCAATCGCCAATCTGGCCAACCCCACAGACATACCAGGTGTCAGACGGATCCTAAGAATGACCAATTACTTAGCCAAATTCCTTCCAAAGCTTTCAGATGTCTCAGAGCCATTGCGGCAGTTAACACGAAAGGAAAATGAGTTCTCCTGGACTGACATTCACGACAGAGCATTCGATGAGCAAGGAGAAGAGCGTTTCCCCAGACAACACAGCCACAATAGTGACTAAAAGCAAAATTGCTTGATGTCAGGTCAAACAGCTGTTCCCCAACACATGGATGAAGGTGAAGTTCAGAAAAAGGCCCTTGGAAAGTTCTGGTTAAATTTAGCAGCTAGGAAAATACAGTAGGTTTGCACAACATTTGAGAAACAGTTATAAACGGCTGCTGCACTTGAACCGTTCGTTCAAAAGAGATTTATCTATTTAGAACACAAAGAGGTGCTTGTGTTTTTTGCAAAGGATTTCATTTTCTGCCCAACATGTGGGCCACAATAAAGTTTGGGACAGATCTTTGGAGAGGCATCATAATAATAAGTGGTAAGTCAAATACAGTGAATTTGCGCAACATTTGAAAAAAGACCATATCTTCAGTGTACATCAACCACTTTGGACAAGTGTTGTTATTGCGAAAGTATTTGACGGTTGTTATTTGAATTTTAATGTATTTCACAGGAATTGTTAATTCAGCTTATCATTGGTCTAGGCATTTTTCCCTTTTGTTATTCAACAATTGTTTTTTCCATTCAAATTAGCATTTATATATGTGTTGTATTTTTCCTTTCTGTGTATAACCGTTTTTGAGATACCGTTGTTCAACGCTGTAAAACCAATAGGTTATGAGCCCAGAAGAACGTGGTTTGGTCGGGTTGTAATTGAGATGAACAGCGTCTGTGATCGATTGGATTTTCGAGCGTAGGATCGAGCGGGATTTTGAATTTGTGACGGGTTTAGTTTTAAACGGTTGCGTGAACAGCGTGAATGAAACATGGAGGAAAATTGGTCGAATGACAAACTCAACGGGAGCAACTGGAACACTTGGAAATTTCAAATGAAACATTTACTGCTGGCGAAAGGATTGTGGGGCTTGGTGGATGGATCAGAAGTACTTGCAGACGACACCACGACAGCGGTGCAAGCACTTTTCCGATCAAGGCTACAAAAAGCGTTCTCAACAATTGTGTTGGCAATTGATAGTGCTCAGCTTTACTTGATCACCTCAAGCAAAGAACCGAAGCAAGCGTGGGATGCGTTAAGGAAACATTTTGAACGAGAGACACTCACGAACAAACTATTTTTAAAGATGCAGTATTTCCGTTCCGAGAGTGACGAGCACCGACCGATAAATTCTGACTTCGAAGGAGGTGAGGATGTTTATGCTGCTGTGTTTATGGCGTCTGTTGAGAGCGTGGAGTCTGCGGAGAAAAAATGTTGTCCATGGGTTATCGACTCGGGTGCATCAAGTCATATGACGAAAGAAAAGCACGTTATGGTGAATTTTCAGGAATTTGACAAGCCTGAAAATGTTGCGCTGGGTGATGGTCGTGTTGTGAAAGCGCTGGAATCTGGAAGCGTACGAATGAATATGCTGTTTGAAGCAACTGAATCCAAGAAAGCAGTTTTGTATGATGTGCTGTACGTGCCTAAACTCACTTGCAACCTTTTTTCCGTAAGAGCTGCAGTTGCTAAGGGCAATGCCGTAGAGTTTGGTCCCCAAAAATGTTGTATCTGGGATGAAAATGGAAAGCTTCGTGGAATGGGATCACTGGCTGATAAACTCTATCAACTAGACTGTCAAGTTGCTCCTACTGCGGACAGTGCGTACACCTCAGTTGCGTCATCTCAAGGTAGCGACTTGTGGCATCAACGTCTTGGAAAACGTACACGAGCAAATCCTCAAGAAATGTGTGGAGAGTGAACCTGTACAAGGGATTGACATCAAGAAAATGACTGATCTGTCCTTCTGCAAAGGATGTTTGGCAGTGAAGATGTGTAGAAAACCATTTCCCGCAGTGGGAGAGATCCGGTCGACGCGGAGACTACAGCTTGTGCACAGTGACGTCTGCAGTCCAATGCACATGCCCTCGATTGGAGGAGCAAAGTATTTTGTTATGTTTATTGATGATTACACTCGGTGCTGTGCTGTATACTTCATGAAACACAAGTCAGAAGTGTTTGACAACAGAAGGGTGTAGCAGAAAGAATGAATCGGACTTTGGTCGAGTCAGCACGTTCGATGATTGCGCATGCGGCATTATTGAACATCTTTTGGGCTGAAGCCATCTCTACAGCTGCTTATGTGAGAAACCGCCTTCCCACGACGGCGCTATAAGAGAATGAAACTCCTTATGAGTGGTGGTATGGGAGGAAACCAGATGTGAGCCACTTATGTGTATTTGGATGTATGGCCTATGCCCACGTTCCTGACAATGAACGACGAAAGCTTGACAAGAAGTCGAAGAAGATGCGTTCCGTGGGCTACAGCTTAACGTCAAAGGGATATCATCTTTTGATGAAACGAACCGAAAGATGTATATCTGGAGAGATGTGGAGTTTAATGAAAACGATTTCGGTCAGAAGACAGCCATGACAACAGAGCCAGACCCAAGGTGCAAGGAAGCGAAGCAAAATGAGGTAGCCTCTAGAAAAGATGAAGAAGGAGAACAAAGAGAAATGAAGAATTTAGAAGAAGACACGCCGAAAAAACCTCGACAGTCTGTAAGAACACGAAAAGCACCAGTCAGATATGGCTATGATGAATACTCAGATACGGCAACTCACCACATACATCATGTCGCCTATCATCTTTCCGAGATTGACGAACCCACAACTACATGTATGCAAGAAGTAAGATTAAGCGATCACGATGCAGAATGGAAAGTTGCTACGGATTCAGAATACAATTCACTGATGGAAACCAAGACGTGGACATTATTTGAATTTCCCCCCGGGTCGGAAAGCTGTTGGGTGCAAATGGGTGTCTAAACTGAAACACGTTGAGGATGGTACAATGGAATGATTCAAAGCATGCCTGGTGGCCAAGGGTTACGCCCAGAAATATGGAATTGACTATGATGAAACTTTTTCGCCTGCAGTTTGTTTCTCTTCAATACGTTTTTTGTTAGCATTTGCAGTTCAGAGTGATTTGCTGATTCACCAGATGGACGTAGAAACCGCTTTTCTCAAAGGTAAACTTTAGAGATTTTTGGAATGGAAATCGATAAAAAGCTCAATTTTTCCAGTCATATATCAAATGTATGCAAAAAGATCAATAATCAATTACATGTTATGCTGTGCTTTCGAAAACTTATACCCAGGGGCACCTTACTCAAGCTTTACAAGGCATACATTTTACCACATTTCTAATATTGCTCCTCTGTCTGGCATTTTTGTAGCGCGCGCGATGCGGAAAAGCTTGAAGCACTAAATAAGAGAATCCCTTAGATTCATACTTGGGGATTACTCGTCCCCATACAGCTGTCTTCTTAAGAAAGTCAACTCCACCTCATTAGCTAATAAGCGCGTTCAAAACTTCCTAATATTACTATATAAAAGTCTGTTTTTCCCCCATTTTCCAGCTTACATGAAAAATATGTTCTCACTTCGGTCCTCCTGTTACAATCTACGTGGAAATAACATTTTGTCCCTTTGTAAGCCTAGAACAACGAGCTTTGGCCTTAGCTCTTTTACATATTTCGCAGCTAAAAAATGGAATGAGTTACCAGACTGCATTAGAACAAGTGACTTTTCGGAATTTAAAAGGAGCATTCAGAGAATGACTTTTGTTTAGATAGATTTTGCTTATATTATTTATTTGTAGATTCTAGTTTCTTCTAGTTATTTTTGTAACGTATTTTAGTGTATTTTATTATTATTATTATTATTATTATTACGATTATATTTCTCGAAGATATTAGCTACTAATATTTATATTACAAGCTACTCTAAAATTCGAGAGAAAATAAAGTCTATGTGTGTATGTATGTATGTATGTATGTATGTATGTATGTATGTATGTATGTATGTATGTATGTATGTATGTATGTATGTATGTATGTATGTATGTATGTATGTATGTATGTATGTATGTATGTATGTATGTATGTATGTATGTATGTATGTATGTATGTATGTATGTATGTATGTATGTATGTATGTATGTATGTATGTATGTATGTATGTATGTATGTATGTATGTATGTATGTATGTATGTATGTATGTATGTATGTATGTATGTATGTATGTATGTATGTATGTATGTATGTATGTATGTATGTATGTATGTATGTATGTATGTATGTATGTATGTATGTATGTATGTATGTATGTATGTATGTATGTATGTATGTATGTATGTATGTATGTATGTATGTATGTATGTATGTATGTATGTATGTATGTATGTATGTATGTATGTATGTATGTATGTATGTATGTATGTATGTATGTATGTATGTATGTATGTATGTATGAAGGAATTTACATGCAGCAACCGGAAGGATACGTGAAACCTGGGAAGGAGCATTTGGTATGCAAGCTAGAGAAGTCGCTGTATGGGTTAATGCAGTCTTCCCACTGTTGGAACAAAGCTTTTTGGGAATGTATTGAGAAGACTGGCTTCATTCAAACCTCAGCAGATCCCTGTGTGTTCATCAGAAAGGACGTATTGACTATCATTGGAGTTCACATTGATGATCCGATGATACTAGCGAGAAACATCACGGAGATGAAAAGTGTCAAGGACAGCCTAAAGTTGCAGTTTAAGATAAAGGACATAGGGAAGCTGCATTATTATGTCAGAGTCTGTATTGTTCAAGATGTGAAAAACAAGCAAGCCCACCTTCGTCAAGGGCAGTGCATCGAAAAGGTACTCGAGAAGTATGGGCAAACAGAAGCGAAACCAGTGTCTACACCTGCTGATTTGGACGTCAAGCTGCAAAAGGAAGATGGTTTTAGCAGACCGGTTGATGCGATCTCGTACCAGTGGATGGTTGGAGGCCTACTTTATGCTGCAATCGCAACTCGTCCAGACATAACCCAAGCAGTGGGAGTTGTCTCAAAGTTCTGTGCCAATCCTACACAAAATCATTTAACAGCAGCTAAGCGGATCCTCAGATATCTGAAAGCAACTGCATATCTTGGTTTGAGTCACAAGAAGTGTGCTAATGGACATTTTACTGGTTGCTCAGATGCAGATTGGGCGGGTGATATGGATGACCGTTATTCCACTTCCGGAAACGTGTTCTCATTTGCGTGTGGAGCAGAAAGTTGGTTAAGCAAAAAACAGCCAATCGTCAGTGCGTTGTCGGCAGCAGAAGCAGACTATGTAGCCCTAAGTACGGCCACTCAGGAAGAAATCTGGCTTTGAAGGTTGTCGGCAGACTAGGATAACCTCCAGAGGGGCCAACTGAGATATATGAAGACAACCAAGGGGCTATTTCAATGGCTAAGAATCCCGTGGGCCATGCCAGGACCGAGCACATCGATATACCTTACCACTTCGTTCGCGAAGGAGTACAGGACGGAGCGATCGCTTTGAAATACATTGCTACTGACGAGATGATTGCTGACATCCTGCCTAAGAATCGCTTTGAGAAACTTGCTACTGAGCTAGGCATGAAACTGTCAAATAAGCAATGTCAAAAGTGGGAGTGTTGTTATTGCGAAAGTATTTGATGGTTGTTATTTGAATTTTAATGTATTTCACAGGAATTGTTAATTCAGCTTATCATTGGTCTAGGCATTTTTCCCTTTTGTTATTCAACAATTGTTTTTTCCATTCAAATTAGCATTTATATATGTGTTGTATTTTTCCTTTCTGTGTATAACCGTTTTCAAGATAAAGTTGTTCAACACTGTAAAACCAATAGGAAGGTACCCTCCAACCTCCTCATGAACAGACAGCCAGAGTTAAAAGTTCAAAACAGGAACTTAGCCTTTTTCAAAATAACCAGCCAGCCAAGTTTATATCAAAACAACCACTGTTTGTGCACAATTTCAGTAGAGGAGCCAATTGGATTCGTTTGTAAGGTTTTAACTGTACTTAAAGGCTTGTAGTTTTTAACCTGTAACTTGTTTTTAAGAATTTAAGTTTTTTAGCTGTAATTTTTTCTTTTAGCATGCAATGTTCACTTTTTATGTATTTTTACTGTAATGTGCATTTGAACATGTACACATGCAGTTTGTGCGTAACAAATACATCATTATTATTATTCCTTTTTTCTTCCCTTTTGGTCTCGTAATTTTGGACTAAAATAGAAAAACCACATGATCATGAGCAAGGACTGTGTAGCAATATTGAACAAAGATTGTAACTGAGGAACACAAATTTTTGACAATGTATTCCAAAAAAAGCCTGCAATTTGGGATTTCTTGTTTCAACTTCAAATCAAGTAGTATCTGACCAGAAAAATGCGAATCAGTCAAAACTTCTGTGAAGAGAAGAGCAATATGGTTAGGAGTCCACTGTCTGCCATCCTGAAATTAATGGCCCATAACATAGTCGTGTATGCCACATTTTGTGCATGTGTACAGTGGAACCCCGCCTTACGGCCACCTCGTTAATACGGCCACCTCGTTATTACGGCCACTTTTTTTTGTCCCGGCAAAATGGCCATACATTTTCTTATAATAAAACCCCGTTAATGCGGCCACCCCGTTAATACGGCCAACGGCCACATTCTGAAATCCCAAACTATACAATCCTTTATAATATTACCCCGCTAATACGGCCACTCGAACCAAATACCCATTAATAATTGACCAAACGAAACAAATACAGTACTTGAGAAACAATATCAAATAATATTGTTATATTCAAAACGCCCGTGGTTCTCTTTGAGCTTTTCTCCTCTTTGTGAACATCTCTTACAGAAAGATTGTTACCAAGGTCTAATAGATTTGTTAGCATTTTGATGTGGCTCTGTTCAATTGTGATATGTATCTGTCAAGACGCGTACGTCACTTGAAGTAGACCAGTCATGAAATTTGACACCACCCCGTTTATACGGCCACCCCATTAATACGGCCAAATTTCCATGGCCCGTTGGTGGCCGTATTAACGGGGTTCCACTGTATATTGAAGTAGGCAAAGGAGCAGCATAGGAGAGAAGAATAAAGAGAGCACATGATCAGCTTGTGTGCTTCTTTCAAAACAAGGTTCACTTCACCAGCTAGTTAAACCCCCTCTTATTTATGTACTAAAAGACTTAGAGGACATGACATTGGCAATGAGGACAAGAACGACACAAAATGTGTTTTAGCCAAAATGGTGCTTCAAATGTGATTTCTAAGTTCGATTGTCACTCTGATCCCGCAACTTTGGGACCACACTGGATGCGTTGGTTCACATCTTTTGAGTGTTTTGCGAATGGCAAAGGTCTTATCACTGAGGCTACAAATGCAACCAGCGAAGAACAGCGATGCTACTCCATTTAGCAGGTCTAGATATACAAGAAATCTTCTCTACTCTTGCAGATATCCAGGAAGCAACAAATTGTGCTGGAGCTGTAACAGCATTGAATGGATATTTTCTTCCCAAAGTCAGTGCAGCTTAAGCCTGTCAGAAATTTCACCAACATGAAAAACATGAGACTGTTTTGTAGTTTTGTTACTCGGTTAAGAAAAGAAGGAAATGATTGCAATTTGGTGCAGAAAACCAGATAAGAGATGCTGTCCTGTGTAAATGTAATGCTAGCTTCTACATTAAAAATCGCACAACAGTGTGAAAGTGTGGACCATCAAATGTCTCATCTCAGTGTGAGCGAGGTGAGTGAAGAAGATACAAACAGATTTGCGAAAAACCAGAACGACCTGATGGTGGCCAAAACCAAAAGAAAAAAGGAATTCATTGCTACCATTGTGGGTCAAGTGGGCACATGGGTAGATATCAAAATGTCCTGCTAGGGGTCAGACCTACAGGAAATGTAGAAACCAGGAGTTAGTCAAATGCAAGGAGAGCTAAAAGCTAGTGGGGAGTACGTTTATTATACTTCCAGAGTCACTAATGAAGTTCTGTCGGTGGGGAAGAACTAGAAATGCTGGTGGATTCTGGAGCCATTCATTGTTGATGAAGAAACCTGTGAATGTGAATCAGAAGCTGCTCCTATTGACTGGAAGGTATATTCCTATGCATCCAGCAAACCCCTTCCAGTAAAAGGTCATTTTATGTGCGAAGTGTTGATTAGTAAAGGGAAAGCTCATACAAGCTAAATTCATAGTCATTAAATAAAAAAGAGTGTAAAGATACTGCATTGAAGTTAGTTGTGCTGAGAATAGGTGTCGACATGACTACAGCTGCTGAAACCAAGCAGACACTGCAGCACAAATTCACAGAAGTATTAAGTAGAAGAAAAAATTGGCTCTGGAGAAAGTCAGCTCTGTTGGTTATAGTAATGGGAGATACAGTATCGCAGTGCCAAGAAAGAACAGAGGCCACAATTGCCAGAGAAAGGGTACCCTTAAGTCTGGTACTTGCTGCACTTCCCTATTGTTAAAATGAGCAAGTCTACAACCAAAGCAACAATTGCTTTGATTGCTCTGCAAAGTGCAATGGCATATGACTAAAAGATCTCATTCATGCTGGGCCAAAACTGCAAAGAGAGCTGTTTGATGTTCTGATTCGTTTCCGCCACAACCCAGTCACCCTTGTCTGTGACATCCGGGAGATGTACCTCCAAAAAGAAATTGAAGAAGAGGATTGTCCATTGTTCTGAATTCTCTGGCAAGAGGGAGAAACAGACCAGGAGCCAGATGTGTACGAGTTCTGCAGAGTTGTGTTTGGGAAAACCTCAGTCCCCACGGAAGCCCAGTTCATTGCACAGGAAAATGCCAGGTGTCGCTGAACAGAGTATCTGTCAGCTGCCGAGACCGTACTTCAGTCCACTTACATGGATGATTTGCTTGACAGTGTTGGAGAGGACGAGAAAGGGATTGAACTTTGTCATCAACTCAGTTCTATGTGGGCAAAAGCAGGTATGCATGCCCGGAAGTGGGTATCAAACTTAGGGAAGGTTATGGCAGTCATACTGGAAGAGGACCAAGCCACAGAAGTGAGCATTTGAGACTACAAAGATAAAGTCACAAGTACACCTTGCTTACAAGGAAACAATACCAAAGATGTATTTGTAGTACCTGCAATCCCCACACTGTTTGACAATCCGATTACCAAGAGGACTATTTTAAAGAAAAATGTGACAGTTTTTGATCTGTTTGGCCTAACAAGTCCTTTCAAGAACTTTGGCATTGTGGCTACAATGGGGATGAGGAAGTTGAAGATGAAGTGGCTAATCGTATCCAGAATTGGTTCTCACAGTTGCCATGTCTAGCAAATGTCAAAGCTCCTTGTGGCTTATGAAATCAGCAACCCGTGAAGAGCAAGGAAGTGGTGACCTTTGTTGATGACTCACAGCAAGCCTATGGAGCTGTATCATACCTTCGATGCGAGTATGAAGATGGTTCAGTAACCAGCCGATTGATAGCCTCAGAGTAAAGTTGCTCCACTTACACCTATAATACCTAGATTGGGATTCAGGGGAGCTATTGTGGGGTTGAGGTTAACCCAGTTCATACCAAGAGCACTAGAAAGCTGCAACCTTTTACTCTGACAGTACAGACGTGTGTGTGGAAGAGCAAGAGATTTCCAGCCTTTGTCGAAAATTGCATGGAGGAAAAACAAATCAGCACAGAGCCAGCACAATGGCAGCATGGCCACACCCAACAAAATCCTGCAGACCTGTGCTCCAGAGGAACTGGTCCATCTGAGGGAGGGCCCCAAATGGTTACGTAAAGAAAAATGAATGGCCCAAGATACAGCAGGCAGACTGTCCAAAGGTCATGCAGAAGTTGAAAGCAGTGTAAAAACAGGAAAAGGAAATCACTGCACATGTGACGCTACTGACCAACCAAATTCAGAATGTTGCCAAGCCGTGTCAGGAAACCAACCGAGTTGGAGGCTATTAGTCTGTGCTTATGCAAGAGTGAGAAGAGCTATCCACAACATATCTAAGAAGGCTGAGAAGCAGACAAGTAAAGTGTTGTTACTGCATGAGATCAGAGAGGCTGAGGAAGAGGTGGTGCAGCCATGTCAGCAAGAAGCTTTCCATAATGAGTACAATACCACCAAAGAACCCACATATCAAGCTAAACCCAATGATGAAGATGGTTCCATCCGTTCAAATGGAAGATTGCAGTTTGCTGAATACCTGCCATATGATGTGGGATTCCCCATGATACTGCCTCGAGGACACTGTTACCAAACTTATTGTCAAGCATTATCACACACAGGCCAACCATTCAGCAGGCACTAGTTTTGTGTTGTCCCAAGTTAATGAAAGGTACTGGATTATGGCAGCATGTGAAGACATTCGAGAATGGGAAGGTGAATGCAACACATGTAAGCAAAGGAAGAACAAGACCTCTAAACAGATCATGGCTCCCCTTCCAAATATCCGCCTAAAGTTTACCTTTTGTCCATTTGACCAAACAGCTGTGTATTATGCCAGGTTGATCACCGCTGTGCAAGGTGGAAGTGTACGAAAGCCGAGGAGGGACATCAGACTTCGGACTTCGGACTTCGGACTTCGGACTTCCAACTTCAGACTTCAGACTTGAAAACGTCATAGACATGCCTACACAGACTTCCCTATGTGGTTTACGGCGCAGCGACGCGTGAGCCTTTAAAGTTTTGCTCTGACGAGTATGTCTTTGAGCGATTTACCTCTTTTGTATGATATGATCGGAAGCGGTTTGGAAATTGTTTTCAGCAGTGGCTGATTTTGGATGAGACTCCATTGTTGCATCAGTATTTGTTTTAAATTTTAAAGTGAAAATATAAAATGTAACAGGCCAAACACGGCTCCCGCTGGTCGCTAAATGTAAGCCTTCAGTCTGTTAACAGAGGATTTTACACTCTCTAGAGGCGTTACAGTAATAATCTTTATGCCATTGTGTTTGCTAGCTCTGTGGCATATTTCGTTAGGTTTATCAGCTCATGTTTGTCGAAAGATTCATAATAGCCTTTAAAAGAATGTTGTAGTATTTAATGTGTATCGAATCAGTGGATCTCCAACCGTCATCCTGTTTATCTGAAGTGGCGGTTAGTTTGTTGGATAACGTTTCGTTACCACAGCTCTCTAAGATCCGAGTCTTTTGAAGGCTACTGCAGTCTCTAAGCATTGAGAGTGATGGTTTCTTTGAGTTGTTTTTAAGCTCCCCTTAGTTTGAGTGTTTGAAAGTCATTTATTGGGTACTCATGTTTCGCTTATATACATCGCCGAAAGTGACGCCACTAGAGTGGTTGTGATTTGCGTTCTGGGAGCTAAACTTTACCTCCATTATTTTTGTCATCATTTTCATTTGTCACGGGTGTTTCAATAAACTTTAGCCCTTTTGCTAACATGATGACTTGGTGGTCAGTTAATGTATTTTTTCTCCCTTTCTGTAATCATTTGCTTCTGCATTGCATTTTTTCTATGCTTTTTGCGTTTTTTATTCTTGGATAGCCTTTCTGCTTCATTGGGTTTAGCGACTGATTGTTCAGAGATGACTCTGTTGTACTTTTCAACATGTTTCATGTTTATTACAACAACAACTCGGAGGTCAGCGGAAATCAAGCCAAAGTCTGAAGTCTGAAGCAAAACTTTAAAGGCTCACGCGTCGCTGCGCCGTAAACCACGTAGGGAAGTCTGTGTAGGCATGTCTATGACGTTTTCAAGTCTGAAGTCTGAAGTCCGAAGTCCGAAGTCCGAAGTCCGAAGTCCGAAGTCGGAAGTCGGAAGTCGGAAGTCCCTCCTCGGCTTTCGTAGGAAGTGTGCGCTGTCAGAAAAGGTGGTTGTGTTGTTTTACCTGTATACCAACCCACGCAGTTCATTCAGAAGTACCATTTGGTTTGGACACAGGCAGCTTCCTTAATGCCTTCACAAGATTTACGGAGATGGTCAGCGACTGCCAGATCAAACTTTGTGGGAGGCATCAGTGAACTGAAAGAACTCGTCAGTCAGTATGAGTTGGATCAGGACAAGATTGAAGATCAACACTTACTGAGGCATGAAATGGAATTTTAATCTGCACACAACATGAGCAAACTCAAAACATTACAAGAGTAGATCGAACATAAGCTGAGGATGCCACGCAGGACCATGACAGAAACCTCACATCACTCTTCCAGCACTGCGAAGAGAAATCCAGCCGCCTCAACAAGAAGAAAGTGACGCTGAGAGTGAAACAACTGGATTTCATGGGGCACCAACTCACTGCAGAGGGTCTGAAACCAGATCCAAGTAAGGTAGAAGCTATCCTGAAGCTGCAAACACCAAAGACCAAGGAGGACATTGAAAGACTTAACGGAACTGTTAATTATCTTGCAAAATTCCTCCCAAAGCTTTCCCAAGTAATGGACCCACTCAGAAGACTTACACAAAAGGGAGTCGAGTGGTACTGGGGCGATGTTGAAGACAAAGCGTTCAATGAAGTGAAACAACTAGTCACCCAGGCTCCAATCCTTGCCTACTACAGTCCTGACAAAGAGCTTGTTATACAGTGTGATGGCAGCAGCCTGGGAATTGGTGCCGGACTTATGCAAGAAGGTCGACCACTGGCATACGCTAGTAGAGCACTTACAGATCCTGAGACCCGTTATGCCACCATAGAAAAGGAGATGCTTGCTATTTTCTTTGCACTGGAGAAGTGGCACCACTTTGCCTTTGGTCGCCGGGTAATTATCAGATCGGACCACAAGCCACTTGAAGCCATCACCAAAAAACCACTTGACAGGGCACCGAAAAGTCTACAAGGCATGTTGCTCAGAAGTCTGGCCTATGACATAGAAGTGCAGTATTCTCCGGGTCACACACAGCACTTGGCAGACATGATGAGCCGATCATACCTACCAGCTGATGGCCAAGGAACCTGCAATGAATTTGAAATTGTCAATGCCATCCAATTCCTGCCCATCGGACAAGGGAAGTTACAGAAGTTTCGAGTGGAGACTGAACAAGACGACACCTTACAAGCCCTGAAGACCACCATACTGAAAGGCTGGCCTGAGGACAAGTCCAACGTTCCTTCCCAACTGGCCCCCTACTACAGCATGAGAGATGAGCTTAGCATTTATGATGGGCTCATTTTCAAAGGTGAGCGCCTTGTTGTACCCCAGGGACTTAGGGCCGAGGTAAAGAGGGACATACATGCATCCCATGCTGGTGTAGAAGGCTGTCTCAGGAGGGCACGGGAAAGTGTGTATTGGCCTGGCATGAACTCTGAACTCAGACACTGGATTTCAACCTGCGAGCCCTGTAGGCTGTTTGAAATCTTGCATGGCAAAGAGATCCGAGTCATGTCCCATGAGGTGCCACAGAGGCCGTGGGAGAAAGTAGCTGTTAATCTATTCTCCCTGAACCAGACAGACTACCTGGTGACAGTGGATTACTATAGTGGCTATTGGGAACTGGACAAGCTGCACCGTGCAGATGCTGAGACTGTCGTCAAGAAACTCAAGGCTCATTTTGCCAGACATGGCAGTCCATGTCAGCTCGTAAGCGACAATGGTGCTCAATTTACAGCTGCAGAATTCAAGAGAATGACAAAGACCTGGGACATAGAGCATAGTGTTACATCCCGCTACAACAGCAAAGCCAATGGCAAGGTAGAGGCAGCTGTCAAATCTGCCAAACGACTGCTTCGCAAGACTGCCAAAGCTGGAGACGATTTCTACTTGGGGCTCCTTGCTGAACGCAACACCCCATCACAAGGTATTGGAAGCAGTCCAGTCTAGAGGCTCATGAATAGAAGAACAAGAACTCTACTGCCTACAACTAGCACCCTGTTGGAGCCAAGGACACTCAACCCGGCTAATGAGAAAGAGAAATTGAAGGAAGTCCAGCAAAGGCAAGCCCGGTATTACAACATCAACGCCCAAGACCTACCCCCCCCCCCCCCCCCCCCCCCCCCGAGTGAGGGTGACACTGTGCGAATGAAGCCGTTTGTACTGGGAAAAAAGGAGTGGAAGAAGGGAGTTGTCGTGGAAAGGCTCGATGAGAAGTCATATGAAGTGGAGACAGGAGATGGCATGTCTTACAGACGAAACAGAGTTCATCTGAAGAGAACCAATGAGCTCCTGCACATCGGACACAACTGGTGACTCAACTTGTCAAGGAGAGTCAAGCAACACCCTGGATACTGGTACTTCCTGTGTTGAGCTCAACCGAAAGATAGCTGAGTCGGACTGTGGTGTGACAACAAGGACCCGCTCAGGACGGATTGTAAAAAGACCATTCTATCTCGCAGATTATAATACTTGACTGTCATGCTTCTTGGCCTCAGTTACTGAACATTGAGTACTGAACACTGAACCTAACTTTAGCATCGCATGTTTGATTAGTTTGTTGAACACTTGTTATGGTTCACTATTATTGAACGTTGACATTTGAATACCAAAGAGACTAAATAGAACTTGCTGTGTGCCTACAAGGCCAGGCCCATGATCATTGGACTTTGAAGGCGTTATAGACATTGAACACTTGCAAATGAACATTTATTATGCTAGATTTGCATGGCTCATTATTTTCTTATTTTATTTTTATTTCATTTTTCATTTTACTTGTTTTTCTATATTGGGGGAGATGTGACATGTTGCGTGACATGTCATCACATCATTACATCATTTAGTTCTCGTATGTTAGATGGCGTCAGTTCCATGTGGACTTCACTTAAAATAAAGCCAGTGCTTGTGTTTCTTGAGTTTGGCTGATTGATACAGTATTGCCGGAACGTCGGTGCATTTTATACCGCCATTTAGCGTCATTTAGAAACATTAACAATTATTTTTAGCATAAAAGACGCTACAAAGTTTTCAACTGTTATTAACTATTGCCTTAAACATACCTCAACCACTATCAAAAATAAATTATTATAATAAAATAAAGCATATACAGGGTTTTAGAATAATAATAAAGATAGGCGAATCTCTACCTTAATTTGTTTGGATTCTTGTTCTGTCGATTAAAAGGCTTTTCCAGTAAACTCAGAAACTCCTTAAGATGCTCCCTTCTATGCCACTTTGAATAAAACTACAACAGAAACACACCAAGTATAAGAATCAGATTTTTTATTTTTCAATAATTGTTACAATTAATTCTATTTAAGTGGCTATTAGCCAATGAATTTGGGAAAATAAATTAATAAAATGAGGATATACCAAACCACAACGCAGT
>OY855903.1:18453885-18576385 GCA_963693305.1 Meandrina meandrites | reverse complement strand
TTGGTTTGTCTTCGACAACAGCAAAATGGATGGAAGGTGGGAAGTTATTTAATGCCAAAAGAGGATCTAGTTGAAGAGAGGAAATTAAACACACAAGTCATGTAATTTGATATGTACACAGGTGCCTAGCACATGTCATAAGAAAGGATGTGATTGTTTATAATGGTAAAGTACAATAATAATAAAGCAGTGTGGTTTGTCTTACAATGTGGTCACTTCTGATAAGAATCGCAGTGTTTCAACTGCATACTGTGAGCTCAAACACTGGGCAGTGTCCAAACTTCACATGGGTAAGGGCACAGGGTCTATCCCCCTTCCCACAGGTATTTTGCTCTGTTCCCAGGTTGCGCTCAAGAATGAAAAATAGCACTCGCGGGAGTGCACATGGTTTCAGCTACATGTATGTTTTGTCTGTTACAATTATGTACAAATTTCTCACGGTCTATAAGCTTGAAAAGGAAATCACTTACAATAGTCTCTCTTTTGAAAAGTACCACTTTCAACCCCCCAAAAATCATACATATTGCACGCGAATGGATGATTTGCATATTTGCAAGCTGATTCAACCTGTCTACTGTGTTTATGAGTAAACATGCGCGAAAGTCGTTTCTCGAAAAGTACTGCACAAATCACATCAAGAAGCATCCCTTCTGAAAGGTATTTCAAAGCGCAAAATAGTTTTGTTCCCTGCTTGTTCGGAACTTCGCTTTAAAACTGCAAGAGCAAATGTTTGCATATTTAATTACATGGTAACAAGAGCTGTTTAGGATAACAAAAGCTGGCATCACTTGCTTTGAAGGGTATGAAAGGGCCGTTTGTTCGGAAAACCCTGATGATTGTGATCAATGTAAGTGTTGAGCAGAAAAATTGCATCAGAAAGTGGAAGCTCTCCAAAATTTAGCGGCAAATTGTACATTTGCTAGCTCGCTCGGCATGGGTGATTCGCCCTGTCTACGGTGTTTACGCTTAAGACGCTCAAAAGTGGTTTCTCGAAAAGTACTGAACAAATCACATCAAGAAATATCTCCTTCATTGAGAGCTCTGTCTGGTTCCCAGACTAAAATAGCACAAAACCATTGCTAATGAAACTTTCCTCCGAAATCCACCGCCCAGAGAAACGCATAAACAAACGTTGCTTCGACGTTTCACATGTCATCTGCGAAGAAATATCGACTGCGAATTTGCAACCTCGTTCTCAGGCCCATGATAAAAAGCTTGTCACGAAAATACTTCCGGCATGTCATCCGCGTCCCATCGGCATTACGTCGGGTTTCCGAATTACATACTTACTTACTTACTCATTTACTTACTTACAACACGCTGACAAAGTGGCTTTCGCTTCTACGAAGCTGAAACCACAAAAACCAAGATGGCAGAAAGTCAAACTCAGTGATCAGTGGCAACAAAGACACAGAAAAATAGAGGACTATCAACCTATTACTACCCATTTAAAGGAACTCCTGTGAAGATAGTGTCTTGTGGGAAAAACAGAATACAATAATCCCAGCCATAAATGTTGGAAAATTAAACCCAGCACACCAGGAAAAAGAAAATTTTCCAGTTCGTACTTATGAAGCTCTACACCTGAGCTATAGGAGTTTTATAGTAACCAAGCTTTTAAACTAGATTCATAGGACAAACATCCTGTCTAATGTAAATAAATAATGAAAGATGGTAAAATTTAAGCTTGGTAAATGAATGATAAGATGAAACTTTCATTTGTTACATGCATGACCAAGAAAAAAACCCGAGTCCCCGACAGGAATCAAACCAATAGCCTGCCAAATACCCATTTGGTGCTCTAAACACTTAGCTACGAGAGAATTCTGGCGAGCTAGGTCATTTACAAGGTTCATATTCTTGTATCATGAGTGCTGCTAGGCTCAGCAATGTCGAAAGCATCATGTGTAACAAATTATGTTGCGAGATGGTAAATTGTAAGCTCGGTAAATGTATGATAAAATCGATAACATTTCATCATTATAAATTAAGCTAGGATTTGAATGTTGATGCAATGGTCCAGGTCACTAGTGTTGATTTCATGAATTGCACCATGGGACAACAAGCACTCACCAAACAATAATAGGTTAGTATTCTCATGATCTTTGGGAGAATTTTCATTCTCATCACACATTGCAAGAAGATCTTTAACCAAACTCTGAATAGCAGGAATCACATCTTCGTGGCAATGACAATCTGTGAGTACAGAGAAGAAACAAACTGTCAAACAAACAAAATTAATATCCTTCAAATGGAGAAATTTCGGTTTTTTTTCGTTTGTTTGTTTCTTGCAAAATTACAATTAATCAATCAATCAATCAGTTCTACATCAGTCAACTCCAGTAGTACCCAGTTGAGTACCCATTCTCCTCCCTTCAGTCCCCTGGGCATAGACACTTTGCATAAATGGCGTCGGCATTTGAATAACAATACTTATACATCCTAAGCCTCACATTCAAGTAAAAAATCCTTTGTCTATAAACATCCACACAAGGCTTAGGAATATTCTGGGAATATTCTGGAATAAGAATATATTCCGGTTATTCTGCTCCTGGGAGCAGAATAGCCGGAGTGGAAATCCAAGTATTCGGGAATAGGAAGAGCAGCCAAACGAACGCTAACTTGCATTATTCCAATTATTCTTATTCCGGATTGATCCCAAACAAACACGCCCTAAGGATGTACAAAAGTATTGTTATTCAAATTTGGATGCCATTTACACAGTGTCTATCAGACAGGTACATGTGTACATGAAATTTTAACAGTACTCTGGGGGGTACAGCAGGGTTCTCTGTGGAAATTAAAGTAGGTAAAAAAAACTCTGCATTCGAGCCTAATGACACATTAGGTCGGAGCTTTAAATCCAGCATTTAAACTAGTTGTACCTATTGGTAAGTGCCAAAGAGCGAAATATTCATGTTTCTTCGTAAGAACGGATACCAAATGGTTTTCGATAGAACTGTATAATTTGAAATGACCAAAATATGGTAAATCGTAGTTTAGGTAATACGAGAAGAAAGTGCTCTTTCTCTGGTGTTCATATTAAATGACACCGGTTTGACAGATTGATAACTCTTGACAAATCTTTTAATCTTTTAAAGGGATAGTTGCATTTCAAGAACTTCTCATAAATAGAATCCCAAAATCAGAAAAAAAAGATTCTGTAGACGCTTTCCAGTATTAAATCAACCCAATCAAGCAATGACGGCACAGATTTCAGTCTTGCATGCAAATTGTCATTCGATGTCATGTTTACGCAAAACCCAATTCCCAAGCGAAAAAATAAATAGAAAACAAAACCAAAACGGACACTGAAGGAATATGTGGAGACAGAATTTTAATATATTCAAGTAAACGTTACATTGGCCGTTAGCTGCATAAAACTTTCAATTTTCTTGCGTGTATGACCTGCAGTAATTTTAGTGAGTGTCGCTTGGTATTGATTCCTTTGAGCGACAATATAAACGTTATTTGATTTGGGATGAAATCATCGGTTAAACAATTGCTATAAACAAAAGCAACACTTAAAGGTAGCATTTACCCAACCATGGCATTCTCGTAAGTCAAGAAAACTCCATTTGAAGTCAGTAGTCCGCTTTTTATTTTCGTGTCTATCTTCAGAAATCAAAGGACTCCAAAGCCGAAAGATTATTTCATCGCTTTGAAGACCTTGATGTTCATTTTTTTGGCGGTCGAGTATTCTGTAGGGTATTCTCTTTCCATTTAGAGTTCCATAAAGGTGTATTTATCGTTAAAAGGAGTGAATGAGCACATTGAAAATTGGAAAGCACTACATGGCATTGCTTCAGACCATGTGGACTTCTTATTCTTTCACACATGATGTAAAATCACATTTAACTTTTTTTTTTATTTTAAAAAAAGTTGGCAGAAAGAGGATTCGAACCCGGGTCGTCGGATTACCAAGCGAGTATCATACCCACTAGGCCACCGACAAGCAGCTGCCAAGATTCCGAAACTTTTGGCTATAAATCCTAACCTCAGTATAAAGGCTAACCGCAAGCAACCTTAAGCTAATGTAGGCTAACCAAAATGCTTTTTAGGCTAACCAGAGGGCTAGTTAGGCTAACCGGAGTGCTAGTTAGGCTAACCGGAGTTCTATTTAGGCTAACCGGAGTGCTAATTAGGCTAACCCAAGTGTTGTTTAGTATTATGTGGTATAATATGTCATCAAGGTGATATGTGATCTTCGCAGTGAATTTCCAATTTAAGCAATTGGTATGAAGAAGCCTGAAAAAAAAAATCAGGGCTTCAACGGGATTCGAACCCGTGACCTCCGCGATACCGGTGCGATGCTCTACCAACTGAGCTATGAAGCCACACATTGGGAGCGAGGTCAATTGTGAGTTCTTATTTTCCCGTGAAAGGAGTGAAATGACGTGTAGTATATGAAATGATTCATATATGAACTGCGGATATATATGAAGGTGATATGTGATCTTCGCAGTGAATTTCCAATTTAAGCAATTGGAATGAAGAAGCCTGACAAAAATCAGGGCTTCAACGGGATTCGAACCCGTGACCTCCGCGATACCGGTGCGATGCTCTACCAACTGAGCTATGAAGCCACACATTGGGAGCGAGGTCAATTGTGAATTCTTCTCGGGTTCGAATCCTGTTGAAGCCCTGATTTTTTTCAGGCTTCTTCATTCCAATTGCTTCAATTGGAAATATCGAACAAATTCCGTCAAACTTGCATTGTTCAAAGCATCTTACCTTCTTGTTCTGCAAAATTATCGTCGTGCAGCACAAGAAACATGAAAAACCGATCCATGTTTCTGCTTTGTAGAGCGTCTTCGCTGGACCGCGAGTCACCTCGAGTGGTTTGCGCATTTCGCGGGCTTTCCTTCACCGCTGACCACGCACGGGATCCTTCGTGCGGAATACGCGGGACTGCGGGATAGCTCGAGGCTCGAGTACTCAGGGAACTGATTTCCGCTATCGGAAAAAAATTAATTGGAATGTTTTACTTGAAAGGAATCTAAACTGCGTTTTTGTAAAAGTTTTGAGCGTTTGCGTGAATACGAAATCAACGGCGTGATTTGCGATCTGTGACCACCGTGACCGAGCTGACCTGGGTTGGGCCTGCGTTCCACTCCTCAGCGGGCATTTTCTTCCATCAAGATGGCGGAGACAACTCTCGTTTTTTCCGCTACGAAAACTAAATTTGATCCTCAAGTCCAAGGATGTTTGATTATTGGACAACCACGGCACCTCCAGGCCGTGACATTTGATCATTTTGCAGAAAAGCTGTCGCCAAGAATCGATGCTGCGGTACGAAAATTTATTTTTATTGAAATTTATCGTTATTGAATATGTTTGATTTTACCTTTTATTTACAGTTTATCACAGATTTAGACGAATGATATCTGCCATCTTGTCATGTAATTGTACATCGTCTGATACATGTCATCATTGTCCTTTTAATAGTATGACGCGGAAAATCAGACCTTTTCAAACAAGATCTGGTTTTCATTGAAAACACTTGATTTTAATGCACCAGTCAAACTTGAGCTTGGAGCACTGCCATCATGTCCAGGGCGGGGGGGGGGGGGGGAGAGGGGGGGAGTACGCAGGATTTCAAGTGACAGGAATGATCAAAGGATTTTAGGGGGTTCGAAATTTTCAATTCCAGGATTTTTGGGGGAAGGAAAATTTGGCAAGTGTTCTTGGGTGTATCTAGTGTTGTTAAAATGACTACAAGATGAGGGATAAATGCAATGCAATTTCTAGTGTTTTTCTTTGTGCTATATCATGGGATTTTTTGGGGGGGGTTAATTTTTGGTCCAGGGATTTTTTGGGTCTTGAGTTTTGCCCCCATTCAATCATTCCCATCACTTGAAATCCTGAGTACCCCCCTCCCTGGGCCATAGAGATTCGAAACCAGTGGCAGATCCAGACCTTCAGCTAAGGAGGGGGCCCGCTTGACTATGAATTTTGAATTTTGCGAAGATAATTCCCTCACTTCAAAGAAAATGTGCTATTTCCAAAAAAAATAAGGTGGGGACCCAGGCCCCCTGGGTCCCTCCCCTGGATCTGCCACTGCAAACATATTTTCAATAACTGTTGTTGTCCACTAGATGAGGCATGAATGAAGCAGAAAATGTTTTTCTTACACACATTTGGGAAGTGTGCTGGGATCAAAGTCACATGGCTTGTTGCTAGTTTTCTTGTTGCATGGTTCAGCAGTTCAGCTTTGCATGGCTACCGGTTGTGTGTGAGAAACTTAACTTATGGGACTACATGCTTCCCAGATCAGCAATGAAATGTTTTCTGATCACCCTTGAATTCACCAACGCCCATAATTTTACAGTCAGCTCTCACCTTGTGAGCACCCCGCTATCATGGACACTTTCAATTTCAGACAAAATCCAGACCCCTGGTGAAAGCTGCAGAGGTTTGACTGGAAATGTCTCCTGCTATTATGGACTCTCACTGTTACAGAATTGTAGACAATTTTACTGCTTTGACTCTTGATAAAGTGGGCAGCATGAACTTCTCATGTAACATTATTACGAAAAATTACAGTACAACAGACTTTGCTTTTACACTTCAGCCTGCACCTTTTCCTTCCAGACTCTTTACAAGCTTTTATGAGAGATTATTGCAGACAGTAAACAACATACCAGTGTGTGTCTGGTATAATGAGAGTTGACTATATACACCTGGGGCAGAGAGAAGCACTGTGAAAGAAGAGTTTCTTACCCAAGAACACAACACAATACCCTTGCCTAGGGCTGACCTGGGAGGTACATGGGCCTTATGGTTAGTGCTCTGACCTCTGGAGTCCAGCCCTGCATTGTGTTCTTGGGTAAGACACTTGACTCTCACAATGCCCTGCTCCACTTCACCCTTTGTTGGTTATACTACAAACTGCAACAAGCTTCGGCCAGACAGGCCACTTGGCCTAAATGCATTCTTCGCTTTTAGTGTTCTAACCTGGATTACTCTATCAGGAGTCCACTACACGAACCATGTTAGGCTACTGTTCCTCCCATTTTTAGCTTTTTTAAAGGGTTCATGTTTCTGTTGTTGTAATTGAGTTTGTTTTTTTAATGTAATTCAATCATAAAGTTGTCTTATTTCTCCTAGACATTTAATCTTGTGCTCCATACAATGGCTGGATCAGATGCATGTCCAGTTTGGTTAAACCAAGTGATTATCGGTGCCCTGCCTGTTGCAGCAAGTCGACATAACTCTCCTGCACATCCTCATTTCCTAAACAAGCTTGTTTGCAGCAATCTTCCTGGTGGTGATGCTTGCATTGTGGTGAGTAGGTGTTCAGTGTAGAACTGTAGACACTCACAGATGAACTGCACCTTTTTTCCAAAAATCATGTTTTGAAATTGGGGGTACAGCTTATCTGCAAGAACATTTGGAAAATAATTTGCAAGCTGCTTCCGGTGTCCAATATTCCATAGTCCAATCTAATACCTGCTTATAAAGCTATGAATGTTGCATGAAACAAGTTCTTGGTCAATAGTTAACCTACAGATCATAGACCTGTCAACTCTCACGCATTATGCGTAAGTCTCTTGCCTGCAGATGCAAAATATCGATCTCATGCATACAGGCCAATTTCTCATGCCTGACTGACAAATCTTGATTTGATGTAAATTCATTTCAATTTAGACAAAAAAAAACATATCCAGAAAATTAGGCATTGTTATTCATGTTTGAGTCAATTTCACACACATCGGCAATGTTTGAAAGTCATCAGTCAGAACATCTTTGGTGCCCTTCGGCAATGCTTGGAAGTCATTGGGACAAATAAGAAATACTGACAGCAATGTTGCTTTCATTTTTTAGGTCGTCTGTGAAAGAAGCGAGGCTTTTGCCTCAGCATGTGCCATTGCCAGAGCTTTCCCAACTTTTTCAAGAAAGTCCTCCAAGGCTAAAATGATGTCAAAAACTGTTACGGTTGAATTTGTTCTCGTTGGAAGCAATAATTCACCAATCACAAGTGAAGATGCGGAATGTATGAGTGTGGTTGCAGAAAGCATCCATCTCAGTGCCCGATTAGTGGATATGCCGTGCCAAGATATGCACACAAGTGCATTTGTTGAGGTTAATGCTGTTTAGCTATTACCCTAATAGGCCATTTGCGAGTTGCCCTTTGCCTGATTTTCAAAACGAGTCCTTGCATGAAAATGGGCGTGCAGGTGAAACTCATTTTCATATGAATGGTTTTGCATGTAGACTTGTTTTGACACAGAGGCAAAAGGTAACTCGGAAATGGCCTATAATAGCAACATACAAGCCAGAGTAATGAACACAGACAGAAGAACAATAAATATTTGACAATTATCATTAGTAATCATTTTATTTCTTACTAAGATCCACTGCTCAGTGCTGACCTTTGCCAAATTTCAAATTAAGTTTCACAATTCTTCCAAGTGCACATTTATGAAAATTCAAACTTGCATGCAAGATGTAATTTGCTAACAAGAAAATATCTGATTTATTTTCATCAGGAAATAGCTAAAGTTGGTGATGAGCTAGGGATTGTTCCAGTGATAATTAAAGGAGAGCAACTTAATCAGCAAGGTTTTGGAGGTACGTTTTGTTCAGAGTTTTACTTTGCATACATTATAGAAGGCAAACAGTACAAACAGAAATACTTTTAATGTGCTGCACAAAGCATTTATGGGGGACCAGAGATCTACCTGCCAATTGCAAGGCCAGTACTCAGGGCTAGGGTCAGAGAGTGGGATATAAGACCGTGCGATGGGTGCCACAGGTGTTATGAAACATGATCTAGACCCCCTCCCCTCCCCCTGCAGCTTTACCACCGTAAATTATTAGTCCATTTACTTTTATAGAACAGCCACTGAATAAAGAATACTTGTTGTGAATAAAATTGTGCTATTTCTGATCCTCTTGTTTATTCTCTTTGTTTCTATTGCATTTTCAGGACTCTATGGAGTTGGCAAAGCCGCCGTGAATCCTCCAGCCTTAGTAGTATTGAGTCATACACCAATGTCAGCCACAAGGACCATAGCTTGGGTTGGAAAAGGAATCGTGTATGATACTGGTGGACTGTGTATTAAGGCCAAGGTATCTGTTATGTGACCCAACTTGCGATTTGTGAATAAAACAAATGGTGCAGTTACTGGTGGAATTATAATCTTGGACAACACTTGGCCAAATTTCCACTAATTTGGGTAACCAGTTCATTTTTTCCCCCCTCCCCCCACCCCACCAAATTTCAATGCCATCTTTTGACAACAAAGCCTAGTGTATTGCAAGCCCCATAAAATGATATTGATCGGTTGGAGAGAGGGATAAAATATTTTTCCCACATGCAAGTTAAGTTATTTGCAAAAAGTGCCTAAAATATATGTCTCAACTAGTTTTGTCCAGGATTTATAAAATGGTGGAGTAAATTCATTACCGGTATCTAAAGTGCATAGTTATGTGGTAAAAAACAATAAACTTCTTGGTGCAGCATTTGACATCAGGAGAGGGAATGTGATAAAGCAAAAGAAATTAAATGTAATAATCAGTGTGGCCTAGTGGTTAGGGTGCTGGACTTGTAGTTTGGAGGTCCCGGGTTCAAATCCTCTTCGGCAGTTCAAATTCAACTCCTCCATGCTTTGTAAATAGCCAGCTGGTCAGCCTCCTACCAGTTGGGACTTTTAACTACTTTCTGTTTCGATGCAATATTTGTTTATTTAGTGTACTCAATTAGCACAGCAGTAGTACCATACACTGATTGAGTGATTTAATTTTCTTTTTACTCATACATGTGGCTGGTAGAGAAGTACCTCCACCAACCAAACCACATGACAAAGATCTTCATATAAATGACAAGTCTTTCCTTGATTATTGTTTGTGTGTCAAATTCCCACTGACACTAGAAAAAAATGGATCAGATATTGGATATCTATGCACTGGTTGTAAATCTATTAATGGTGAAAGAAACTTTTTCATTTTATTTGCAGACCTCCATGCTTGGGATGAAAAGAGATTGTGGAGGAGCTGCTGGCATTCTAGGAGCTTTCAAAGCAGCTGTAAAGCAGGTTTGAGATCCTGATGTCCAGTGTTGTGATGTGGTAGAGTTGCAGAGAAACAATGCCAACTTAACTTCAACAACATTTTTATTTTCCTGTAAATCCCACTACTCTGCAGTCGAAAGAACTGCCCATCCAAAACATGTGCTTAATAATACAACCCCCCTCTAACAAAGCTTACATAATAGTCACACAACAACAACTGGAGAATGTTGGTCACGGTGAAGCAAAGCTCTAGAATGTTCCGGGCACCACAATGTTATTATCCAGACTGAAAATATCAACTGAAGGTTTCCTTGCCGAATTTGATCCATTTCGATCTATTCTTCGTGCACAGGGCTTTACTGAGAACCTTCATGCTGTGTTTTGCATGGCTGAGAATGCTGTTGGACCTCATGCTACAAGACCTGACGACATATTAACGTTATATTCAGGAAAGTAAGTCTTTTTATAAAAAAAAAAAGGTTATGATTATAATCTTACACAATGTGCCTGACTTTTGCACATGTTTTTAATCAAGTCTTTCATGTAATGGGAAAGACCATTTAAATGTGTTACTACAATCATCCTGTAGAACTGTAGAAGTCAATAACACGGACGCTGAAGGGCGTTTGGTTCTTGGAGATGGGGTAAGATAAGCTGTAATCATATTGATCATTTCACATCTTTTGTAGACAACAGTTTCACTAAAAAGCAAGCCACTTGTATTAGAGCAATGTTTCTGCTTTTTCTTCTCTGTGTAGATTTGATTGAACACTAGAGTGGTTTCACTAAAGCAATTACAGTGACCCAACACAACAAACATATGCCAAAAAAAGCACTTGACACAAAAGTGGTTGACCTACCAAACGCGGGAAAACGCACGTGGCAAAGGCGTGATTGTATTTGACCAATCCTGAAGCCTAGAAAAGAAAAAACCGACGTAATCTTCTGGATTACGTGTAGAGTGGTCTTTAGCTGAGTGTCGAAAGTAGTTCTCATTTGCTTTGGTTTTGCATTGCTACGCTCAGTGATTGGTTAAAAAAACTCACGCCACTGTCTCATCCAATCAGAAGTAAAACCAAAGCCCTTCGTGAATCACTTGCGCACGTTTTCCCGCACTTCACGCCAGCTATATGTATTTGCTTCGAGTTTCTATTGGCTCACTAGATTACCTGTGTGTCCTATGTATTGGAAAGAGTGATGACTTTAGTTTTGGTTTTTGCGTTATTCAATCAACAATCGCTCTATCACTTGATAGAAAACTGTTCCAACAATTACCCTTGTTCACCTTGACAAAATAATCTTTCAGTGGAGATTTGCCTGGCGATCTCTGAAACCTGTTCAAAGGCCTTAAGTCAAAAGCTTGCAAGTTACATGTTGCTTGGATTTCAAAAATTAAGGTATAGTTACATTCTCCTGGTTACTTTGAAAAGCCCTAGACTGCAAAACACTCGTAGTTTTTACGAACGTGGGCGGTCTTCACCCTGGCTGACGATTGGCGCTTCGTCCCTTCGATAAACACTTGTTTAACGTTTTCAGAGGAAATAGACGGTTTTGCAGTCTAAAAACCCCGAAAAATATTTATAGCTGTTCTGATTCATTTTATTTCAAGGTTGCATATGCAAAGAAAGATCTTCAGTGTGACATCATTTTAGACATGGCCACCTTGACTGGCGCCCAGGGTGTCGCAACAGGAAGATACCATGGATCACTTTTAACCAACAAGGAGGAATGGGAACCAGTTTGTGCTGTGGCAGGGAGAGCAAGTGGAGACCTGGTGGTGAGTAATTTATTACATTTCCACACTTTTGTGACGATGTTTTCTTTTAATTAGTCAGCTAACCGAAAAACCGAAAAACCTATTGTACACTGAAGTTGTCGACATTTTTACCTTTGAACAGATGGCTTAAGGTGGCTGGCTACCATTTACAACACTTTCCAAGACTTAGATTTTGATGTTTCATTATAACAACTCTTTATCAGTGGATGCTACAATCTGTTTGATACCACAAAAGACTTGTAGTATTGATCGTCAAAGTTGAGGTGTTGAAAAATGCATGAAACTGTTCTGAGCCACCTTAAATTGATCAATAGCACGATTGAGTGTCCGCAGTGTTGACATGAAATCCGATCAATTTTATAAACATGTTTCAATTCTTTGCCCACACAAGACCATCCTAGTTTTTTGGCATCATTTTTGTTTTAATAGTTTCCAGTGCCTTACTGCCCAGAGCTTCATTTCTCCGAATTTTCAAGTGCCTTAGCAGATATGAAGAATTCAGTGCAGGTTTGCTGTGTATAATTTTACGTTTTTACTCCACCTGTAATACATGATGGTGTATATTGTAAATTTTAAGTGTTTATGCAGTGGGGATGGGGGCCATCAATGCGCAAAAGAATTCTTTTGCCGTCGTTGTTTCTTTGCTTGCGATGAAACGCGTCGCGTTATCGTAGAGTGCAGTTTTAAACTCCAGTGAAATTTGCGCGTCCCTCATGATAATTAAGAATGAACCTCTTCATTGCAGAATCGCGATAATGCCCAAGTATCGTGTGCTGGTCTTTTTATTGGTAAGTACAATATGCTGACATGCTTACAAGCATTACACTCTGACTAACCTGAAATTACATGTTAGAGGATTTGTCTTTCAACACATCCGTCAGATATCTTTTTTGTCCTACGCTAGTGGCATGATAAGCCCGAGCTTAAAATTTACCATCTTTCTTTATTTATCATCGTGTAGTACGCGTTCGACATTGCTGATCATAGCAGTATGCAGGACGCGTGACACATATGAACCTAGTAAATGGCCAAGCTCACCAAGAGTTCACGTAGCTTAGTGGAGAGAGCGCCCACCCGGTGTTTTGGAGGTCATGGGTTCGTTTCCCGTAGTGGAAAAAGACTTTTTCTTTTTCCCACGCTCGTGACTTTCTCACATCCTTCATATCTTTCTTTTGCCTCTTAGGGTCCCATATAGGATTTGATTTCCCCGGAAGCTGGTTACATGTTGACATGGCCGCTCCAGTGCACATGGTAAGATTACGCTTTCTTGAGGGTAACATCGAACACACTCAGTTGATATAAAGCAACTAGAAGACCATCACTTCATTGGATAGACTAACGTAACGGGGTTGGTGGGGGAATTGGGGGGGGGGTATTCCTATTCCCAGCGTAGCTCACAAAATAGCGACTCAGCGATCGAGCAGTAGTTGTCTGACGATCTGACTGAGGGGGGGGGGGGGGGGGGGACGAAACGACGTTTCACGGTGTACGCTTGGCCTCGTAGCTCTGTAGGTAGAGCATTGATGACCTTCTCCGTCGTAGTTTTCTTTGCGTTGTGTGGTTCCCAGTTTCCTTTCCAGGAAATTCCTGGGTTAATTCCCTACTTCCCAGCTTCGAAAACGTTTCTGTTTGACAATTTGTCTAAACACCATGTCATTGCTGTTGCAGGGTGAAAGAGCAACAGGTTACGGAGTGGCATTGTTGGTGACCTTATTTGGAAAAGCGTCTTCCTCCAAGCTTCTTCAGAGTATTGCACCCGACCTCCCGGCAAAGGATTCTGGGTTTGGTTTCTGAAGAAGATATTATGGTGCGTGCGCGCGAGTTTGCAAAGAATATGGCCGAGTCTGCTAGAATTGCGCCTGTTCACGGAAGAATATTTGAACTGAAATTTGAACTTCGAATATCGGCTTTACGTTTTATCCCCATACAGCTGCTTGTGTCCATTTTAGAAGTGGATCTTCTCATGTACCGATTTATGCGCATTTCGTTAGAAACATAGTATTCCAAGTAGCTTGTACTAACTTGGCATGCGTATTCAGTTCGTGACAAGTTGAACATCTGAGAAGGACAAAGGCTCATAATCTTTAATGGAATGAAATAAAAATCGCATTTACCTTTCAGTCGTTTAGTGAATTTGTTTTGTTTACGTTTTTCTTGAATTTCGGGAGGAGGGCAAATAAAGGACCCCTGCTGTCCAAACTTCATCTGATTAAAAGAGCGCAAAGCGATAGCCGCATGACAAACGAAAGGATAGCCAAGAATACGATCGAAATGATATATTCCTTTTTTCAGTGCTGGTATGTTTATCGCCCTATAGACAACCGGTACCTACTGACGACGGATCCGGTCGCTTGTGTTCCCTCCACATCCCCTCAAATCTTATCCCAGGTGTGGGAAAGGCATGTAGTTTCGTTGATTGTAGTTTCGATTTAGGTTTTGCACGAAGATCAATGATTCATCGATCGCGACACACTGAAACTTCTTCCGAAAAACTGTCATGCTTTGTGTCATTCATTTCTTAAAGTAACGAACAGCTGACATAATTTCATAATACTGTTACTTAAATGCCTGCCTGAAAGCAATTTGAACCATCTGTGGAAGATATCCAACCGTGCAATCATTAGAAAATTGTGTGGACTGCAGACAAAGGAATCGCTGAACGTCTACTTTTTAGAATTTATCGGTTAAAATATATTATTCATAAAACAATCTGTAGCCTTCGATAGTCTGAAATGTCATCCGTCCTCTCTTCCTTACCCCCCAGAGGAGGGGCGCGGGCGTCCTTCTCGCCCGCGCCCCTCCTCTGGGGGGTAAGGAAGAGAGGACGGATGACATTTCAGACTAAGCCTTCGAATACAGCCGCCTCTGATCGCTCCTGACCGGTTTGGCGTTTCGCGAAACGCCAAACCGGCCGGGAGTGATCAGAGGTGGCTGCATGTATTCGCAGGCTAAACAAAACCATCCAAATAGACTAAATAGTAGAACTGCTTTTTTTTAGTTTGCAGTGCAGGCCTTTTTCACGCTTGCCCGATCAAAACTAGCCTGCAAGCAGGCTCTCTTTGGGTGCAACACGCGAGTGGCGAAGCTGCGAGTTACGGCGAGCGGAGCGAGCGCAAGCAATTTGCTCGCCCACTCGAAGGCTCGCTATTCGCGGCCGCGCTGCTACCAAACTCGCGGCCCCCAAAGAGAACCTGCTCACAAACGCGCTCACTCGCTACGCCGGCATTGCATGCTCAGTGGCATTCCAGGCTAACTGAAATTTCTTGCAAACCGCGGTAAATTTTTACTTCGTTCCCAATCCCCTTTTCATTTTTTTCTCCGAAAAGACAATTTATGTACCATTACTTGAGGTCATTCTTATTTCGCCTATAACCTCTGACCAGAGTTCTTTTCTGTTTGGACGCCATGTTGTCGAGTTGGAGAACTTTGTCAAAATCCTTCTCGTTTTTACGTGCTGTTGGCAAGGTAAGGAGATAATCATAATATAAAATAACTATTTACATTTCGTTTTATCTACTTTGCTGCAAACATAAACGGCAAATTTATGACAGATGACACGAAATTGCAGGCAAGCCAACAAGCAGGCTCAAGTGTTCGTTCAAGATGTTTGCACCGTGCTGCAGTGCCACTTTTGTCAGATAAGCTGTTTGTGGTAAGTGAAAGTGTGTGCGCTAAAAAGGAATGAAAACGTTTTCTTTTTTATTTCAGGCAAGACCTGCATAAGTTTAAAAGTGCTATAAATGGCTCTACTACCTTTGCCAGTCTATTTTATGGGTCGCATTATCTCGGTTTGTTATGTAATTTTTACAAGTTAATGCAAAGATTCACTGTAAACCGCTGCTTACTAATGTACTGCTGCACATGGCTCATTTCAAAAGGTCCCGTCCCCCCAGATATGAGCTCTTTCATTTACAAGCCAACCCAAAACTCCCTACAAAGTTGTATAAGCCCAGAGCAGGGTTTATAAGCACCAGTTTACAATCGACATAAATCATTAGCATTCTAACAAAATCGGACCAAATGATCAAATCCTCTGTAAGCCTATATCAGTAGAATAATGTATTTTGTTTTTCCTTATTTGACCCCTTTTACATTCAACAAGAAGTTGCTATAGCAACTTAAAACCGCGCTTATATTTTTGGCTAATTAACAGCTTTCTTTCTCAAAAGTCACGGTTAAATTTAATCTGTTTGCATTATGAGTAAAGGACTAGCAAAGTAGTCACGTTAGTCACACAATCCGAGGTTTACGTTGTTCCCGGCTATCTTTAGCTTGGGGGTTTTTCCCTTCTAATGACGTAACCCCTGCACGTTCGGGCACACTCAATTGTTTTCAAATATTTGAACTCACTTCAAGGAAATAGCCAAAGAATTCACTTCGATTGCCTAAACCTAAAGAAATACTCGCAGAAGAGGAAACAAATCAAATTAATGACCGTCGCTTCTGCCAACATAAACATGCAAATGAAACACAATGTTATTTGTCACGTAACGAAAGTGAAACCTGCAACATCAGCGCATTCCATGGCTGATGTAATACCTTTTTCAGTGTATTCAACATTCGCTTTGAATCAAACGCTTCGATAAAACCAAAAGAAAATATACTTTATACACAATAAAGAAAACAATATCCGCAACATTTTCCGTACATTCATGTTTCAACAGCTTTTGGCGAATAAACATCACAGGTTGCGTGATTCAGTCCCGATCACGATTTGGCCGAGTGGAGGTTTGCGTCTGGTCACCGGCAAAAAAAAATAAATAAATAAATCCCGTGCAGAGCAAGAACCGCGCTCGGCCCATGGCCGCGCGGTTAATAATAATAATAATAATAATAATAATAATAATAATAATAATAATAATAATAATAATTAGTAATAATAACAATAATAATAAATTATAATAAAAATGGAGGTAAATGAAGGATTTTTACACATATGTACCTGCCCAAATTTTCTTCATTTCTGATGTGACTGCTAGCATACTGGATGACAATAAAACTACATGTAGGTTTCTAATTAGCTTTTCTTACGTGTACATGCACTTTAATTGCATGGAGGCAGTGTGGCCTAGTAGTTAGGGCGCTGGACATGAAATCTGCAAGTCCCGGGTTCAAATACTCCTCCCTTCCACTGAATAGATTTTGTGTCAGTGGCCCCGAATTCAGCTCCTCCGCGCTTTGTTAATAACCAACTGATTAGCCTCCTGTGGTTGGGGTTTTTAACAAGGTTCTGTTCTATTTACAATATTTGTTTATTTACAGTACCCTCAATTAGCACAGCAGGGTAAATTCATTGGCACTTGATAAAGTGATTACTATAATGTCATATTTTTACAGCATCGGGATACACCAGACAATAATGCTGATACTCCGTTTGAACTTAATCAGAAAAACCTTCAGGTAAGTGAACTGAAGGTCTTACATGTAAATGCTTGGTTCAATACAAATGTTTAAATGGGGGCCTTCAGATTGGAATACCTGTATGCAGTGAAGTACAAGTAAAACCTTTACAACCTGGTGCTTATAAATGCTTTTGATTATCACATTTCACACCAATCTCATGCCAACAGTCCCCCTTTCAACAGGACAACAAAAGGGAGGAGTGGAGGCCCTGGGAATGTAACTCAACTGAAATTCGAAAAGTTGTCCTCATACTCGATCTCATACTCTTACTCCAATTTGAAGGTCCATATTACCATTCCTTGAGATGTTTTAAAGTCTATGCCATACAGTAAGTCCTTTGTTATTTTCACTGCAGTATGCCACACACTTTTGGAATAATTCATGCCAAAGATTGTTGATGTAACCTATATAAAATGCAGCCTGGCTTGCTTATCAATAATATTTCCAGCTATTCAACCTGGGATATTTCTCTTTGGCATGGAAGTGCAGAAAGCCAGCAAAACACACATATAGAACAAATCTTTACAGCATGTATTTTGAAATTTGTATTGTTGTGATAAAACCTTAAGTAGAAATGTGTCGTTTCTTTTAGCGAGCCAAAACGATCATGGATAACTACCCTATAGGACACAAGGCAGCTGCCGTTATACCTATACTGGATCTGGCACAAAGACAGCATGGTATGGCAAAAACAACTCGTAGTTTGTTGTTTTCTTTTGCAGCCCCATTTTTTTGTTCAAATAATTTGACTACTTAGACTACAAGCCCAAGTTTTTCATGAGTCAATGTAGGACAGCCAGCTCAGAGAAAATGAGTGCAAATAATCTAATTGTTTAAGTCAAAACTGTATACTTGATTGCAGTTCACAACCTACAATATCATGTACTTTTACACCAAAAATCAAGAGAAATTGTCATCTGTTGGCAAATAGAAAAAAATCAGTTTTGTTGATTTCCAATTATTATGGAATATGACCAAAGTTCTACTGAGAATGGTTAATGATGCAAACCAGATAATTCATTTTTCACTGGATAACATAGTTGGTTTTGTTTACATTTAAAGTGATACACAGGATAGTGATTGTCTAGTGGATAACTGCACTGTTTGTGTACACTGTAACACATACTGTCAGTAATGCCTTCAATTTTGTGTTATCCATCTCTCAGGGTGGCTACCGATATCAGCAATGAACTATGTTGCTGATTTGTTGGAGATGCCGAGAATGAGGGTGTATGAAGTGGCAACATTTTACACTATGTTCAACAGGTTTGTCCTTCTTTGTGCACCTTTACCCACTCTGATCTACTGACTGAATAGTGATGCATGTGAACGGGTTATGTAGCTGATCATGTAGATGTAAATCTCAAATGTCTGCTTTTCCCTATCAAATCAAACCCCTTTTTACAGACACCTACTTTTGGCAACATATGAACACATCCATATTACAGCCAGTTCACCTGGGATGAAAAGAAGTGGTAGAATAAATGACAAGACGGCTAAGCAGGGTGCAAAGCAAAATGACAGGGCTAGCACTCAGTCATTCATCCCAAGCTACATGTATGTGTAGGACTCTAGTAAGGAGAAAAAACTTTGTATAAACTTTGACTCTGCCATATGGACACTTCCCTGCCCATTTGGTGTGCTTCCTTTGGTAGCTTGCACTGAAAATTTTAATAACAAATTGCTTGAGGGGGTTGAGGGGTTGTTTAGCTGGTTAGAAATTTGGAATTTTAAATTTTCGAACCACACATCGAGAAAACAGTTGTGACAGAAGATGGTCATTTAGTAGCAGAGGTGGCACAGTAGCCATGTTTGCCTGTTAAAACTGTCTTGTAATAAAACCATTTTTTCAGGGAGCCAGTTGGAAAGTACCACATTCAGGTGTGCACGACGACACCCTGTCAACTCAGAGATTCTGACATGGTGGTGGATGTTATTTGCAAGAAACTAGGTACACCTTTTTTAGAATATTATTTTCCTAGTCAATGAAAGAGGTTAGAGAAATTGAAAACACATCTGCCAGTGAGCTGATTCTTTTTTGTACATATTCTTCATTTCCATTTATAAGCAAAATGCAGCAAGTATGAACCAGGTACATTTAATTTAAGTGACTTTCAGCTAATTGGTCATATAGAAAGATCCTATTAATCGAGGCAATGAAAAACTGAACTCAGTTGTTAGCACAGATCTCTCAACGACTCGAACCTCCTGCTAAGTTGAACTTTTTCAATTTACCTTCAGGCAGAGAAGGTCATAAATTTTAGTGTGTAGCATTTGACCATTTGAATGAGTGTAAGGTTTGTAATAAGGTGTCTTCAGTTTGAATTTGGGTTGCAATTACATGTAACACTTTTAAATATCGTTCTGTTGTGTAGATTCAACCTGTCACATTAATTCTGAGAGCCTATACAGTCAGTTAATTGGGACACTCTCTTGTCCATTTGGTGCCCGCATTAACCAGGTTCCACCATTCACTTGACTGCGAGCAGTCTCTTTCTTTTCCTAGCGTGTGATGTGAAAACATGAATGAAAATTATTGAGATTTGCATAATTTAATTTTTTCCAGTCGGGCATAGGATCTCAGAAACAAAAACCATCTGCTCACAGTCTTATATCATTCACATCGTGATGCACTTACAATGTTTGTCCTTTGCACCCCACACAGCCTTATTAATCTTGCGGTGCATTCATTATTTTAGGAATCAAGATGGGTGAAACAACTAAAGATGGCATGTTTACCCTGAGTTCAGTGGAGTGTCTTGGCGCTTGTATTAATGCTCCAATGATGCAGATTAACGACAATTACTATGTGAGTAGCATTAAAATATTCCAGATCATAATTCATTAGTTGCTATTGAGACATTCTGAAGCTCCTGGTGCTAAACTCTGGTTTCTGTAGCATGAAGCGACTAGGAGTATTGCTACCCCCCCTGGATGGGATGCTAGTCCATCGCAGGTTACTCCTCAGCATTCTGTCAGGTTGCCCCAGCATTTCGCCGGTACCCATTTATACACCTGGGTGGAGAGAGGCACTGTGAGAGTAAAATGTCTTGTCCCCAGCCAGTGCACAAACCCATACTGCCCAATGCACTAACCATTAGCCCACCATGCCTTCCATACCTGAATATATACCATATCGAAATTACAAAGTAGCTATTAACCTGCAGAAAATGGCCAAATTTTACTTGAAAATATTAAGTAATGACTTGCGCTGTGGACTTTTGTTTCTCTGTCCTTGTCTCGTGCAGGTAGGGAGGAGAGTTTGCATGGCGAACCTAAGAGATAATATCTATGTGCCATATCAAAAAATACAAAGCATTACATTCTAGTGGTGAAAAAAGAGCTCTTTTACAAATAGCTTATGTCATATAAGCAATAAGCCGGCATTTGCTAGCTCCATACATCTAAGTACCTATAAAAAGAAGGTAAACCTTGGAAATCGCTTGTACTCGTGTGATTCGCAGTCTTTTCTCTCTTACCTAAGGAAGGATAGATGCCATGACGAGTCTAACTGAATGTGCGTCTGCATTAGGAATTGCCATAGCTAGCTATAAATTTATTTGGTGTTTATCACTGGAGATGAAAACGTTAAATATCTCTCGAATTTTCTAGGAGGATCTCTCAGCCAAGGACACAGAAGAAATTATTGATGACCTCTTAGCTGGTAGAACTCCGACATCAGGACCCAGGTAAGATTTACATTTTATTATAGACCACTTCAACGTTGGTCTGTTTGTTCGCTCGATCGTTCGTTCGTTCCTTCGATTATTCGTTTGTTTGTGCGTGCGTCTGAGCATGCAAACGTGCGAGCAAACGAGCGTTCACCGTTCATTTGTTCATTAGTTTCAGGGCGGTATAAGGCTTTTCGTTCGTTCTGGTGTTCAATTGGTTAAATGCGCACGTACCTTTCTTCTGTGTGGTGTTTTATTTTGGTTATTCTTTCTTTCCCAGGAGTGGCCGATTTTCCTGTGAGCCCGCAGGAGGCCTGACGACATTAACAGAACCACCAAAAGGACCCGGATTTGGAGTACGAGCAGACCTTTGAATGCTGTGCTTACTATAACTAACGATTTTATGAGCTATGTAAAAAAAGATTTTGGTTTAAAAACTCCTTGTAATCCTGTTACATATGTTTGTTATGTGGCCAATAAATGTGTGGCGTTATTTATGGGACCTGTTTTTATTCTGCATTTTTTTTTTTCACTTAGTTCAGGTTTTCTTTCTTGTTTTCGGGTGAATGATTGTGTTCAGCAGCCCCTGTCAATATAGAACTTCCTGAAAAGCTGAGGCGGCTTTGGTTATAACATGAGGGAACGGGGCTCAATACAGTGATATTCTTTCAGTTACGCCTTTCACATAGGGTGGAACAACAAGCGCTGTTGCTACTTCATTTTGCAGTGTTGCTGCTGTCTGAGACGGGTCGTTTAACTTTGCGATGAGAGTCAAAACTCTTCATACCATAACGGATAATTATTGTTCATCAAGAGTTTGAGCACATGCTCCTTTTCCTTTCGTTTCCCTGCACTTGTTGATTGGTTTTTTCCGCTCTTTCATGGAGTGTATTAATCATAGGACTACCTCTTGTATTAAGTTGGGAAATGCCACTAAATCCAGTGTAGTACATGCTCCTCAATGTACGTCCAGTCTCCTCAGTGTAGTTCAGTGTACTCCAGTGCAGTCCAGGGTAGGCCAGTGTAGTCCAGTCTCCCCAGTGTAGTCCAGTTTTGACCAGTGCAGTCCAGTCTCCAAAGTGTAGTCCAGTGTAGTACAGTCTCCTAAGGTTACGTCCAGTGTAGTCCCACGTAGTCCAGTGTACTGCAGTCTACTTGGTGTAGTCCAGTGAAGTACAGTGTAGTCAAGTGAAGTTCATTGTAATCCAGTGTAGTCCAGCGTAGGGCAGAGTAAACAATTGCTGCTCGGTGTAGTCCAGTTTAGTCAAGTGTTTTCTAGACTAATATAGTCCAGTGTTGTAATGTGTAGACCTGTGTAATAATGTGTAGCCAGTGAAATGTAGTGCAGTGCAGTGAAGTCCAGATGAGTGAAGGTTACTGCAGTGCAGTCCAATGTATTCCAGGTAGTCTAGTGTAGTCCAGTGCAGTCCATTCTAGTCCAGTGTGGTCAAGTATATTCCAGTGTAGTCCAGTGTAGCCAGTGAAGTCTACTGTAGTACAGTGTACTCCAGTGTAGTCCAGTGAAGTTTAGTGTAGTCCAGTAGTCCAGTGTTTTTAAGTGTAGTCCTGTGTAGTCAAGTGTAGTTCTAGTCCAGTGTAGTGAATTCTAGTCTAGTGTTGTCGAATGTAGCCAAGTGTAGTCCTGCATAGTCCAGTGAAGTCCAATAAAGTCCAGTGTAGTCCTGTGTACTCTATTATAATCCAGTGTAGTGCAGTGAAGTCTAGTGAAGTCCAGTGTTTTTAAGTGTAGTCCAGTGTAGTTCTAGTCCATTATGGTGAATTCTAGTCAAGGGTAGTCAAGTGTAGTCCAGCGTAGTCCAGTGTGGTCAAGTGTAGTGCAGCGTAGTCAGTTGTACTCCAGAGTAGAATAGTGTAGTTCAGTGTCCTCCAGTGTAATCAAGTGTAGTGCAGAGTAGTTTAGTGTAGTCCAGAGTAGTCGTGTGGTCAATTGTAGTCCGGCGTAGTCAAGTGTAGTCAAGGAAATTCCAGCATAGTCCAGTGTAGTCAAGTGTAGTCCAGTGTAGTCCAGTGTAGTCCCATGTAGTCAAGTGTAGTCATGTGTAGTCCAGTGTAGTTAAGTGTAGTCCAGTGTACTCCAGTGTAGTCCAGTGTAGTCAAGTGTACTCCAGCGTAGTCGAGTGTAGTGAAGTGTAGTCCAGAGTAGTTTACTGTAGTCAAGGGTAGTACAGTGTAGTGAGGGGTAGTCCAGAATAGTCAAGTGTGGTCAAGTGTAGTCCAGTGTAGTTTAGTGTCGTAGTGTAGTGAAGTGTAGTTCATAGTAGTTTAGTGTAGTCAAGTGTAGTTTAGAGTAGTCCAGTGTAGTCAAGTGTGGTCGAGTGTAGTCCAGTGTAGTTTAGTGTAGTCAAGTGTAGTTTAGTGTAGTCCAGTGTAGTCAAGTGAAGTCCTGAGTAGTTTAGGGTAGTCCAGTGATGTCAAGTGTAGTCCAGAGTAGTTAAATGTAGTCCAGTGTAGTCCAGTGTGGTGAGGTGTAGTCCAAAGTAGTTTAGTGTAGTGCAGTGTAGTCCAGTGTAGTTGAATGTTGTCAAGGGTACCGGTAGTCCAGTGTAGTTTTGTGTAGTCAAGTGTAGTCGAGAGTAGTTTAGTGTAGTCCATTGAAGTCCAGTGTAGTTTAGTGTAGTGCAGTGTAGTCAAGTGTAGTCGTAGTAAAGTGTAGTTTAGTGTAGTCCAGTGAAGTGCAGTGTAGTCAAGTGTAGTCCAGTGTAGTGGAGTGTAGTCCAGTGTAGTCCAGTGTAGTGAAGTGTAGTCCAGAGTAGTTTAGTGTAGTGCAGTGTAGTTAAATGTTGTCAAGGGTAGTCCAGTGTAGTCGTGAGTAGTTTAGTGTAGTCCATTGAAGTCCAGTGTAGTGGAGTGTGGTCAAGTGTAGCAAAGTGTAGTTTAGTGTAGTCCAGTGTAGTGAAGTGTAGTCCAGAGTAGTTTAGTGTGGTGCAGTGTAGTCCAATGTAGTTTAGTGTAGTCAAGTGTAGTCCTGAGTAGTTTATTGTAGTCCAATGTAGTCCTATGTAGTTTAGTGTTGTCAAGTGTAGTCCAGAGTAGTTTAGTGTAGTCCAGTGTAGTTTAGTATAGTTTAGTAGTCCAGTGTAGTCAAGTGTAGTTTAGTGTAGTCCAGTGTAGTCAAAAGTAGTCTAAGTAGTTTAGTGTTGTCCACTGTAGTCCAGTGTAGTTTAGTGTAGTCAAATGTAGTCCATTGTAGTTTCGTGTAGTCCAGAGTAGTCCAGTGTAGTTTAATGTAGTCCAGTGTAGGCAAGTGTAGTCCAGTGTAGTTTAGTGTAGTCTAGTGCAGTCAAGTGTAGTCCATAGTAGTTTAGTGTAGTTAAGTGTAGTCCAGTGTAGTCTAGTGTAGTCCAGCGTAGTCAAGTGTAGTCAAGTGTAGTTTAGTGTAGTCTAGTGCAGTCAAGTGTAGTCCAGAGTAATTTAGTTTAGTCCAGTGTAGTCATGTGTAGTTTAGTGTAGTCCAGTGTAGTCAAGTGTAGTCCAGTCTAGTCAAGTATAGTCTAGAGTATTTTAGTGTATACCAGAGTAGTCCAGTGTAGTCCAGTGTAGGTTAGTGTAGTCCAGTGTAGTTAAGTGTAGTCCAGAGTAGTCAAGTGTTGTCAAGTGTAGTTTAGTGTAGTGTAGGGTAGTCAAGTGTAGTCCAGATTAGTTCAGTGTAGTCCAGTGTAGTGCAGTGTAGTTTAGTGCAGTCCAGTGTAGTCAAGTGTGGTCCAGAGAAGTTTAATTAGTGTAGTCCAGAGTAGTCCAGTGTAGTTTAGTGTTGTCAAGTGTAGTCCAGTGTATTTTAGTGTATTCCAGTGTGGTCAATTGTAGTCCAGAGTAGTTTAGTGTAGTCCATTTTAGTCCAGTGTTGTTTAGTGCAGTCCAGTGTAGTCAAGTGTAGTCCAGTGTAGTCCAGAGAAGTTTAGCTTAGTCCAGTGTAGTCGAGTGTAATCAAGTGTAGTCCAGTGTAGTAAAGTGTAGTCCAGAGTAGTTTAGTGTAGTCCAGTCTAGTGAAGTGTAGTCCAGCGTAGTCAAGTGAAGTCAAGTGTAGGCCAGTGTAGTTTAGTGTATTCCAGTGTAGTCCAATCTAGTAAAGTGTAGTCCAGACTATTTTAGTGTAGTCCAGAGTAGTCCAGTGTAGTCAAGTTTAGTCCAGTGTAGTCCAGAGTAGTCCAGTGTAGTCCAGTGTAGTTCAGTGTAGTCCAGTGTACTTTAGTGTAGTCCAGTGTAGTCAAGTGTAGTCCAGAGTAGTTTAGTGTAGTCCAGTGTTTTTTAGTGTACTCCAGAGTAGTCCAGTGTTGTCCAGTGTAGTCCAGTGTAGTCCAGAGCAGTTTAGTGTAGTCTAGTGTAGTCCGGTCTAGTCAAGTGTAGTCCATTGTAGTTTAGTGTAGTCCATTGTTGTTTAGTGCAGTCCAGAAATGTAGTCCAGTGTAGTCAAGTGTAGTCCAGTGTAGTCAAGTGTAGTGCAGTGCAGTCCAGTTTAGTTTAATGTAGTCCAGGCAAATCAAGTGTAGTCCAGAGTAGTTTAGTGTAGTCCAGTGTAGTCAAGTTTAGTCCAGTGTAGTCCAAGGTAGTCAAGTGTAGTCCAGTGTAGTCAAGTGAGTCCAGTGTTGTGCATGTAGTCAAGTGTAGTTTAGAGAAGTTTAGTGTAGTCCAGAGTCGTCCAGTGTAGTCCAGTGTTGTTTATTTTAGTCCATGGTAGTTTAGTGTAGTCCAGTTTAGTCCAGTGTAGTCAAGTGTAGTCCATTTTAGTCCAGTTGTGTCAAGTGTTGTCATGTGTAGTCAAGAGTAGTTTAGTGTAGTCCAGTGTAGTCTAGAGTCGTCCAATGTCGTCCAGTGTTGTTTAGTGTAGTCCAGAGTAGTCCAGTGTAGTGCAGTGTAGTCAAGTGTAGTCCAGTGTAGTTCAGTGTTGTCCAGTGTAGTCCAGAGTAGCTTAGTGTAATTCAGTGTAGTCAAGCGTAGTCCAGAGTAGTTTAGTGTAGTCCAGTGTAGTCCATTGTAGTCCAGTGTAGTCCAGAGTAGTTTAGTGTAGTCAATTTAGTCCAGTGTAGTCCAGTGTAGTTTAATTTAGTCCAGAGTAGTTTAGTGCAGTGCCGTGTAGTTTAGTGTAGTCCAGTGTAGTCCAGAGTAGTTTAGTGTAGTCCAGTGTAGTCAAGTGTAGTCCAGGGTAGAACAGTGTAGTCCAGTGTAGTACAGAGTAGTTTAGTGCAGTCCGGTGTAGTCAAGTGAAGTCCAGTCTAGTCCAGTGTAGTCAAGGGTTCTCCAGAGTAGTCTAGTGTAGTCCAGTGTTGTCAAGTGTTGTTTAGTGTAGTCCAGAGTAGTTCAGTGTAGTCCAGTGTCGTCAAGTGTTGTTTAGTGTAGTCCAGTGTAGTTTAGTGTAGTCCAGTGTTGTTCAGTGAAGTTTAGTGTAGTCAATTGATGGAAAAGGGCATGTCTCGTACATATGCCCCTCTCCAGAGGAACCAGGTAATCAACATCACATATAAAAATGTTGCTTCACAGCTCTTTATTATTTAGATCCATAAAAGAAAGATATCACACTGTAGTCTTTTAATTAATTAGAGATATATAGAGGATAACACATGGTTGCGCTGTGATATGAAATTTGTTCAACTCGATATCTCACGAGTGAGCGCAGCGAACGAGTGAGATATCGATTTGAACACGAGAAGATAAATTTCATATCGCCAAGCAACCATGTATTGTTCTGTTTATTTTATAAACCTACTAATAACGAGGTTTTTGACGATTTTCCGAAGATTTCCGAAGATTTTGAAAATGTTGTCCAGTAGTCATATGAATGTTTCCGAACATTTTCTGAAGTTTTCCGAAAATTTCCGAAGACTCCCGAAGATTGCCGAAGAAGATCCAAAGATGTTTCGACTTAATATCGATAAACCTTGGCCCATTGAGTATTGTAACATGGCAAACTCTGTGAGCTGATTGGTAAAAAATGATATCACACATGTGTGGATACCATTTTTATCCACACATGTGTGATACCATTTTTCTCGATTTGCTACCACTCGCTAAAGCACTGCAGTTTATATAATAAAGTGGTTTATTCCTATATTGCTCTCCATACTTAGTACTTAACTGTCTGTAGTAGTAGTTGTCATTTGTTTTGTGTATTAATATAACCTTGTCAATCAGAAGAGAATTCAACATAACATTATTGAGCAAGTGTGGGATCAAGTTGGCTGGATATTCGCCAATTTCTTTTCCCATTTTTATGGACTGATATGAAGTCAAGGTTAATTATAAAGTGAACGCAAAAAAGAATGGCCCCAGTTCCAACCATCTTTACTGAACAAGCTTGGTCAATTAAATATTAATTACATGACCAAAAAGAAATTGTTTTCTTGTAGTACATGTGGGAAATCCTAGGTTGGCAAGATGGGCCCATCCTGCCTGCTTGGGCAACCAATCAGAACACAGGATCTGCTTCAGGGTGCCTGGCCACAGATTCAGCCATATAACAAAAGAAGTTAGTATATACCACACAACTGAATAGTGCTTTCCGCGCACGCTGATTGGTTAACTCGGAGGTGATAAGCAAAGTACTATTCACCTCCGAGCAGCCGAAAAGAAACAAAATGGCTTCGCGAGTCGCTTTGGGTACCGAAAGTAATGTTTTGGTCTGTTAGTTATTCAACTTGTGTGGTATATACTAAAAGAATTATTCACCTCAGTGTCGGTGAAAGTGGTGGATATTTGAGCCTCTCTATGGGTACCCACGGTCTTCGTTTTCTTCGCGATTTTTTTGCAAATCTTCGTTTTTTTCAGGAAGATCTTCGTTTTTCGGAGCGAAATGGTTTAAACGTTTATTCAGTGTGATTCACAGTTGATAAATATTTCACTTCAATAGCAAATTGCATCACTCACGGTTTAAATTCACCAAAAGTGATATAAACAGTTATTGAAACAATAAAGGATTGTTGGTTTCTTTGGGGACGGTCTGTTTGTTCAGTGCTCTATGCCATTTACGACATTTAAAAATTGAGTTTACTTTATGCGATCCCGCAAGCTCGTAGCTTTAACATACACAACTAACCTGTTGAGTTAAAAAAAGGGTTATTTTAGCCATGTCAATAGTACACCATGTTCTCATTTCTTCTTTTTCTAACGCCTCTTTTTCTGCGGCTTCGAATTTCTGTTGCTTCAATGTCAAGATATTCGACATGCTCGCTTTCAGCAGGGGACCCTGTTTGCAGCTCGTCATTCTGTTCTTGATATTCAGATTCTACGAACTCTGCCACTGCACAGGCGGTTGGGGTTTGAGAGTTTAAAGAGTTCAGTATTTGTGAGTAGTAATATCATTATTGTCTCGAGTGGTTATGTCGGTGTCACTCAAAGGAAACAGGATTCCTTTCTTTAAGACTTTTCCGGATCCTACGGCCACAAAACAGCCACGCCTGATCGAAGTTAGCCTGCGTAGCAGGCGCCATAGTAGCTTTGAGTGCGCGTATGGGAAACGCGAAAGGCGCAAGGGGGCCATGCGTGGAGTGTTTAAAAAGTACACAGACGCCTGCTAGATCGAAGTCAATGTACAATCTATAGAGCCTCTATCCTAGCCTATGTTGCCATGTCATCCAAAATGTTTTCAACCCCCGGGTGCCAATTTAGCGCACAATGAAACAGCATTCCATTGTCGCCATTACACCATTGAAATTTGACCATATTTAATTTTAGACAATTGGTCACAGTTTACAATGACCGTAATTTGATTCATTTGATTCACTTGCGGCCCAGCTTCAATGGTCTTCAATGTCTTCATTTGTCAGGCAGTCTTTATCCGAGTATCCCAATGTTTACAAGTTATAATTCACTCAATATGATCAAATATTTGAAATAAAACACAAATACGTCGATCGTTTTCATTGTTTGACATTTGTGGGCGGTCAAGACGGCGAGTTACAGACAAGACAGACCTGGTCACTGTGGTCAAGCCCTGACAACCCTTGAAGACATTCTAGACCAAATTTGACCCAAATCTTTTATTATCATTTGTTATCGTTTCTTCATTTTGTCATTTAGGTCTTGAATGGAATGATTTCTCCCTATAAAAACAAAAAAGTGAACCAGGAGTGTTCGTCAATGTTATGCTTGCCTTATTAGCTTTTAAGCGTTTTTCAAGAGCTTGCAAGCTCCCCTGCTCGCACAAGGTCGTCCGACACCACCACGGCTTCACAGACGGTGTTTCCGTATCTTTTGAGTTGATCGTATAGAGAGAATACTTGACTTCTAAGTCGAAACCTGCCATGAATAAAATTTATTCTGCAGACCGCGAGCCGGCGCGAGGTTAAAGATGATCAAAGATCAGCGACACGACCAACATGAGTGAAATCGAATCCATTGGTTAGTGGGTTCTGATTGACGTCATTAATGTCATTAATGATTGACATGATAACATTCAATGGACTATTTTTTTGTCGTTTTCAGCCTTGTAATGGTTTCGCGGCAATGACTGTAAACCATTGTTGACATTGTTGTCAAACCGCAGTGAAAAGTGGTCAAATGCCAAAATTCAGAAACTCCAGATATTTTCTTTAGTGTTTACGAGTTTTTACAGTTTTACATTTGACTGTTCAATTTGATCACGCGAATTTAGGTCAATTTTCAGATCTTCGCTTCAATCTTGAGATCTTCGTTTTTTCCGCGGCGATCTTCGCGTCTTCGATTTCTTCGGAAATACCCATAGAGAGGCTCATATTTACCTCGGCGGTTCACGGCTCGGTAAATATCCACCACTTTTCACCTCCACTTCGGTGAATAATTGTTAATTATAGCACACCCACCATAGTTATAGAAAATACTAATTTAACTATTATTTTTCCTACTTTTCTCATACACAATACCCTGAAATGTTGCAGATGCAGGGGGGGGGGGGGGGAGTGGGAGCAAACAATATTTATGCCCTACCCCCCGATAAAGGCCGAAAAGGCCTCTTAAAAAGAGCAAAAAAGGTAAAGTTTTTACATTTATATTTACAGATATCTGTCACATTTATAACAACAACATTAAGGCAATCTTTTATTGTAATAGCTTTTGTAGGCTTACATGAAAAAAGGTCGTACTATTTCTTAGCAACTCTTTGTATGATTGTTTGGTACTCTCCAAACTTCCTGGTGCACATAACTTGATAAGGCATGTTAAAGCATAAAAAAATTCTTAATTGCTCAAAAGAGTCTGCTTGTAAACCTGTTGCTTTTTAAAGTTACACAGTGAATGCTATGTGAGAGAAAATGAAACATTCAAGAAGTAAATGAAATTTTGAATTTTATTTTTCTTTTCATCCAGAAATAAAGAAGCGGGATAAGGACGATAACAAAGATCAGGGAAACGTGAAAAAATATCTTTTATATTTATAATCATTAAATTGCTTTTGAAATCTTTTGAAAACACTCATGTCAATTAATATTTATATTTACATTGTAACTATTTTGTTCAGTTACAATAAATTGCAGGAAAGATCACAATTACTTGTAAAGTAATCACAATTAATTGTAAAGTAGCCTAATTCGTATTCTTAACTGTACATGACGACACTTAAATAAAGTTATTATATTATTATTATTATTATTATACTTGTTTATTTGTATTTAAAATAATCTTATTTTTACAGTTTCTTTTTACAGTTATATATATATATGTATATAACAGTAAAAACTCAAGAGCTAGGTTATATGGTCATTTAATCGCTACTCCGAGTTTCATGCCTCATGCGAGGCAATCATCAGGCGACTGATGATTGCCTCGATGATTGAGTCGCCTGATGATTGCCTCGCATGAGGCATGAAACTCGGAGTAGCGATTAAATGACCATATAACCTAGCTCTTGACTTTTTACTGTTATTCACCACTCTAGTTCAGCTATTGAGCACTTTGTAGTAGATGAGAATTTCACTTCATTTTTTGGTCATATATGTATATATATATATATATACTTGTGTAATACTTCTGTGTGCGACCACTTTGCCAGCAACCTCATTCTGAAAATGTAAACAAAAAACTATTCTCAATCAGTAGCAACAGAAACGGTAATTCTTTGTAAAAGGCGGAATTGTAGCTTTCACCTCTGCCTTGATAATGATTACAGGTTTACAGTTTTGCGTGCGCTAAGCAATTATTCAGAGTAATTCCACAGAATTCATTTTGATGCAGAAGTGAAACATTTAAAGCACTTATCTAAAAAGTCATCTTGTAGTTAGTGTTTTCAGGTGTAGTCCAATTTAGTTTAGTGAAGTCCAGTGTAGTCCAGGCTAGTCAAGTGTAGTCCAGAGTAGTTTCGTGTAGTCCAGTGTGGTCAAGTTTAGTCCAGTGTAGCCCAGTGTAGTCCACAGTAGTTTAGCGTAGTCCAGTATAGTCAAGTGTAGTCCAGTGTAGTGCATGGTATTTTTCTGTCTTTTGAAGATATACTCACCCGACTTTATTCATCAATCCCTCCTTCCGCATTACTGCTTTCAGATGATACAAATCCAGTTTCTGTTGATAAAGAAAAACACAAGGTAAGGCGACTTTTTTGGCAAAGCAACACTTTTTCTTGAGTATTTCACCTGGTTTATGAAAATGGCAGGAGCTGTCTCGAAAACGCTTCAGTAAATAGATTTTTGTTTATTTTAGGGCGGAAGGCTTGACGTTGCCTCAACAATGAAACATGTCAAAACATACAAAGATTTGAAAGATAACAGATTTATTCACAATCCCAAGAGATAAGCGCTCCATTCTTGAGTCGATCGCTAGGAAATTTGGGCAGGATATAGAATTCATTGTGTGACAGGACGCGAAGATGTACCAACGGTTGATTTGAAACGCCTTGCTGCATATTGGAAGACGCAAATTCGGGTCCGCTTTACCTTTCCTGTGAACGTGACTGCAATATATTCTACAGAGGAAGCTAAATGACGATCATTATATCGGACAAACGCGCGTCTGGAATGAAAAGTTGATGGCTTAAATTTAGTGGCTATATCGTGATTTATTTCGTTTCTGGGACTCGTGACATAAATGTACACAAGACTGCAAGAATTTGGCGCCCTTTACGGGATACGTGCACAGCAACTTAGTTCACCTTCATGTATTATTATTTTTTTATTTTTGGTATCAGTAAAACTATGGCCTATTCTCTTGGCAGCAGCATCTTTGTCTTATATTTTCTTGTGGATATTAATGCTAATATACTATTCTTCAGTATTTAAATCTAAGCTTCCTGGGCTAAACTTCAGAATACCCGGCCACTTTTTTGTGCCTTCTAGTCCTGCTACCGCGGTCCCGAGGTGGCCATAATGAGATTCAGTAGCTGATCACACGGTAAACGAAGTCATAGCCGAAGCAAGCGCGCTAAACACACGAGTATACCTCGTTCTTAAATCCATGAGCCGAACACATGAGTATACCTCGTTCTTTAATCCATGAGCCGAAGCAAGCGCTTAATTATTCGTCGACTTCGGGAGTGCGGGACCGCGGTAGCAGTAGTTTAACACCTCTTATTTTAATTATTTTATGACATCGGGAGTGCGGGACCGCGGTAGCAGTAGTTTAACATCTCTTATTTTAATTATTTTATGACTTCGGGAGTGCGGGACCACAGTAGCAGTAGTTTAACGCCTCTTACTTTAATTATTTACCCATTCCACTGCGGTAGCACAGGAGCACGGGAGCAATAGATTTATACACGAAAAAAAGTGGCCGGGTATTCTGAAGTTGCTCCGCTTCCTGTTTCCCACCGTAATCAAAGAATTATATCGAAATATGTCAAGTGCACCATCGATTCCTTGCATTTTTTACCTGTATACGTATTATAGACACAATGCATTTACTCGGTACTCTCTACGCCTAGTATCCGCTGCACCCATTAACCGAGATCTCAATTTTTCACCAATGCTAGGCATAGCGTAGTTGTTTACGCCGCCATGCCAACTTCGTCAAAGGACGGATAAGATAGTAGATTTTCGGCATTCTTCGCGCTATAATCGCTTGTGCGTTGCCACAAACTTCCAACTGCAGTTTTCTAAGAAGATTTCAAAATGGCGCCCGAACAACACGATCTTGTGATGCGATGTCGGCGAGAAACTACCACAATTTAAGGACCTACACTGATTGCATTTGGAAAAGGTACTCTCTGAAATCAGACATCTAAACGTCATATGTGGCTTGTCGAGTTGGGTTGCTCTAGTCATCCCAACATGTGGCTTGCCTGGCCTCCATGTGACCGTTAGCTGCAAAGGGTGGCTAAGACAGTTACCTAGCCCATAAAAGACAAGTAAACAAAATTGCACGGTTTTTTGACTCACCTGTGGAGGATGTCCTGGATGATGATGATGATGATGCAAACACTGGATAAAAAAAGATGTATATTTCAGTGACAGCACTATTTTTACTACCATCAAAAAATCAACATAAAGAATCGTACATCACCACCCGGATTCGAACCAGGAACCTCTGGAGTGCTAGCATTCTCCTCTCACCACTAGAGTATCGCGTTAACCGTCAAAGTGGGGGGGGGGGGGGGGGGGGGGGAGGAGAGAACTTATTTTGTGAAAGGACTTCAATGGTGCGACATAGTGGTGCTGGACACCCGAGCGTGTGCATTAACAATCGAATGGTTGCTAAGGGCAAGTAAATAGGGTAGAATGGCTTGACAAAGATTTTTGTTTATTCACATTTTTTGGCCTTGACTGTGCACAAAAAACAACCGTTATTTACCTGGCTGCTAACCGATAGAAATGCCTCTGTTACGTAATTCATGCAAAGCGATTTTAGCGCAGAAATAAAGATTAACGGCTACCGCAGAACAAAATATTAACCGTGCAAAAAAGAAGGGAAGTGAAGATTTACGTATTATACTTATAAATAGAATCCCGATAATTATCAGAGGATTCACCATTTCAATTTCCTGCTGTTGATTGTAAACACTGACGGGCATTTCGCTTGATATTCCACGTCGCCAGAATAATATTTATCTCTCAGTGACGTTATACATCAGGCAGGAAATCCGGCTGAAAATGCGCAATATCTCAGCGGTACAAAGCATCTGGTTTCAAAATCCGCCTCTGTTTGCATTCTACACGCGTACATGCATTAATATTAAAGAGTTTCCGAGAATATCAAAGTTTTAAATGACGTCTTTCTTAGCAACGACTTCATTAGTACATTATTTGCACAGTTGACCGACACCACTATGTCTTACAAGAAAAGTACCGACTTTCTCCTCCACTCCCCCAGCTTCATCCGTCAAAACCCCGGAAAATTATGTAAAGGTGATTTTCTCAACTGTTACATCTATAATAAATAAACTTATTCCTTTTCCTAACCAAAGCGTGAATCTAATCGCCTTACCCAGGCCTTATTTTATTTAATAATCAAAATATATCACAAAGAACAATTCGACCTAACCCAGTCCTAAACTGTAGCAGAAATGACCGCGTCCTCTCCAAAGGGCTTGGTTACCAATGGTGACATCAGGACAATAAAATGACTTTTTGAGGGAATATTGTTTATTTGCGCCCGTACAGTGTCATTTGCGGCCCGAGCGCGAAGCGCAAGGGTCGCAAATGACACTACAAGGGAGCAAATAAACAATATTCCCGAAAAAAGTCATTTAACTATGAAAATAAGTGGATAATAATAATTTACGAACTTACATTTTCCAGTTGAGCCTCGGCGTAAAATACACGCAATGCTTCAGCTAATTTAGCTCGACCCGAGAAACACAAAATAAAGTGAACCGTTGTTTTGTTGTGTTTCGTTTCTCGTAAGACAACAAGAAGTTGCTCTCTTTGTATCTTCGCCTTGTGCTTTTGCTTCTACATCCGAACGTTTTAGCTGCATTTTGTCCCATTCGTAACAAATAGATTCTGATTTTTCTTTTCGACTATTCGCTCAGCGAGAAACTGTTCGAGACTTTTTTTAATTCAAAACTTGCTGTACGCTATAGCTGCTGTATGCAAGCTGTTCGCACCCGAATGGTTTTCCCGCGTCATTAAACGTAACCTGATTGGTTAATATTCATCGGATGATGAACCGAGAACCAATCAGCTGCAGGGCCGTTAATGCATTAACGGCCCGCTAGGAGTCATTTGCGGCCCGCAAAGCGTGTGTTTTCAAGAGGGCGGTTTTCAATTTGGCCGCGTATATTGATAATAATAGGACAATAAAATGACTTTTTGAGGGAATATTGTTTATTTGCGCCCGCGTAGTGTCATTTGCGGCCCGAGCGCGAAGCGCAAGGGCCGCAAATGACACTACAAGGGAGCAAATAAACAATATTCCCGAAAAAAGTCATTTAATTATCATTATTATCAATATACGCGGCCAAATTGAAAACCGCCCTCTTGAAAACACGCGCTTTGCGGGCCGCAAATGACTCCTAGCGGGCCGTTAATACATTAACGGCCCTGCAGCTGATTGGTTCTCGGTTCATCATCCGATGAATATTAACCAATCAGGTTACGTTTAATGACGCGGGAAACCATTCAGGTGCGAACAGCTTGCATACAGCAGCTATAGCGTACAGCAAGTTTTGAAATAAAAAAAGTCTCGAACAGTTTCTCGCTGAGCGAATAGTCGAAAAGAAAAATCAGAATCTATTTGTTACGAATGGGACAAAATGCAGCTAAAACGTTCGGATGTAGAAGCAAAAGCACAAGGTGAAGATACAAAGAGAACAACTTCTTGTTGTCTTACGAGAAACGAAACACAACAAAACAACGGTTCACTTTATTTTGTGTTTCTCGGGTCGAGCTAAATTAACTGAAGCATTGCGGGGATTTTACGCCGAGGCCCAACTGGAAAATGTAAGTTCGTAAATTATTATTATCCACTTATTTTCAAAGACAAAGCAGCTGTTTTAAACTACACCTGTACAATACATGGGCCTCAGTGTAGCATAGCACAAAATTTTCAACGCGAAGTACTTGTATTATTGAACATGTAAAGCTCATTAAATGTGTTAGTTTATATCTGCATGTTCTGGGATGTTATTTGGCCTTGTATATTGATAATAATGATAATTAAATGACTTTTTTCGGGAATATTGTTTATTTGCTCCCTTGTAGTGTCATTTGCGACCCTTGCGCTTCGCGCTCGGGCCGCAAATGACACTACGCCGGCGCAAATAAACAATATTCCCTCAAAAAGTCATTTTATTGTCCTATTATTATCAATATGCAAGGCCAAATAACATCCCTGAACATCCAGATATAAGCTTAAACTAACACATTTAATGAGCTTTACATGTTCAATAATACAAGTACTTCGCGTTGAAAATTTTGTGCTGTGCTATACTGAGGCCCATGTATTGTATCGGTGTAGTTAAAAAGAACTGCTGTGTCTCTGAAAATAAGTGGATAATAATAATTTACGGACTTACATTTTTCCAGTTGAGCCTCGGCGTAAAATCCCCGCAATGCTTCAGCTAATTTAGCTCGACCCGAGAAACACAAAATGAAGTGAACGTTTGTTTTGTTGTGTTTCGTTTCTCGTAAGACAACAAGAAGTTGCTCTCTTTATATCTTCCCCTTGTGCTTTTGCTTCTCCATCCGAATTTTTTAGCTGCATTTTGTCCCATTCATAACAAATAAGCTTTGATTTTTGTTTTCGAACACATTCGCTCAGCGAGAAACTGTTCGAGACTTTTTTTACTTTAAAACTTGCTGTACGCACCTAAATGGTTTTCCCGCTTTATTAAACGTGACCTGATTGGTTAATATTAATCGGATGATGAACCGAGAACCAATCAGCTGCAGGGCCGTTAATGCATTAACGGCCCGCCAGGAGTCATTTACGGCCCGCAAAACGCGTGTTTTCAAGAGGGCGGTTTTCAATTTGGCCGCGTATATTGATAATAATGATTGTTAAAATTGGCGGCCGTTAAAGAACAAATAAACCAAAATTAGAAGTTGAAAAATGCTCGGGAAATTGTAGGAAACACCAAATTGTAGGAAACACCAATTAAGACGTCACTGTTGGTGAGATGTAAGATCGCGGGGAATTCAAAGCCGTTCAGTTCTGAAGCTCACCTGAGTCGATGACTACGTTTAAGGCGGAAAATCATGGTGTTTTGGGCACCAACAAACTTTACAAACAATACAAAGTCTAGACTAAGTACTTGAAGTTTCGTGGTGAACCAAACATTTGGAGAATGTTGGATTATAAAGATGAAAAGGAAATTGTTCGAACTAAAGCAAGCACTCGTGCATTATCTCATGCATTCATTCGGCTCATTTCGCTTAAAACCGTATTAAACAAAATATGTCAGAAAAGGAGGTTTCTGGGCTCTGCCTCGAAGATTTGACCTTAAAGACCTTAAAGAAGATGCAATCCCAATGACTTTTTGATCAGAGATTACTGAATATGGCGAAGAATGCCCTCTGAAGAACAGAGAAACGCTGTACAACTGTTTGTTCATCTTTTGCTAAATGCAGGAAGCTGGAAGTAAGGAAGTTTCATAACTGGAGGTTGCTGGAATGATTATAAACACTTTTATTTTGTTAGTTTGGCTTGGCAAGTATTGCAAATTTTAATTCGTTAGTTCAATATCGATCACCCAATGCTATAGCCTACACGAGCCCATTTTTCGAGACGCAACGCAACCCAACGCATGTTAATATGTACCAGCGAAATAAAACTTACGCCTCTGTGGCCAAAATATGGACCATAAACAGGTAATAAAAACAAACCTCGCAGTGTCCGCGGAGACAGCCGGTGAGCTCTCCGTATTTATTATTCGCCACTGAATTTACCTTCAACTGAAAACGGCACGAATTTATTAATTGAAAGTTTTACACTGCGTTTGCGAATTTGCATTGAGAAATCTCTTTTACTCAAATAATATTTTCTGCACAAATTTTTTTTTGTAACTTTCGACTACAAAAATTAAAAAAAAACAGTGAATATAGTCTTAGCTTTTGGCCACATCCTAGAATAACATCGCGCTCATACCTATACCGGGCTTCAAGCAGCACACGTCCTGATTATAATTACGTGCAAATCAAAAAGAAAAGCATCTCAGTTGGGGTATATGACAAAACACTTTGTTCCCTAACAAACTGAGTAGACTGATCGTTTTTATGCGCCATCCAGTGTTTGAAAACCTACTCAGTGCTTTAACAATTATTAAACTGGATTCCGATGTAGCAAAAAATATAACTCCTTTTTTTTAAAAAAAAAAAAGATCCATGTCTTCAGATTGACTTGAATTAAACGCCAAGCCATCAAAAAAATTATTACGTCACAAAATTCAGAGCTCGATCCATTCCTTCCATTCCAGTGTGCAGTCATTTTGGAAACGTTTTCGTGAGCCTTCGGAAATCTTCGTGGTAATTTCTGTAGTTCGCGCTTCAAGGCACAAAAGCAAAATTTCTTCCTAAGTTTACTTGATACTGGATTCTTTTAAGGTTTGGTTTCTTCAAAATGGTCAAAGAATGGATGGCCGTTTTTATGCTAGAGACGTTAAAGCCGAGACGACTTTAACGTCTAGAATGAAAACGGTAAATAAAACGGTAACTAAAACGTCTGATGGCTTTAACGTCTTTTCGTAAGAGCGTCTGAGCGACCCCCTTAACGGACAGCTTTAACTCTCATGCAGAAGTTACTGCGGTTTTCAATAACATACGAACGTCAATCATCTAGGTTGACCTTTCGGGAAAGAGAAAATCACTTCAGCCGGATCAAAAGGTCACGTCTGTCGGCCGTGATTGGTAGATTTCGATCCATTTTGTTTGCTTTTGTGCTTTAAGGTTCTTTGGCTGTTGCCATAATTTTGATTGACGGCTGCGAAGAACCCAACCGTCAGTTGGGTTTTGAACTTCAGAGTTCGCATGTTATTCAAAACCGCAATAAAGACGTCTAGTACAAAAAACGGAACGCCATTAACTAACCCTGGCTCGTCCAGAGGAGACTGGAACTAGTCAGCGTTTCTTCCTGTTCGTCCCTTTTTTATTACTATTTTTTTTTTGTCTGTTACGCCCTCTACTAAATGCGTCCCGTTTTTATATTAGACGCCTTTAACGTCTTAGACGTCAAAGGAGTCTAGACAACTTTATCGTCTCTAGAATAAAAATGTTGGTTTAGTTGACCTTTAGCGAAACTGGGAAATCAATTTCATGGAGGGCGATGTGAACAGTTGTGCTTTCTGTTCCTGGGGCGACTAATTAAAAGACCCAAAAGAGTTTACAAGTTTGCATCTAAAACGGTCTTCCGTTCAATTGAGGTGTTGTCAGAAGTGATTATGTTTCTTTCTGGCTCAAGATGCAGGTATTGTGGAGGTGGCGAGTAACTGTCTATTTTCATTTTCACTTTGCTTTTCAGTCAGCCCCTGCAGAACGCTAGTTTTGTCTAACCGAAAAATTGGGCAATAAAATTTATTTAACTTTCGAGCTGTCCGATCAGCCATGCATCAGGTTTAACATTACGACGGCCCTTTTGAAAATGTAACAGAGTATTTTTATTGATATTAAAAAGATTGGAAATCACAGGCCATTGCCGTTTTAGTGCTTCGCGCTCTTTCAAGCCACCGTGAGTCGTAAAATAATGTTATCATCCCGAATTACCGTTTTCCTGAGCCAAGAAAATACTACAGAGCTATGGAATTAGAATCCAAATGTCAATTGTATAAAATGTAGCCCTCGTAGCTATTCACCGGAGAAGATTGAGATATTTTCTTATTATAATATTGTGCAAAGTCTTCGTATTTTTATGGGTTGACAAGTTTAGTTTCGGAGCAATTTATCAGCTTCAGGCTCGCACTTCCTAACCTGTGGACACCCCGGCTAAGTTTTCACTGTTTAGATGAGCTAATATTTCAAGGAACGGCATTGTATGCATCTTGTTTGTTTCCTGGCTAATAGCGAAGCACGTGAGTGACGTCATGACTCAGACAAGACTCAGACAAACAAATCGGAATGGCGGACGATTTTCCTAAAACGTTTTCTAAAACAGCCGGTGGTTCTAAACTCATTTTTGAAATGAAAACTTCGCCAAGATTCCCTCTGTTTTTCTCGGAACACACTAAAGCTGTCTAAGCCTCGTCAGGGTAAAATCATTTGCATTCTATTTTTAAACCCTTCGGCCATATCAACTATCACCTCATAGAAATTGAGAGCGAATAATCTAATTGATTTAGTAGAATTCTAACTAATTTTCCTTCAAATAATGATTTCTAATTATTTTCTACAATATGAACTAGTATTAAACTTGATGCCTTAGCAAAATCGCACGCGCGGACTGAATATATAATTAATTTTCATTTGAAACTTTCAATTGTGAACTCACGCTCAAAAGTCTTTTCAGTACTAATTTTAACGTTTTAAACTTGTGCAACGGTGTATTTCCTCCTTTAGTCTTCGCGGGAATTGAATTATCCAATAATGTTTCTAAACCTCTTCCGAAACTTCGGAGAAACGAGAAAATGTCACCATTCTGTAGACGACCTTCAGGCACTGCACACTAATTAACAATTAGACCCGTAGCCCGCAAGGGCTACGGGTCAATAGCCCATGAGGCGAAGCCGAATGGGCTATTGACCCGTGGCCCTCGAGGGCGAAGGGTCTAATTGTTTTAGTATCACCCAACTAGTCGGACAGAAAAAGCAATAATATAGTTAGCAAATGCAAGTTGAAGAAAGATTTATTTGCGAATAAAACGAAAGAAAGCATCACGAATTTCGCTACTCGATGACTATTGCTAATAGTCCTCTAGTAGCGTAGCCAATCAAAATGCAGGATTTGCATTAGTCCACTAGTTGGGTGATACTAATGGCTGATAGTGTTCAATAGCTCAGCCAATCAGATTGCAGCAATTGCATTAGTATACTAGTAGAATTCTACTAATTAACATTATAATAGGAAAATTACCATATCAGCTATCGTAAATATGTCTATTGCTACTTGAAGTAATTAGTACCTTAAAATATTCTATCTTGCTCTTCGTTGTTGAAGGCATTAATAACTATGAGAGTACATCTGCTTCGTTTTTCACCTTTTCTTCTAGCTTGGGTAGATCCAAGAAACTTTTTTTTAATAACTGAATTTACCACAGCGGCATCTGTCCCAATCTTTTCGAAAATGGTACTGTCCAAAATCAGACACCGCTTTCCATTCGAAGACCCCAGCTTCATAAGTTTCATAACCTGCAATTAATTCATTTCACAAACATAAATTTCTATAAAGTGCAGAAGATCACACTCAGATACATGTTTCCCCAAAAAAGCAGAAACTATAAAGGGATTGTTTGTTCTTTTCTTTTACCAAATTCACAAAATATATGAGCGCTTCCATCTGGCCTTTCAGGCTCGGTAGTGGAGGATCAAAGGAGCTAAATTAACGAGCCAGCCCATCTCGTATATGGATTAAAGTGGCTGTGTATTCTTCAGCGTAACCCACGAGGAGCGTAGCCCACCAACGAATACAATCTTGAGTACTCTTTTCGCTTTATTTTAAATGAAGACATTTATTTAGTTAACTAAAGGCTTTGAGACAACGGCTATTTTGCATAATGAATTATGAGCAAGTATAAAGAATATTAGTATGGGCAGCAGTATGAACAGAAACGATGAAACATTGGTGCGGGACAATTGAGACGAACATGTTCGTTTTTGTGCGAGATACCAGTAGTATAGCACACTAGTGAAAGTGCGATCAGGTTGCAAGTCCGTTAATGCAAGTGAGTTGCAACATTGTCGTTGTTTTCGCTTGGCCGATTTTCTAGCAAAAAATTCTTTCTAGGTGTTTTTTTACAGACCGACATTTACTGGTTAAACGTGACATCCGTTTTCACTGAGAAATTTAGCCAGTAATTTAAGCAGTAACTCAGAAGATTCAAATAACAAAAGCGCGCAACTTTCAAAAATGACGGGAGAGGAAGACCTCTCTCGTATTGTTTCTGGCTATATTTATGGGACACCTGATGCGAAGCCGAAGGAGTTTCTTTCAGAGGATGCAGTTAATCCCTCTGCAGATGAGTATGTGGTGAAATGCTGTAATCCTGTTGATACGACAGCAAAACAGCATTCGGCCTCGTAAGCGCAAGACCATGTAGTTAATCTAAGGCCAGTCTTGGTACGAGCAGCTCCATTTCAATCGGTACCAAGATCATTTGTGGCGCTAGCACTTTACTTTGCAAACTGAAGCACGAGGCGAGATTATTAGGCAGGCATCTGTCATTACACGCAACGTGATTGGCTGCGGCATTCATTGCGACAAGTTATACCGACGAGGTAGTATATATCTTTGTGTGAATTTCCCGGCCATAAAGACAGCTCATGACAGCTTGCATTTTTAACTCACTTAGGGACGGAGGGGAGGGGGTTTTTTTAGTGCAAGAATTTCTTTTAGGGTGTCTCAATACAGTTTTTTCTGGACCAATTGGCTGTTAAGGATAAATTTATACCACCTATTGGAGTTTGATATAATATATTTTTTTAGGAAAATCGATATTTCCGTGGCAACGATAAACAGAAAAACACGATATCAGTTACAAATATCAAACATACAAGAATAAAAAAAAGAATTATGTTTGATTTCGAATAAATCGCAAATATATTTCAAACCATACTTTTTGGGTGATTATGATGCACGGACCGAGATGTAATAACAGCAGAATGTGTATTTAACCTACCTTTCGTTGCCGACAAAGTTTTATTGTTTTTGTGTATCGCAATCCTACCAAGGCCCAGAAGTTCAGTTCGGATTTTTCAAACAGCTTAATTGTGATTTTTCACACAGTTTAGTTGTGATTTCTCTCGAAGTTCAGGGTGGTTAAAGAAATTGGGGTTTTATCCAATGGAATGTTAAAATCTCCGTAAAGGAAAAGTAGAAATATTTCAGGGTTGCGTTAATTATACTTATCATACCTCTCCCGCCACAAAACTCGCCTCGGCGCGTGGTTCTTTATCCTAAGAAAGCAAAGGAAGAAAACAAACAGCATAAAATTTGATTACGATTTGATCGGTGTTGAATGAGGGTTTTTTGTTTAGGACTGTGTCATTATTTTTTAAAACCAGCTTTCAGCAGTCTCTACTTCGTTGATTGAAAACCATGCAAAAAGACGGTAAAAAATGTTTCCCTTTTTGTAACAAATCAAACATAAATAATAGTTTTGCATTAAAAAAAAACTTCCTATATTTTATTTTTTTCAAGTTGTCACTCGCATTGAACGTTATTACAAATGTCCATTTCGATCAATAATAAGAATGACTTTTATGGGCAGCTGATTAATTTTTGTTTTATCGTCAATAAACATTGGGCAGCTTTATTAACCGTTCGAACATACTATCATAAAAAAAATTGGGGTTTTATCCAATGTATTGTTAGAATCTCCGTAAAGGAAAAGTAGAAATATTTCAGGGTTGCGTTAATTATACCTATCATACCTCTTGCACTAAACTGGCAGCTGGTTCTTCTTGCTTAGAAAGCAAAGAAAGAAAACAAACAGTTCAAGATTTGATTACGATTTGATCGGTGTTGAATGAGGGTCTTTTATTTAGAACTGTGTCATTATTTTTTTAAAACCAGCTTTCAGCAGTCTCTACTTCGTTTATTGAAAACCGTGCAAAAAGACGGTTAAAAAAGTTGCTCTTTTGTAACAAGTCAAGCTGACGGATGGTTATAAGCGGACGATAAAATTTCAATCAATTCAATTCATTTCCGGCTTTCACTTGAATTTCCATGTATCAAAACCGTGTAGGGTTCTGTTGTTATTTTGCGCTTCGTTTTACCATCGGTCTCAAAGGAAAAAATGAAGACTATAAAAAAGCAGAAACCGATACAACGTAGAAAGGTTTTAAATTTGTGTACTATATTTCGGCTGGCCAAACCAGCCTTCTTCAGGTACAATGGGAAATTACATTGGGAAGGGTTTTATATGTAGTGATTGCGGTATTTTGCGTAATACCGGAAATACGTAAAGGTAATGAAATTGACAGTGTAGGATGAAATAAAAATATAGTAAAATAAGCTAAAAATAATAAAATAGCTGATAATACAGTACAGATAAATAAATCAGTATGTTTCTTCGCGAATGTTAAGACGTTCGGGATCAATTGTCCTGCCTTTTAAGATTAAAAAGGCTTCCCTGGCCTTACGGATTGAGTCCCTGTTTTACGTATTTCCGGTATTACGCAAAATACCGCAATCACTACATATAAAACCCTTCCCAATGTAATTTTCCATTGTACCTGAAGAAGGCTGGTTTGGCCAGCCGAAATATAGTACACAAATTTAAAACCTTTCTACGTTGTATCGGTTTCTGCTTTTTTATAGTCTTCATTTTTTCAATTTTAAACCGATCAGATCATTATTGATCCAACGTATACCAGTAGGATCATCGTTCACGGTTGCTTGCTTGTTTAAACATTTTTATATCAAAGGAAAAGCCATTTTTACGGCCCTACAATCGAGGTTTCTACCTATGAATGACAACAGTTTAACGAAAAATAAAACTGGCCATGGAACGATATTCTCACGTCTTAATTCCTAAACGTATTCGTTGGCGGCTCTGTTTGATTTTGCCGATCGGGGAAAATATATTTGAGAGTGCGCTTCGTTTAACCATTTTTCTCGAAATAAAGCCATTTTCACGACCCTAAACTATAAGTAACGTGCAAGTATGCACGACGACAGCTCAGCGAAAATTAAAACCTATGTTTAGAGCCGAAGATGGCACATTTTAGTCTTAAAACAATTATCGTCGATCGGAAAACTACGCTCGAATAGCTAGTAGCGCTAGCGGCTGCCGGCATACATGGGAATAGTAATCCGTCTGTAATATCTATGAGCATGATAATTTTGAACTTGTCTTCTTTGGTTGTTGTAAAAATTAAGCGTTGCATAAAATGTAGTTTGAAATCGGCTGCGTTTTCTTTGACCTGTGTGGCACCCAGCGTGACACTGATAATCTTCTTTCAGCTAACGATTACACAAACTTCGCTTACAATTTTGCTTTGACCGTCACATGCAAACTTAAAAACTGTTGCAAACTGTTGGTTTTGTATGGGACAGAAACAACATACACCTGATTTGAGATAAAAGATAAACAGAATATATATATCACATACCCATAAAAAAAAGATAAGCGCCTAAAGAACAGTGGTCTGTCATCGGTCTTTATAAATCGCAACGTCCAACTGAGAGTCGCGTCAATTGTTCAGAATTGTTTACATCTGACCGACCGACCCACCGCCTCAGGATTCCCCTTTTAGCCCCTTAACTCCTGTTTCGCAGACGCAAAAACAGTCGTAAAAAACGATGAACAGTGCGAAAGGGTTAATAAGCCAAAAGAGAATAGAAAAAATGACATTTCTTTAAATTTTTATATACAAATTTTGTGTTTCGATTTTTCCGAAGTACATTGCTCGATACGTTAAAGTAGAGCGTGATATATATTCTGAAATTATTAATAGAAAAAAAAAACTACACTTTCATCCCAAAAGCCTGTTTCGTGATTGCTCGCCCTTCAGGGGATTTTAATGGTAAGAATACTCTCAACCGTCGCAAATATACTTATAATTTACATAATCAATGGTGCAGAAAATTTGATGCAGAAAATTTGAATATTCAAGTGTTTAATTGTTACATAGCGACGCTTTGTTCCTGTGACGGCAAGAAGATACAAGTTCGTTACGCTTGTTGCGTGAAGACAGGTCAGGACGGCAGATAAGTAATTTCTCCTTCAGACAAAGATTGCATCTTTTACTTGAGCTGTTGTATGATGAACAAGATGAAATGATTCGCCATGAAACAGTGTGGTCAATGTTGTTGTCTTTTAGGGTCCAGATGTATTTGCTAAGTTCAGTAGAGTTCCTGTGTTTTGCGTGACGAAATGATGACGTGTGGTTTCTGAATCTAGTCTTGAAGTCGTTTTCTGTCAGTCCGATGTACGTTTCAGTAGCGTCGTTGTCGTTGCGTTTAACGGTTGCTTGGTAGATGATAGATGATTGAAGGCAGTTTCCGTGAAGTGGGCACGTGTTCGTTTGTCGGCAGTTGCATGACCTGTTGATAACTGTGTTATTTGTGGGGTCAATGGAGTGCTTGGATGAATTCAAAATACACTTGTTGTGGTTGTCGATAATCTGTTAAGTGTTATTCATGCAACTGTAGCTGATCTTGATGGTGTTTCGATTGAAGATTTTTCTTAGCTTGTGGTCTTTAGGGAAGTGTTTATATACTAGTGTGAGGAATTTGTGGCCGATATCAGTGCTTACGTTTTTGCTGAATGTAGGGTTGTACCAGAGGATGTATTTTTGTATTTTTGTATTTTATATATATTTGTATTTTTGTGATATGTATATTTTTTTTTGGCCGTTGCTGCGTATTTTCCCCTACATGTGACCTTGTTACGTCACAACATGTTAACCGTTGACACGAATTTGTATGTTGTTGATGTGAGCAGTTTATACCTCTAAAGCTCCTGATGAAGACCGTGATGGTCGAAACGTCGAGCGAATAAAACCACAGGTAGCCCAAGCTCAGTATGTGAGCGTCCGTGTTATCCGTATCTCATCACGAGATATTCAACTAGGGATAGTTAACACTACAGCTGCCCCCTGCTGTTATCCTCTTTTTCTCAGCGTATCCGTTTATAGTCTATTACTTCGCTCGATATTTTCGCTAATCTATTTTCTTACTTGATTGAAAATTATTTTTCTGTTTGGAACAGTCTTGAGATAATTCAGAAGAAAACACTAATTTTTCTCGTGTTCTGCTCACAAAGTACCACTTGTTTCTGGCCTTCTCTTTTTCAAGATCATGGGACGAGGACGTGCCATTAAAACAAACTTTCAGTATGAATTGTTGAAGTCAAGTAGATAAGTAAAACAAAGCCAAATTATGCAAAAATTCTGAAGGATTTCATGTAATAATCACGTAAATTTAGTACACGAACGCGTCCCCAAATTCCTGAAATCATTTTGCATTTTTTGCTGTAATAAGTGATCTCAGCGAACATAAACTTTGGAAGTAGCCAAACGTTTTAAAACTACCAATTGAGACCAGCTGTTTTCAGATTTTTTGTTTCAATAAATTAGGGCTGGGAGCTCAAGCAACAATGACCAACTTGACAGCTGAGCTCGAAACGGATGGCAAAAGATTTCTCACCTCTGTCAATGTAAACGCCTGCCGTGAGTTTTGATTATCTGTAGAACTCTTTTGAATTCTCTTTCCTTCTTGACAAGTCTCAGTTACAAATTTTACTTAAATGCCTTAAATCTGATCGAGTCTTTTATCTTTTATTTCTACCACTTGAGTTTTTTTTTTAATGTTATGATGTTCCAGCTAAGAGTCGAAAGCACTGCATGGATCGACAGATTGCTAGTTTCAATGCTCGCGGTATCTTTTAAAAACTTTCCTTCTTTAACTCTTTTTGAACTTATCGCAGCTGCTAACTTTGTATGTTGGTTGTGGCCTGAGTCTTTCAAAACTGATTTACGTGTCTGACAAATCTCGATTTCGGATTGAGTCTGTCAATCCTGCGAGCGAACGAGAGCTGCTCGCAACGCGCTAAGAAGAGAAATTTCTAGACCAATACGTACTACTATTCTTGTTTTTGATCATATCAATTGCGTAAGTTTCGGCTTCTAGACTTTGTGCAATCAAGAAAGCTCAAAGGAAACTGCAGCAACCTAACTGCAATCAACGTTTGCAAGCGTCGTTTATTGACTTGTTGTCATTTGTGCACGTGCTCACGCTTTGGTTTGTCATTATCACCCAATCATCATTTATCTTGCGTCATCATTTACCAATCACCGTGCAGGAAAGTTTATCACACCTACCGATACTACTTGCGGGCCCACTTTGGGCAAATCGAGATTTTGTCTAGTATATACTATATATATATATATACTGTATATACGCGCGGACTAAAACGATGCCTCCTCGGGTTTTGGCCTCTGGGCCAAAACCTTACGGGGGCAAATAGTGACAGGTAATACAAGACTTGTACGGCTGTTGTTAATGATCTGGTAGTTAATAATTACATGTAGTCACGATAACGCATCCTTTAAGAGATTGTATGGAAAATATTCCTGTTGCCCACAAATTATGAAATAAGCAATTTAACAAATTGACGTTAGTTTTTTATGCGTCTGTCCTGTTACTGATGATAAATTGCGTCATAACATTTTCAAAGTGTTGTAGATCCACGAGCCGCTGTTATGACGAAATTAATCATCAATAACAGGACAGACTTATAAAAAAACTAACGTCAATTTGTTTTTTTACAATAACAAAAAGCCAAAACTGATTTTCAAACAAAGGAAAGAAATGCAAGAGTCAAAGTGTGGAAGATGCGATCACCGCACCGCCGCATAATCTGAATTTCATCGCTGTAATACAGAGAATCACAGGCTCGTAAATTAAACGTTTAGTAAGAATACGGCCAGAAATACAAAGTAAAATTCGAATTACTCAACTAACCTTTAATCCAGTGAAAACTGTTTACAAAATTATCCGCTAAAACGCAGTTCAACTTCTTACTACACTACAAGCCGCATTACTGTAATTTCCCGCTCACCGCCAATTTTCAGGTCTGAAGCCTCAATAAATATCCTCATCTTTAATCCTCGCTTTAACATAAATTTTAGGTGATTTCCCCATTGAAGACTTCTATATTTGTGGAATGATTCTCGCCTTATCAAGAATGCAGCGTTGAATCAGTGCTGAAAAGTTTGACAAACTTTCGCTGATTGCGTCAGCTTTTCAAATTTCATCCGTCTGTACTCTTATTGACAATAAAAATTAGCCAATCAGCACGCGAGAATTCGCTCAGTTATTGTAAAATAAGTTTTCGTTTAGACTCACCTTAGTTATATTCTTGCTATTTCTGATGTTTTTATAGCGTTTTAGGCGTCCTGGCTGCTGAAGGTAGATTTTTCCGAGCTGGGTGTTTTTCCACCAGAAGAAGCTTTACTTCTTATGGTGGAAAACCACCCCGCTCGGAAAAATCCACCTTCAGCAGCCAGGACGCCTAAAACGCTATAAAAACATCAGAAATAGCAAGAATATAACTAAGGTGAGTCCAAACAAAAACTTTATTGCTTGGTACATTTATGGGCAGCAGGAATATTTTCCATACAATCTCTTAAACGGTACGTGACTAATTATTAACTACGAGATCCTATATTTGAATATTTCGTAATGAGATACGGATAACACGCAATGAGATGCGGATAACACCGACGCTCACATACTGAGCTTGGGCTACCTATGATAAAACCAACTTAACTATATTGGAGTTGGACTCTTGACCATTACTTTTCCACGTTTAGCATATAAAGAGGTTTCGCACATGTTAAAAACTTACATACCTGAACATACCTCTGTCTCGGTATGTTGTCTCTTGTAGGGATTCGTTGTTGCTGAAAACCAAAAGATTTTGAATTACAATTAGATCAGTGTTGTGTGATAGAAGTAAGTTCTTCTATGCAGGACTATAACATTTTTAACCAAGCTTTCAGCCGTCTTCCCTTTGTGGAATGAAAACCATGCAAAAATACAAAAAAAGGTTTGAAAACACTTTTGCTATTATTAGAATTCAAACATTTATAATGATTTTACAATAAACTTACCGCACTATTTGTGCTTTTATTTGGCAATGTACTTTACACTGTACTTTGTGTCATATATACCTTTCAGGGCGTCTAAGAAAAATGTTGACAATAAAAACTCCTGACAACTAATCAGCTCTCATTTCCCATAAAGTGAGGTTTTCAAATGTTCAGGGAGTGGGATGCGGCGGGGGGAGATAAATTTCCCATACACTCTATTAAATAAAATCTGATTCAATCTCTCAGAACTTGCAAAGGAATCAGTGATCATTGACCATGAGCTGATCATATCTTCCTGAGCTTGCCAAAAATTGTTTACGAAAAATAATGGCAGCTAGTTGCTAAGTTTGATATGGTACCATTATTTAGAGCAGTTTAAAACACTCGGTGTTGACACAAGATAATGTAGGTAAAAAAACGTAGTGAAAAAGTGGCGATCGATAGGCTTGATAGACTTGATAAAACACGAACTGCGAATTTATTGAACGGCTTCAAAATCTTTTGATGTTGACCAACTCATTCCTGTACTATTGTTTAGATTTGGGGTTATTTTGTCCTAGAAAATTGGACGTAAAGTTTCGCCGTGTCTTAATCAGATATAGAGACACTCATTGAACATTCATTTCTTTTGTATTTTCTTTATGAATTATTAATGAGGTTTTGAATCGCTTTCGTGTTTAGTGCTTTCTAACTTCTGACCTTGCAATTACCTCGCAAATTCGTCTCTAGCTGGTGTTTTGATCTCGTGCCTGTGAACTGAATGAAAATTTGCCAAAATTTGCTCGTTCTTGTAAACCTTTTTTCGCGTCAAGGTTTTTGGTTCTTCCATTTATTATTTTTTAGCAGAATCAAATCAACGTTTTTGCATTTTTGTTTGTCTATTTCTCAAGGTAAGTGCAACCGGCCTAGATGCCGGCCTAGATGGGAAAGTCTAGACCCCGGTCAATATCGATTTTAGCCAATCAAATTCGCGAATTCGGTAGTTCCCAGTCCTTTCGAGACACGGCCATATAATAATGGTACAATATCAAACTTGCCAAATTAGCCCAGGAAGATATGATCAGCTCATGATCGATTATCACGGATTTCTTTGCAAGTTCTGAGAGATTGGATTAGACTTCATTTAACAGAATGTAGGGGAGGTTTCTCTTCCCCCTCCCCAATGTTTCGTTGACAATTTCATTATGTTAGACGCGCTAGATGTTACTGTTGATGTTGCGCGCGAGCTTGTTTCAAATTAAACAGTCGCGTAACTCGCGAAAGTGACGCAATTAAACGTTTGACTTTCAGTTGTTTGCTAACCTGTAGTTCACCAGTATTTGTAGTTTTCAGAGTATTTACGCCAATAACGGAGGCAGCATAAAAATAAGTTTACAGATGGTTTCTAGTTATAAGTTTCTACATGTCAAGCTGTATACCATGTATACGTTCTTCACGTTGTGGTGCCAACGTAAATTCTTGTATTTTAAATTTTAGATCGAATTGTGATTTTTTATCATTAAATACGATTTTTCCTTCCGTGCTGGCTTGTCTTTGGTTCAACGTAACAAGTCCTGGACATTTTATGGGAAATGAGCGTTAATTAGTTCTTAGGGATTTTCGTTATCAACATTTTTCTAAGACGCCGTGAAAGGTACTAGCCTGTCTACAGCACATATGACAATTACTTTGATGTCGTTACTACAGAGGGCGCCATTTATTAGATGCTTTTTAATAGACACTTGATTGACTCGAAATTTAAAAGTATAATTTTAAAAGACGTATGTGAATGAGCTTTAGATTCTATGAGTTAAAATACGTAAATAAACATCTTGTAATGGGCACCCTTTTACAAATAGTCTTTCAATTTTTATCATTGTATTTAAAGATAAATAAATATATTATTATTGTTATTTCATTGCCTTACATTCCTTGTCAAAATCTAAAACAAAAGGAAAACAATTATCAAACTGGCTTGAAAAATTTATACCAAATCACATATATAGAGAGCGTTTTCACTCACGTGATCAGAGGCCATATTGGTTTACTAAAATAAGACTATTTTTTTATAGTTTAATTCCCGGCACACCAAAATGGCCGCCGTTGTTCTGTTTTGGAACACCAATATGGCTGCCGTGAGGTCATAGGAGAACGCTCTTTATAACTCACAGACCTTAAAAAATTCCTGCAGCGGTACTTGTCTTTTCCTCTTATCATACTTTGACAGGAACTTTGAGAAATTAATCGCAATGTCTTTCATGTCTTCTTTTGAGTGCGCTGAAAGCAAATAACAACAAATGTGGCACTAAATATTTTATTCTAAGCTTCCCAATAATTTACGTCAGTTTCTTGCTGTTACTGATGGTGGGATCACTTTGTGGAGAAAAAGAAGGATACGAAAGACAATAATAATTATAAAAACAATGTATAATTATAATAAAAACCTTCCCAGAATCCGTTGCAGCTGAAAAATCGTCAATGTCAAATAACTTGGTCAGTTTGAAGCCAGCAGGAGTACAACGTCGTATAGAAATAACTCTTAACAATAACCACTTCTTTTAGAAGAGGTAGGGCGATGACGTCATTAGTCACGTGACATTGCTCTGAAGTTCGTTTTTGCTCACCGTGACGAAGATATATTGTTACTGAAAAAGCAGTCATTGCAGTTTGAAGCAAATTGGTGTGAGGCATTTCAGACTGCCCGAGTACTGAACAATAAAATATAAATATTCAGGGAGGTATGTACAATTTTCAAAAAGTGGGAGTCTGGGCACAAGTGCGTATCTGGCGTTGCATTAAATGTGAGGAAACAACAAATTACACGTTGGTAGATATTTATATGTTAAGTACATTTTTAGCACTTTTATTGTTATGACGTCATCGGTCACGTGACCAGAACGGACCGCATTTTTAATTCGCTTGAAAACTTTACTGGGGTCTCTCTCTTAAGATTTTTTGAAGCGAAGTTGTAGATTTTTAAATAGTGTTTTTAAAAATGGCCATTATTACATTTTCCCAAAAACGTACGGCAGTAAAAAATACAAGTGAAAAGTTTGTTGGCTTCCTACTCAGCGACCATTTGCGGTAGGAATAAAAGAAAATTTTGCCAAAGGCAGGAGTGCATGCTCTTTATGATGACGTTGTCAGTTTCTTCTCATTTCAATTGCTTTTGGCGAGGATGGATTTAGTTTCTTTCAGACGAAAGGGGTGGGCCTGGGGAGAAGTTAAGTAGCTGCCCCTCCCCTCCCCCTGCTGGGGGTCTCCAAAGCGGATTCCCTGTGTTCCGTATTGCGGGCTCACGACAAGAGCATTTTCAAAATGGCGACAAGAAAACGGAATCTAATGGAGTGATTTTGAGATATAGAGGACAGTCTTGTCGTTGTTTTTCCTTCTTGACGGGAGTCCCCAAACGTAGGGTATACCTCCTTTATTTGCATCTCTGATTCCCGATAAAGGAGAATATGGAATGAGTACAAACGTGCGAAAACGTGGGTAACAGAAACTTTACAGGGACCTGAGGTAAGCGTTTCTCATTGTACAATGATTTTTTTTTTTCTTACACTGGTTAAAGTTATGTCTTCGACGTTTATCATGTTTATCAACTTAGCTTACTGGAATTAAAGCCGTGCTCGGCGTAAAAAAATAGATAGTGAGAACGAGGCGATAATATTAAATGGCAGTCATTTCGTCGAGGCATATAACTGTTATTTATGTTTGTCATCTGAATTTTAAGCTACTTTAATTCAAATGAATAAGAATCGCATCCTTTCATTATTGATACGTGAGGAAATGTTCCTCAAGATATTAAACAAGTGGCCATTTCAGGCCGCAAAGAAAAATTCCGTCAGGGAAATTTGAAATTACTGTAACACCTTTGATGTGATACCTCTGAAATTTGAAGAAACATTTCAGCTCAGTGTGATCTCTTTTTTAAGTTAGACTAGAGACTACTTGCAGTCAACCTGGTAGCTAATCTAGACTTCAATTAAACAGTGCTACTCACGTCTTGGAATGCCTCTTTGGGCATGTTTAATAAATGAGACCATTTCTTAACTTAAAATTTGTTCTTCCCATAATTGGTAAACATAGATTTACGTTTCTTTTGCATTTTGTGGTCTACAGGTAATTTTTGGGACTAATAGAATGCCTAAAGTTTTGACAGGATTTACAGAATTAAGAACTGAGGACATTCTGGATTACTGTTGAGTTAAACTATGGATTATAACAAGTTCAGGTAGTTGTTGATCTCTTAGTTTTGCACATAGTTATGGGGTGTGGACAAAACATGGGGTAGGCCATATGGCCTAGGCCATGGTGTAGGCCATGGCCTACCCTATGGCCTACCATATGGCCAACCCTATGGCCTACCGGTGGTCAGATGCAATTATCTTTTCTTAACTAGAACTATCGAGCCAAAGAGAACCTTCATTTCATGGTTGTAAACATCTCTTTGTTTATTTTTGATGCGTTTCGTCTCCAATGACACTTCTCCAGTGAATAAATGTTACATATATTGAACAGCATGTTATTGCACACATAAAGTAAAATTGCCAGAGTCTTTCTGTAATGCTAGGCTTATCAGAGGTCCGAAAACGTTTAAAATTGTTCTTAAAATAACCATGCCCAACATTTCGGCTAGACAGACAGAACGGTCACCTTTGAGCTGCTAACTAGCCTTAGTTAAAGTAAAAAATATAAAAAAATAAAAATTATATAAAATCTGACCACCAGTAGGCCATAGGGTAGGCCATGGGGTAGGCCATATGGCCTACACCATGGCCTAGGCCATATGGCCTACCCCATGTTTTGTCCACACCCATAGTTATGTGACAGTCAATTCTAGCAATTTCCATGCTTCTGTATACACATTTATTTCCCGAGGCATTTAAGATCTGCTTTTTGACCAGACATTTGTCTACTTTATAAAAAAATCTGTTTGACGTTTTTTTAAGGCCTGTATTTTCAGTTGGTGAATGACCTTCAGTAGCACTTTGAAGTAGCAATATGAAAATTCGTGAGCCCTTAAACTTAAGTAAGCCAGAAAACCCTAATCCCAATACAAAGGTAACTGCAAGCAACATGATGTACCATTTGGCTAACCGGAGTACTATGTACATGTAGGCTAACCGGAATCTTATGTAGGCTAACTGGAATGGCTTGCATGGCTCGCATGTTTCATGACACATAAGTGCCACACAAGCCAGAAATACCTAACTCCAATAATTAGAATAACCTCAAGCCACCTCAGCTAACTATACTCAGGCTAACTGGAGTACTTCTTAAGATAACCAGGGAGCTTTTTAGGCTAGCCAATGTGCTATTTATATATAGTGGAATGGCTCTCATGGCTTGTTGGCTTGCACTTTGTCAAGACCCAAGTTTTTTTTTAAACTCATATGGGAATTAGCCAAGTAGTAGCTGTAAATTTGATTTAAATAACCCTCCAGCTTAGTTTTGTTTGGCAACTTGCTCTACTAGAAAACCAAACATAGATTTCTGTAACGTAATGTTTTGAAATGAACAGATTACAAAAATTCAGCTTTAGGGTCCAAAACATTTTTAAACATTGTTAAAATAATCTGACATTTTTCTGCAATGATTACTGAAAGGAGGGGTGCAAAGAAAATTGATTTCTTCCTTGCCTGACCCAGGTAGACTGGGCAAGGTGAAACCATTATAAGCTTACCCAAAGTCCCATGTTTCTTTCGAAACAACTACAACAAAAAATAAAAATCCATAAATGTCATTTGGCTATCTAGCAAGTGAAAAAAATTATTGGATCCACTAGCCCAACATAAAAGCAGCCAGTTTTTTTCACACACTGAAACATTTTAACATACAGTCTGCATGCTGGAAAATTGCAATGTCATCAAAATAAATAGTTTTTGTTTGTTTGTTTCTATTTACAGGTAACTTGGAGACTTTGCAAGGGCATTCCTGTTATTCAAAATGAACTCAAAAACACGCATTTTGTCAATGTAATAAAATTGTCACATGATTGACTCCCACATGTTGCCAGTTTAAACCTGAATATACTTCAGTGACATTTATAGCTATTAACATCCCAGAACCCAATATGGCCGCATGTAAATACTGACACTTAATATTACATGTAAGTTTTAAAACCATTCTGGGGTTCTTGACAAAATATGAAACATGAAAAAATAATGAAATAACAGATAATTTACATCATTAATTATTATCGCAGACCATAATTTTCACTCCAGGTTAAGTTGATGTGTCAAGTTTTTTGCAGCACAAGCTTGGTTCTACAGGGTGTGGTTTCAAAAAATATCCATACCTTCCCCAAGGATGGTTCTTTGGTTTGGACCCTCCCACCTCTTGGGATTTCCAGTTTAGCTTTGTACTTTCTTTTAAAAATTTGTGCTATTGAGACCCCCATGCCCCTCGGAATTTCCAATGACCATCCTTGGGGTGGGTATGGATATTTTCTGGAACTGCACAATGTAGGCATTTGCTTCTGAAAGTAATAAGCTGCAGATTGATGTGATTGATACACACTAATCTATTTTCACATTTACTTGTTTTCTATGGGATATATAATTATATAATGTTTTTACCGGTTTCACTCGTAATAATAATAATAATAATAATAATAATAATAATAATAATAATAATGATAATAATAATAATAATAATTATAAAAACAATATATAATTATAATAAGAACTTTCCCAGAATCCTTTGCAACTGAAAAATTGTAAATGCCAAATAACTTGGTCAGTTTGAGGACAGCAGGAGTTCTATGTCGCATAGAAATAACTCTTACCAGAAACTACTTCTTATATGAGACATAGGGTGATGACGTCATTAGTCACGTGACTTTGCTCAGAAGTTCGTTTTTGCTAACTGTGATGAAAATAGTTTGCTACTGAAAAAGCAGTCATTGTGGCTTGAAGCACGTGCACATTGGCGTGAGGCATTTCGGACTGACCAGGAACCAAACAAGACATAAATATTAAGGGAGCTATGTACTATTTTCAAAAAGTGGGAGTCTGGGTACAAGTGCGTATCTGGCGTTGCATTAAGGCGAGGTTCTACCTGAAGGCCGTTTTTCCGCCGCGTAAAAAGGTTAAGTCTGTATACGAGCCTAGGGGCCCATCAGGCCGGAGCTTATCCCGGTTTCCGTAGCATGAAGCGACTAGGAGTGTTGCTACTCCCCCCTGGATGGGATGCTAGTCCATCGCAGGGTTACCCCCAGCAGTAAATTCGCCGGTACCCATTTATACACCTGGGTGAAGAGAGGCACTATGGGAGTTAAGTATCTTGCCCAAGAACGCAACGCAGTGCCCCGGCCAGGGCTCGAACCCGGACCGCCTGATCCGGAGTCCAGCGCACTAACCATTAGGCCACCGCGCCTCCCTCCCGCCGCGTAACTTGGGTTCAATGCAAATATCTTGTTCGTGTTTCGAGCAATCGCAAAACTGTTCACTCATCTCTTGAATTTATTTTGCGGTGTTTTGTGATTTTTAGGGATATTTGGGAGGGATTAGTGAGATTTAGAGAAATAAGATATGGAAAGATTTGTGATGTTAAAATTAGAATGTGAAATTAAAAATCAGTAGATGGACACCCAAACAGTCCCCTGACAGCCTGGGATGCTCTTGCGTTGGGGTCAACTGTCTGGTTTTGTTTCAAAAATACAATTTCTTCCTTCTATCCCTTCTTAAAACCTCTTAAAATTTCACTCAAATTCTGGTAAAACCCCACCTTAAATGTGAAGAAACAACAAAGTTCTTCTATGCTAAATTCGTTTTTATCACTTTCATTGCTATGGCGTCATCGGTCACGTGACGAGAAAGGACCACAATTTTAAATTCGCTTCAGTGAAAACTTTACTAGAATCTTTGTTTTTAAAAATGGCCATGATTACTTTTTCTAAAATATGTACGGCAGTGAAAAATACAATTAAAAAGTTTGTTGGTTTCCTACTCAGTTACCATTTGCGGTAGAAATAAAAGAAAATTTTGTCAAAGGCGTGAGTGAATACTCTTTATGGTGGCCTTATCAGTTTCTCCTCATTTTAATTGATTTTGGCGAGGATGGATTTTATTTCTTTCAGACAAAAGGAGTGGAGCCTGGGGAGAAGTTTAGCAGCAGCCCCCGGTGGTCCGTATTGCGGGCTCACGACAAGAAAATGTTCAAAATGGCGACGAAATGGCGACGAGTTATTTAGTTTGAGTTATGTAGAATAGTTTTGCCGATGTTCTTCCTTCTTGACGCGATGAAAACGAGTTTTCAAACACAGGGTATTCTTCTGTTTGTATTCCCGATAAAGAATAATATGTAACGAGGCGAAACGGCAAGGGAAACGTTTCGTGGACATTTCTAACAGAAACTTACAGGGACCCAAAATAAGCGTTTCTCATTGTACAACGATTTTATTTTGAACACTGGTTTAAGCTTATGTCTTCGACGTTTATCATGTGTGAATATTTATAAAATTAAAGCCGAGCTCGGAGGAAAAAAAAAAGATTTCGAGTGTCGTTCGTCGAGGCATCTAATTGTATTTAGACCTATTTATGCTTGTCATCTGAATGTTAAGCCCCAGGGTGGGGGGCTACCCAAGGGAATTTGACATCATAAAGCTCTCCTAGGGTAGGGATTTTGACATCTAAAATGGTCTGGGTTAGAAATTTAAGTGGATATATGGCATATTTGACATTCACAAGGTGCCCAGGGGCGGGGAATTTGACTTTGGCTTCCAGAGAATGTCAAAACCCTCCAGAACTGGAAACCGGAACCGGAAACTGGAATGCGGAATCTGGAAAACAAATTGGGAAAGACCAAAGAAAGCAAGTTCTTTAAGGTGGCTGGCTACCGTTTCCAACACTTTCCAAGACTTAGATTTCGATTGGTCATTATAACCAATATTAATCAGTTGATGCTACAATCATGGTGTCAAACAAATGATTAGTGATTGGTGAACACGTTGTCTTTTTCATTACACAATATGTCACCATAGCAACACTACAACCTGTTAAAAACACCCTTAATTTTAGCTTTAAGTGCTTCTAACTCAAAAACGAGCCCGGTGACCCCCATTTTTTATTGCGAAATTTTGATCAGCAAGACAAGATGCAACTTTTGGCAAAGTTTTAAAAAAATCTGCACATGGGGTTCAGAGCCACCTTAAATTTTCGTAAAGTTAAGGTGGCTCTGAACGCCATGTGCAGATTTTTTTTAAAACTTTGCAAAACGTTGCATCTTGTACTGTTGATTACAATTCGATAATAAAAAATGGGGGTCACCGGACTTGTTTTCGAGTTATAAGCACTTAAAGCTAGAATTAAGGCTGTTTTTAACAGGTTATACTGTTGCTATGGTAACTTGCAATGTCCAAAAAATAGCCATAACTTGTTTACCGGCCATTGGGCATCTGTTTGATACCATAATTGTTGGGTCAACTGAAAAAGAATTTTGGCAGTGATCCGTCAAAATTGAGGTGTTGAAAAATGCAGGAAACTGTTCTGAGCCACCCTAAATCCGAAATATACGTTGCATAGTTTGTTCCTGATAAGGGACCGTTCATTTTTATGTGGTGGGGGGGAAGGGCTGAAAAAAATATGGCTCAAAGGGGGGGGGGGGGGGGCATGAAAAAAATGGTCTATAAGAGGGTCCCTGAAAATAATCATACTTTTAAGTGTTGTAATGAGGGCTTCTGTAACAGGTTATAATCTTGCCAAAATGCCCAAAATAACATTCTGAAAATTCGAATTTTCCGAGGGGAGCATGCCCCCGGACCCCCTTTGTTATGTACAAAGCAGTATTGCTTATAAATGCACTCAACACATACTAACAAACAGCATCCACAATAAACAGTCGAGCCAATGTCAGATATTTGGGGGGATGTAGTTAGTCTTATTATTATGACTGAGCAACTGATACATTATTTGGTCAAAAGGCTTGATATATTTTAATGTCACGTGATTTTTTTGGGGGGGGGGAGAGGGGTCATCGAAAAAAAAATAGATTTTTAGGGGGGGGGGGGCAGGTAAAAATTTTGAATGAAGAAGGTGGGCATTATATATAAGAGTAACTATCTATCAAATCACACTTCGCCAAGACCCAAGTTTTTTTTTTTACTTTGGTAATTTAAGCCATGTAGTAGCTGTAAATTTGATTTGAATAAACAGTTGACAACTTGCTCTACAAGAAAATCAAACAAAGATTACTGTGTAACGTAATGTTTTGAGATGAACAGATTACAAAAATTCAGCTTTAGAGTCCAAAACATTTAATAATCTGACATTTTTCTGCAATGATTACTAAAAGGAAGGGTAAGGGTGCAAAGAAAATTGATTTCTTCCTTGCCTTACTCAGGCAGACTGGGTAAGGTGAAACCATTATATGCTTATCCTAAGACTGATGTTTCTCTGGAAACAACAACAAAGTAAAAAATCCATATATGCCATTTGGCTACCTAGCAAGTGTAAAAAATTATTGGATCCACTAGCCCAACTTGAAGCACTCAGTTTCTTTTTTTTTCACACACTGAAAAAGGCCATTTAATTTTAATATACAGTCTGCATGTTGGAAATAAAGATAGCAATGGCACCAAAATAAAAAGTTTTTGTTTGTTTTGTTTCTATTTATAGGTGACTTGAAGACTTTGCAATGACATTCCTCTCAGTCAAATGAACTCAGAAATACACATTATGTTAATGCAGTAAAATTGTCACATGATTGATTCCCACATGTTGCCAGTTTTAAACCTGAATATAGTTAGTGACATTTATAGCGGAGCTCCTGCGCGCGAAGCGCGCCAGCGGAGCACCATGGGTAAGAATTTTTGGTAAACCCATGAGGCTAAGAAAATTTGGTGCGTACGCCCACCCACCCGCACGACCGTACAGACTCTCGTGGAGGGGGAGTGGAGTCCTAAGGCAGCCCGACCGGGGGTGGGAGGAGGAGAATAGGCTGAGGGAGATGGGGAGCAGATGAATGCTACTTATCCCTACTTACGTACGTAAACAGAGCTTACAACTTTGATCAATATTGACAGCTGTCAAATCAAGGTATATGCTGACCAGTATCACGTGGCGATATCGCGGGCTCATATGTGGAGCTCATCGAGGTCACGTGTTTTTTGTGAAGTTGACCGCTGACCAGATGATGGTTTTCTAGTTGATCGCGGGCTCAAGTCCCAGTTTCTTACAATTTTTTTGATCATCGCGTTAATTCCGATTGAAATAATCGGCTACTTTCAAACTTCTTAGCTTTAATCACTTTTGTACACTTTTCCCCATTAAATGTTTTGTTTCAAATATTGTGTTTTTTTAGTTAGTGGAGTTAACTGCGAGGTTCATCGTTGGATTTGAAAAGAATATACAATAATTGAGCTACAAAAACATGATTTCGCGCGCTGCATTTACAGAAAAATCCCGCAAACAAATCAAAGCAAAAAACGAGTAAACCTTCGGCAACGATACTTCACACCAACGATTAAACGATTTATCATCCAATTGCTCTATTTCACTCGCTTGCATTTTTATCATTTTGGTAAGTGTTGAAATCTCGTACGCGTGATAAATTTTTAGATTCGTAAACGAGTATTTACGCCGGTTTTTATATTGCGAGTTGTCTCTGCTTGGGTGAGTGAGTTCAGACTTTTCCTAACGCATATTTGCCTGTTAAAAACGAAGGAAATTCATTTACTTCTCTTCATAAAATTCTCTAGGGTATTTAGCAATGTGTACGATAAAACATGCAGCGTAGTAATCATGCAACCAAACCAAGATGGTTCAAAGCTACATTGTAAGCTTATTAGACAGCGAGCACCACTTCCTAAATCACAAACTGTCACAATTCTTACACAAAAAAAACGTTTAAAAATGACTTAAACCGGCTCCCAATGAATTTGCCGAGTTAGTTTTGCCGCTGTGATTTTCTTTGTTTTGGCGTGAGATCATTTTGTTTAGCCGCGAATTCACTTTGTGCAGTGCCTTGAGTTGATCTTTTTGCCTTGACTGTTTTGAAGTAAATCTAAACAAATTTCTTTCGCCTTCATCAAGGTCCTTTTTACATTAAATAACCCTTAGAGTTATGAAAAGTCTTTACACTAAAAATTGATGTGTGCGCCTACGTGTGTACATGCAAGAGGAACCCAATAAAGTGCAGCGACATGTACCTATATGGGCAACCGTATACGCTTAGAAATAGTGTGGCTGCTTATTAATTGGGAAACAGTGCAAACTCAAGCAAAAAGATAATAACTAGGAGCTCCGCTTTTAGGCCTGCCTTAATCTATATATTAGCTATTTATGTAATATGAACATCCCAGAACCCAATAGGGCTACTTGCGAATACTGACAGTTTATTACATGTGTGTAATCTTTTAAACCATTCTAGAGTTCATGACGAAAATATTTTTCTTCAATAAAAAATGAAATTGCAGAGAATTTATATAATTATTATCATAAACCATTAATGAACACAAAAATACATATTATGTTAATGTAGTAAAATTGTCAAACGATTGATTCCCACATGTTGCTAGTTTAAACCTGAATATAGTTTAGTGACACTTCTAGCTATTTATGAAATATGAACATCCCAGAACCCAATAGGGCTACTTGTGAATACTGACACTTAATTACATGTAATTTTCAAAACCATTCTGGGGTTCAAAATAGTTTGCTTCAATAAAAAATGAAATTACAGAGAATTATTTTACGTAATTGCTATCACAAACCATTAATTTTACTCCAGGTTAAGTTAACTTCATTACAAATTCAAATTAAACACACAAATTGTAAGCTATTCTTATTTATCTTAGTTGCATGACAAATTTCATGAAAGTTATGTAAGACTCCCAAGCATTGCGTGCCGTTTATTTTCAGATGTCGCGCAAAGATACTGTATTTGACTCACCGGTTATTACGACAGTCCCTTTCCATCGGCGCTTTCCACATTTTACCATAACCGGGGTGTTGGGACAGAGTTCGTTGCCACTCTCTGCCGTAACTTTAGTTTTTTCTACAATCATGTAAGTAGAGTCGCTCTTGAAGAACACAAGTACTTCGTTGTGTTCTAAAAAGCAATGGCATAGAGTCAGTTATTAGAAATGATCACAGCATACCCCGAAACGCCAAATGTTTCCTGAATTATAAAAATAATTAGTCTAAAAACTGAGTTTATATGCGACTGCAAATGCTGCTCCCACATAAACGACAACTTATACAAGTACTTTGTTCGTGAATAAGTGCAAGGAAGGACTCGAATTAGTTTCAGAAGCCTTCCTTTAATTATTATTCGACTTTTTTTGGAGACGGAACTTTGAGGATAATAGGGCGCTAGTTTTGCATTTGACCAAAAGATCCGAAAATTCTGTAAAGGAGTTAACGGTTAAGGAAATTTCCAGAAAATCCGAGATCATCCGCCCAGAGATCCTAGAAACTCCTGGAGCAATTTTGAATGGAAATGAAAATTTACGGGACTGAAAAAAGTTTCGAAAATTTCGGGTCTACATTGCGAGGTTGTCCTCTTTTCCGTAAATTGTAGAAAAAAGTGCCATTTTCCACTCAGCCTAATTTCCTTCGGCCACAAGTGAGCGAGTTGGGCACCTTGAAGCACCTAAAAAATCTTGGCCTTTTGTTGTTTTCCAGTCTTCTCTTACTACTTCTCGTCTTTTATGAGTCTTGAGAACAATTTAGCTGCGCAAATAATCTCATTTTGTTTCATCGTGTATCTTAATACAGAACAACCGCACATGATCGTTGTTTTGGATCTCTCACGGTGGAACTCTATGATCTAAACTTGTTTACTTAAACGAGAAAACCAGGCCCATCACTAGGCATATGCATGATGTAGTTTTTAGCTTTAGGGTGACTGTTTTGAAAATTTAAATCATACGGAAAGCCAATCTTCGATTAATGCCAAACTACGCCATAATCATCAGATGTGACCATAATTTGATTTTTTACTGCACCCTTAAAAACAGGGATGGGGGGGGGGGGGGGGGGGGGGAGAATGTTGGCACATTTCTTGAAGACATAGAGCTGCTGGGCAACGGCTGCTGGCCAATCAAGTCGTTGCTAAGAAAGGCGACATCTATAACCTTGTTTTTCTCCGTAACTCTTTCATATTAATGTAACTCTTTGATATCAATATATACACTAGTGCAGAATGCAAATAGAGGCGAATTTTGCACCTGATGTTTTACGCCGCAGATGTTTTTGCATCTTTCAGCCGTATTTATTGCCCGATGTATCATCACGTCAATGAGAAATATCTCGACGGCGTGGAATATCAAGCGAAAAATTTGTCAGTGTTAACAATTAACAACCGAAAAATGGTAAATGAATTGGGAACCATCGGAATTCTTTCAAAAAGAACCATTAGCAAAACCTCATTTCTGCCACACCAAATTACTCATCATCAAATTACTCAAAGGCCGGCAACTGAAGTTGCACAGCCCCTGGAGGAATCCCACATGAAAAAGGCGGGGATGCCTGTCAGTAATTTTCAAATGAACCACTAAAAGGAGACCAATCTGGATGTGGCACGAGCTTTTTTGACCCTTAAAAGATACCAAAATACTAAAAATAGAATGTATATTTTAGTATTTTTTCGTGTGCAACGCTAACGAGACCTTGACAACTAAAAATGTCGGCGTTTTGCCCGTAACGCCCTAACTGAGACCAAAAATCCGAAATTTATACCCCTAGGCGAGACAACGAGCTTCTCGCCCGTTTCATATGGGATACCCCCTCACCTCACGATTCCAGGGACTCGGCCTTTGGAGTTTGGAGGGAACTATAGCACTTATGTCCAGGCTAGAACGCAGGTATTATTTAACAAGTACTATGAATGGATTCTCGACCATTTTCGTACTACTTTATATTTGACACAGTTGCGTGTGTTTAGGTGAACGTTTATCAGGGAGGACATTTTGCGATGCTTATTATGAAGAGAATGCAATTGAACGGGGTTTTTGTTTTCTTTTTTGGTGCAGTTTGGTGCAGTCAATCAGAAAACAGTATTCCATTCTCCACTAGAAATATACGGAAATTCAACGTAGCTAACATCTATAGCTACGTTCGAGGAATTCCGTGATATTATTCATGAGGGATCATTATATAAAGCCCATTTCTAGGAGACAAATTGCTGTCCAATTAGTAGTACGTCAGCTCCGACCGTAAACAATGCAATCCTTGTTTAGTTTTATTGTGCGATTTTTTTTCAGTAGCTTGACCCGATCGTGCACTTTCCACGGAATTCGCGATTCATTGTGACTTTTCAAGCTCACTTGAAAAACAATAGTGTTTTGATGGTATGTTTTGCTCTGTATGTTGTTCGTAAGGAGCGAGTAACTGTGCTTTGAATAGCGTGTTTATGGCAGTATGCTGCAAGTGTATGAAGGAGAACCTCGAGAGAACAGCAAGAACATTTTTTTGCTGAACCAACGACAGGAACATGGTCACTGCAGCAGAAACTCCTCAGCGGATTCTAATTCCAGATACCGTAAAATTCCGGTTATAAGCTAGTTTCAGGCGTACAGATGTTGCAGAGTGACAACTCCACACTGTTACAAATCAAGTTAATTAAGACAATTCTTCCAGAGTCGTTGTCATGGGAATAAACTATTTTAGTGCCATGGTGGATCTATTGAAATGTAAAATACTCTACTGTGTTGAGAACCGTGAGAAAATATTATATCGGCACCATCTTCACTTTTCCAGAATAATTCACCTTCAACATCAGGGGAAGTTTCTTGTAAGAAGTAAAATGAAGCTGTTTTGATCTTTGAGGGAAAAAAATACCTCTTCTCTTTTCACAATCTCTCAATCCTCGAACATTAAATTTAGAGAAGCAATTTTGCAACATTTTTTCTTTAACATTTCTTTAGAGTGTCCATGTTGACACTAAATAATGCAATGCCGAACAAAAAAGGAACGATACTTAGTCAGTATTTAGGAAATTACCTCCTAACCACCTCTATGGCCTGTGAAAAAGCATTGTAATGTCTTAAACTATTTACTACATAGTACGTTATGATGTCAGCGAAGCGTCTTCACTTTGAGACAGATCGTAATAGTAAGATCAAAATTCGTCTAAGATTCTAAGATTCTTACGGGTGCGCACCAGATACGCGACCGTCCTGTTTAATCCCGTTCGCTTTTCACAACAGACGACTCCTAGAGCTCGTTAGGTTCTCGTTTATGACGAACATGCACCTGATTCAAAGCTTGAATTATTTTTTTTTATTCAATTGCTTAACACCAAACACAATAAAAAAGAAAAAAAAATTACAAGATTGTAGAAACACTCACAGTACTTTACTTGCTACTTTCACTATACTTACAATTAAACTAATAAGACTAGCGACAAGAAAAAAAAATTACAACGCTCATAGTACTTTCCCACTTATACTATACTTACAATTAAACGAACAATACTAACGACAAGAAAAAACAATTACAACACTAATGACTGCATTCACAATTTTCGCACTTATCTACTACTTCCTCAGGAATTGGCCTCACGAATACAAGCTAGTAACTAAATTGATTTAATTGATTTTATCAAAAGGTTATTGATCAGTCAAGGTGGTCAAAAGTTTTTCCCAATTTTATGTTGTGAGATAAGTTTGTTTCTCCTCCTCGCTATGTAGAGCTCGATGCTGAGGACACGCTTTAACCGGGCAATAAAAGCGTTTAATGAAGGGAGTTTTCCGTTGCATTTTCTTGTGTAGAGATAATATTTGCCCAATAATAAAATGTGGTTAATCAAAGAGAATTCTTCCTCTATTTCAAATTGTGCAAAAATCAAGTCGGTCAAGATAATTGACTCTATTTGAATATTTTTGTCTCTAAGCCAGGAAAGGACATGCTTCCAGAATTCGGATGAAAATTTACAAAGGAAGAGTAAGTGCTCGAGGGATTCTGATTCTTCTTGACAAAAGGTGCAGCTTGGAGATTGTGCCAGATCGAAGTGAAAAAGTTTTTCGTTACTAAAGACGATATTATTTAGAACTTTGTATTGAAATTCTCTGATTTTTGACTCAATTGTAACACGAAAAGGAAGGGAGTAGACCTTTTCCCAATTTATTTATTTATTGTGTCTGGGTACTCTACCCATAACTTTTGTTTAGCTGTTGGAGGGACTTGTTTTCTTCTCGAGAAAGTTTCATAGATCTTTTTGGCAGTGGCATCACTGATAGGAATAGAGCTACTTTTCAATTTTAAAAGAGGTATACAAGGGAGCGGATTAGTTGATTTTGGGCTGGTGGAAGTTTGTAATGTTCTTTTCCATTCCGCTGGAAGGGAATGCACAATGCCCATAATAAAAAAACGTTGCTCGGGAGAGAGTTGAACGTCAGCAATTTCGTGTAAGAAGACATTGTTCTCATTAATTAGGTCCCCAACTTTAAGAATCCCGACCCTAATTAAGTCATTCCTATAGACTGACATATTTTTGATGCATATTAACTTGTTGTTCCAAATTACTTCATTCATAATATCATGATATGTGGCAGGTGCGCTCCATTAAGAGTTGACCATGCGTCAAGGCATTCTTTGTAGTATTTCGGTAGGTGTGTATCTTTAAGTTTTGCAGTATGAAAATTGCAGTGGAGAAGAAAGCTCCCCACAAAAGGTGAAATATAACTATTTAAAAACCGTTTCCAAGTACTCGGGTAAACCGTCAAGGAATTTTTTTAAACAAATTACACGTTGGGCAGTAATCATTGACTCGCTGATATCAAGCATTTTCAATCCACCATTTTCGATATCCGAAATAAGCGCACAGCGCTTTACTTTGTCTCTCCCATTCCATATAAAATTATAGATAATCGAGTTGGCTTCCTTAAAGAGAGCGTTTGGTATCGAGATAACTGACGCTTTAAACAAAAGCTTTGGAATGGCAAAGTTTTTACAATTTGAATCTTGCCCAGAATAGAGAAATTCCTCCATTTCCACATATGAACTGATTTTTTAATTGATTTAAGGGTTTGCCGAAAATTTAGTTCGTTTATTTGTTTTTCATCATACCCAAAAAAGACACCTAGTGTTTTAAAAGCTTGGCAAAGGTTGTGCTGAGCGAATTCCCTTTCCGTCATTACCCGGTGTTTTGTTTTTAGGGAAAGTGCTCAAAACATTAAAACATTCGTTGCAACCCAGCTTTCCTTCGCAGTTTTCCTTTAATTCTTCTGTCAATATTGGGAATTCAATAGAATTATCCAAGAAAGTCCAATGGGCCGACCCTGTTACCGTCATAAAGATCCGTGTAGGAAGACTCCAGCTCCTTCGTAATTTTTTTAGGATTATTTGTTATTTTCCCATCACAGGTAAAAATTTTGCGAACACTACATTTTTTCTTGTTTGATCTCTCTAAATTCAGGAAGTATTTGTTGTTTTTTTTTCACCGAGTTCGTACCCATTTGCACGTGAGCGGATTATCGCGCCTTGTGTAATGTAGTCGTATGTGCGATCATATTCCGCTTGAAGAACTTCAAGTTCTTCCAATTTTTTTTCTGAAGGGTCCTGATCACATTTTTCTGTACAGTTTTTTAAACGTTCTTCCAAACGGTTGAGCTTCTCTCTCTTCTTGCGAGCTTTTGCTTTACTATAAGTTATTGTATATTGTCTTATTTTATACTTAATTAGATCCCATAAAACCCGTTTATCCTTAACCGCTCCGAATTCTTCAAGCCAATTTTTATATTCATTATTCAGAGTCGCAGTATTCTTGGTCATCCACTAGCGTGGCGTTAAATTTCCAAAAGCCTGGACCCCTCTCGCCTTCATCGAGACCGTTAATCGATAACGTTATTGCATAATGATCGGATCGAATTGCTGCCGAGCCGAGCCAGAAATCTAGGCGTCGTTGAATTGGTGGTGATTTCTGACGCCAAGTAAATCGCGATTCGTTGGGATGGCGAACACGCCAGATGTCTAGTACTGAATCATTTTCAATCATAATATCTTCCACACATTTAACTGATTCCTTCCGTTTTTTGTGCCCCCATGCCCATCAAGATCTTGATCAAATATAATATTGAAATCGCCTCCAACAATAGAGTTTGCAAATTATGTGTCAATATCGTTTAAAAGATCCGATAATTTGTTGAAGAACACGCACTGATCCGCTGATTTATTAGGGGCGTAGATGTTAAGAAGAATGAATGGCGAATCTTGAAGCTTCGATTAAGGATCAACCTTGGTGGAGACTAATTTAAAGTCAAGATGATCTTTTACAAGGATCATTGTTCTCCTACTATGACAGCTTCCATGGGAAAAGAAAATATCCCCTTCCATTGTTTCTTCCAGATTTGTTCAACTTCTGGAGAGCTATAGGTTTCGTGTAAAAAGCATATGCCCGCTCGCGATTTCGACAGCCAGTTGAATAAAGCTTTCCGTTTCTCAAAAGATCGAATCCCTCGAGCAATAAGTGATAAAAGTTTGAAATCAACGTTTATGCACACCATGATTAGAGAGCGAGTGAAAAAAAGGCCCCAAGGAAAAACATTTGAATAATGTTAATATTATCTTGGCAATTGAAAAAAGTTGGCTAATCGAAAGGACATAACTTAGGTGAGAAAAATAAGGTGAATCTGGGCCAATGGGAATTTTTACTGAAAGTTGATTAATGAGGTATGCTTAGTGGCAAAAAATGTGAATAATTTCCAGAGCACACGTAATTTAACACTTAAAAACTTAACACAAAAATATACATAAATAAGGCCAATTCGCACTAGCAGACAAATTTTGTAACAATTGGTAGATTTCATCATTAAAATTAACCCTTTCACTGCTACAAGGACGTACTGAGTACGTCCTGTCTCAGATTACACATATGCTACAAGGACGTACTCAGTACGTCCTCAAGTATAGCCTTTGTATGAAAACTTACGCACATCGTAAAAACAATTACACTTGTGTCACTTGTTACAGAAAACAAGTGCGAATACGTTTTTTGAGACCTAGAACTTGTCAAACAATTCAGGAAAACAAAGAAGCAGTTGTCTTATGATTGGTCCGCGTTGCACGCGCGATACATTTTGTCAAACAATCGCAAATACAAGTGCGAACGACTTGTTGGACAAGGGCAAATTTTGTCAAAACGGACAAATCTTCAAAGGGGCCGATGTCCTGCCTCGAGGCAGGACAAGTCATGACAAGTCGCATTCCAACGCCCCTCGTAATAGGACAATAAAATGACTTTTTGAGGGAATATTGTTTATTTGCGCCCGCGTAGTGTCATTTGCGGCCCGAGCGCGAAGCGCAAGGGCCGCAAATGACACTACAAGGGAGCAAATAAACAATATTCCCAAAAAAAGTCATTTAATTATCATTATCATCAATATACAAGGCCAAATAACATCCCTGAACATCCAGATATAAGCTTAAACTAACACATTTAATGAGCTTTACATGTTCAATAATACAAGTACTTCGCGTTGAAAATTTTGTGCTATGCTACACTGAGGCCCATGTATCGTTTAGGTGTAGTTAAAAAGAGCTGCTGTGTCTCTGAAAATGAATGGATAATAATAATTTACGAACTTACATTTTCAGTTGAGCCTCGGCGTAAAATCCCCGCAATGCTTCAGCTAATTTAGCTCGACCCGAGAAGCACAAAATGAAGTGAACCGTTGTTTTGTTCTGTTTCGTTTCTCGTAAGACAACAAGAAGTTGCTCTCTTTATATCTTCCCCTTGTGCTTTTGCTTCTACATCCGAATTTTTTAGCTGCATTTTGTCCCATTCATAACAAATAGGCTTTGATTTTTCTTTTCGAACACTATTCGCTCAGCGAGAAACTGTTCGAGACTTTTTTTAGCGGAGCTCCCGCGGGCGCCGAAGGCGCCCGCGGGCGGAGCTCCATACCCATAGAAAATGGGAAATCCATCAAGCCAAGAAAATTTGGTGGTCGCCCGCGTCCGTACGTACGTCCGTACGTACGTACGTACGTACGCACGGATTAGGCCTGGGACGAGTTTATCTTTGTCCTTGATTTGGAGTCCTTCTTACGCAAAAAGTAACACAAAAACATTTTTTGGTTGGTTGAGAGTTAACTTGAATGTTATAGAAACTTGTAAGAACACTTTATTACTTCAGCGTTGTTTTTTCTCATGTTTTGTAATGACTGGACATTTCATTTCAACTTAAACGAAGCGGTTGTATGAAAAGGCGGCAAATAGTTGGTACGTTGTTCACTTTTTTTAACCTGAATGAAAGACGGGAAGAAAGATCAAAGCATGCTGGAAAACATAGTTCTTCGTGAATATTTCTCGCTCTATTCACTCATCTACATCATGAAAACTCATGCCAAATGATTTAGGGCAACCTCTTAACCGGAAAATCCGAAAGAATTGCCGACGGACAACACCGAGAGTTGAAGCACTGCGGCTAACCAAGGCTGAAAAATTAACTGAGCTGACATTGAGCTAAGATAAAAGTTAGCTCAGAGCCGGTGAAGTTCACTAAGTGATGGATAAAAGACTGTTAACAGCTACACCGAAAGGAAAGGAGAGATCAATCTTCGCTGATAATTCAAAACATGTATATGCCGCTGGTGTTGGAGTAAGCCGTACAACGAGTGGCGTTTTCGTTTCTGATATATATTGTGCTGGTTTGAAATTTTTGCCCTGCAGAATTTACAAGCCTTCCCCAAACTTGAGGTAACAAACGTAAATGTATATATGCAGTAAGCATAAGTTTGATTTTATTGTGAGAATCTGTTTATACTATACTGCATTTATGAACGAATTTGAAGTAGTGTCGGTTTTCAGATCTTCCCGTATAATTCAATTAATGCTGCTCACAAACCTGTTCATGTTTGTACATTTCATACAGACATTGTTTATTAAATATTTCGTTTAGGTTAATTGTTTTGTGCTTTAGTTAGTGGAGTTAGCTGTGATGTTCATGACTGACCATGCTTGGATTTTGATAACAATAAGCTTATCAAATTATTAAGTTTCAGGGATCAAAATCACGATTTCGCTTTATAAATTACAAACTACACGTACAGAAAAATCCATCGAAACAAAACCGAGTAAAACTACTCAGCGATACTGCACACCAATATATATTTAAGCGATCTATTATCCAACCGCTCTTTTTTTATACTCGCTTGCATTTGTTTTGTTTCTCTTATCAGCGAGTGTGTTGAAATCGTAAACCAATATTTGACATATTTCGCCAATTTCGTTGCGAGTTACCTGTGCTTGGCTGAGCAAGTTCAGACTTAACCTTCCGCATATTTGCTTACCAGAAATGAAGAAAATTGAATCAGTTCTTTGCATAAAATTCTCTAAGGTTTTTAGGAAGGCGTACGGTAAAACAGAATTAGTTAATCATGCAACCAAACTGCAACGAAAAGAACACGGTTCAAAACAGTCAAAACAACATTGTAAGCTTATTCTATGTTAGCGTGCACCACTTTCCAAATCACAAACTGCCACAATTCTTACACAAAATCTGCTTTAAAATGACTTACAAAACCAGCACCATCAATTTGCAGAGTTTGTTTTCCGCCGTGAGTTTTGTTTGCCGTAGCGCGAGTTCATTTTGTTTACTGTGTTTAGCAGCGAGTTTACCTAGTTTGTTTTGCTGTATTTTCGTTTTTGCCTTGAGTTATTTTTTTTATGCCCTAACTGTTTTGCAGTAAATCAAAGCAAGACCAAGGTTCTTTTTTACATTGAATAAGTCATAAAGGTTTATTAACATAGTGTACAGTAAACGTTGTATAAAGTTTTACTAAGATTTGTTGTTGCGCCTACGTGCGTACGTGAGGAACCCAATAAAGTGCACTCGTCAATTTTAATTTTAGAAGCTGTCATAGGCAAAAATTTAGAAGGATTAACCTCGAAATATATTGACATCGCCTTCGTCAACAAAGCCATGAGAGGTTTTTACATGTAAGATAATAGAGAGGTTAAGCATGACGTTAACGGCAAACGGCAAACGGCAAAAATAATTCTGATTTTGCTCACTTTTTCTTTAGCACTTAAATAAAGCCAGTCGAAAAATAGGAAAAAAATCCCTTAATCACAGTAAATGCAAACATTTTCCCTAAATTGTACAAACGGCTAAAATCAGACACCAAAAGTTCCATTTTTGCCGTTTGCCGTTTGCCGTAAACGTCATGCTTAACCTCTCTATTAAGTTTAACCATGAGCGATTAAAAATTAATTTATTTTGAACCCTTATGGGCCACTGTATAAGCTTAGAAATAGTGTGGCTACTTATTTGTTAAAAAATATTAAATGGGAGCTCCGCTTTTAGGCCTGCCTAAATCTATATATTACTTTAAAACTTGCTGTACGCAAGATGTTCGCACCTAAATGGTTTTCCCGCGTCATTAAACGTGACCTGATTGGTTAATATTCATCGGATGATGAACCGAGAACCAATCAGCTGCAGGGCCGTTAATGCATTAACGGCCCGCTAGGAGTCATTTGCGGCCCGCAAAGCGCGTGTTTTCAAGAGGGCGGTTTTCAATTTGGCCGCGTATATTGATAATAATGCCAGATAACAATACGTTGTTGATTGGCTATTGTGTTTGGTCTGGATTGTACTAAAAAACAACACGGAAATTTTTCCACGATAGGCGGCAAAACACGTTTATGTGCCGAGGTGAGGTCGTGGAGGATGGTAATACCGGGGTTGGAACAAAAGAATGCAGAGGGAACCAGTTTGTGCCCATAAATGGAGGGGAAAAGAAATAGTTTTCTTGCGACATTTTCCCAGCACGAGCACAAAAAACTTCAGTACACGCGCACTTCAAATGCAAATTGTTTTAAAAGTTTTCACCACATGGATCTGCCTGATTATTTGATGTTTGCACAAGACGACCGTGGCGAGAAATGTACAAGGATGCCAGAAGCACGTGCAGAGCTATTGTACTAATAATTACACCTTTTGTCTTCTTCAAAATGCCTCTGACTTGTCGCGACAATTTTGTTTTTGTCAAAAATGTTATGACATTTAAAACTTGTCCGCTAGTGCGAATTGGCCCTAAGAAAAGAAAAACATATAGAAGAAAAGTTAAAAGGTCGCAAGAAAAGTTTCCTAATGCGGCCTCGAGGACTTGAGCAGGGTTTCTATGAGCTGACATTTGGGACCTTTGTGAAATACTAATTCATACCTAGCATTATTTGAATAAACTATATACATATAAATGATCAGACTGAAATGAGTTTACTGCCAACGTACAATTTGTCCGGCTCCGCTTTACTAAAGACACCTTATCGGCCTTTTTCGCTCGACAAAGTAACGGCATAAGTTTCTTCCTCTCTTTGACTAACTCTTTCGGAATGTCATCATAGATAGTGAAATCAGTACCTTTTAATTTGAAGGTTTGCCTTTTTGCGTACTCACGGTCGGTGTATCTCAGGAAACGAGCAATGATCATACGAGGTCGCTCTGCAGGTTCTGCAACTTTGCCAGTGCAATGGATTCGTTGAAATTCTATATCCTCAGGTTGCTCAATGCCGGGTTTTGCTTTCAAAAATTCCATTAAGACTTCTTTCGTTTGCTTTTGTTCTAGTTCCTTACTTTCAGGAATGCCTGCAAACTTCAGGTTCTCCCGCCTGCTGTATATGCCTCTAGGTATAGGGCTTCTTCTTTCTAGCTACATCTTCTTTCGCAATAGCAAGGGCTTGCTCGAGCTCCAGTGATTTTACTTCTAGCTTGTCGACTCTTTTGTCATTGAAGCCGACGCTCTCTTTCAACTCGTTAAGAGAGCGTTGGATCATAACTTGCTTTTCTTTTGAAGCGTCTAGTTCACACCTTTGATAAGCTAGAGATTTTTCATTCTCGGTTAACTTTCTGCCGAAGTATTCAATTTTGCTCTCGATATTATCTAGCTTGTTGATCTTCTCTTCGATAGCGTACAGTTTGTTAAGCTTTTCCAAGATTTGTTCCATTTTTTGTTCCAATTTCTCCGTCATCTTGAGTTTCACAAAGAGCTCGTCGCTCTCGTCTAAGTCGCTTACCTCGCACGTGTTGTCTTTCGGTTTTTTGCTGGTCGGAGACTCGGTTGAGCTTGTTGATATGGACCGGTTAGCAAAATTTCGTTTCGTACCTGAAGTCTGGTCTTCCATAAAGCTTTCTGGCTTAAAAAAAACCGGTCCTTAGTCGCAGCTCCGGAACACACGTCTACAGCAACTCTCCCTTGGATACAGATCAGCCAGCTTGATAGTACATTGCTTATACAGTTTACTTTTCGCTTTATGACTTACGAATTCAGCAATGATTGTATCTTGAGTATTCGGAAGTTGCTATTTATTATCAACAGACCTTACCTTTACCTCTCCTTGGGTTTCTCCTGCGTTCAGCCATTTTATCGACAACTATATCGAGAACTTTATCGACAACTATACTTGCGGTGACTTTTCTCCGTGTTCGTGCACGCTGCGCTTTGTGCAATAGGATGGATACTGCGCGATCACACCCTAACCAATTTATCCCCGTACATTCTCGTCCCCAGAGTCCTCCGTTTCTTTTGGTCACGTGGTCTGCGAAACGTATAAAACGAGTAGCTCTGGAGACGAGAATGACCCCCCGCACTCCCTGTTTTCCCGCCTTAGCGCCTTAACCAGCCGACCGGCGCTTGGGGATGAGGTAGTGGTATTGTCATCTTTGAGTCTCAAAAACGGAAGCTCCATAATCACCAGTAAGTGCTTATAAACCGAGTTTTACTCGCAAATGCTTGATTTGAAATAGGTGTAGTTTGGGCAAAAATAATATTCGCTGTTATGTAGTGCTTCTATTGATGTCTACTTGGAGATTATTGCGGTTTTCGATAGCATGAAGCAATTTGGAATATTGTTACTTTCGTTGGATACGTTTGCCGAACCATAAACGTATATTTTCTGCCCAGCAAAGAGCAGCGGACTCATTGACTCCAGCCAAGCTCGATCCAGTGCTTGACGCGCAAACCAGTTGGCCAGCATTCCTACCAAGCGGGTAAATAGACCGAAAGAGGAGAAATGAAACGTTAGAAAGGAAAAGGCATCGCACCCTGCGCGCCTTGATTTTCATTCTTCTCGAAGGGCCTGCGAGGGGTTAATTTTTGCATGGGATCATTTATTCCTTAACGCGATCATTGTATATTTTTGGGATCGGGGTTCATGAACTGCAGAACTACAGAAAATGTTTGGATCATGGATCAAAAATGCGGGAGAGAAACGGTATCATTTAAGGTGGCTCGACTGGGTTTTTTAGGGGCAAGACCGCTCAAGTTTGAGAACTAACCAGACTGTCATTAACAATGCCATCGAAAAACGATCACCACAGCTGAATTAGGTAAAGATGAAAATTTGTTATGACCAGTGTTATTTTGACATCGGAGTTGTCATAGCAACGTAATGACGTCATCACGTTTATCAATTTCGTTCGTATTGCTCGGCACCAGGAGGTTTTTTCGGAAATCGCTCAAGGGAGCATGTACCTCCTATACCTGCCTCAATGTTGGCAAAGTTTGAACAAATTCTGTGAGAGCGTTATCGAAATTTTTGGGGATGAAGTTTCGAGGGTCATAAATACAGTAAAAAACATACTATTGAGATAATAGGGTAATATCTGAAGAACACGACGCGCTTTGGGAATGCAGTTTCACCTCATAGTAGTTTGATGCCATTTAAAATTGTGTATACAAAATTATGGGGATCGCCACGACCGATTGCGAAAAAAACGGATTTGATGAGCGTGCATTCAGGTGCTCTTGTTGCCACTTTTGTAAATAATTTGGTCTACACCTACAAATGTAATAATTATTTGGAAACCGCTCGATGAATTTTTTTGAAAACTTGTCAATCTCGAGTTTTGTCATCAGTTTATATGGCCATTTTCACGTGCACAACTCACAACTCACAACACTTGACCGATTACAGCGCGAAGAATGCCGAAAATCTACGATCTTGTCCGTCCTTTGACGAAGTTCAACATGGCGGTGTAAACAACTACGTAATGCATAGCAACGGTGTTAACTTGAGACCTCGGCTAATGGGCACAGCGGATAATAGGCGTACTGAGTTACTGCGCACGTATCCCGTGGAGTCTATCCCGTGGAGAATCTCATGCTGGGCGGCACATTCTTGCGGTGTTGTGTAAATATAATGTCACGAGTCCAAAAAACGAAATAAACCACGATATAGCCATTAAATGGAGCCAAAATACCAAGGAACTACACAAAGGACATGAGTTAAGTTTATTTCTGCCATCAACTTTGAATTCAAGACGCGTAAATTGCTCTGAAGGACTGATTTTGGCTTATAGTCGATATTTCACAATGATCGATAGTGTAACACAATGCCGCTTCCTAAATCACGATCGTCCGGTATAATGATCGTCTTTTAGCTTCTTTTGTAGACTATTTTGCAGACACTTTCACAGGAAAGCTACAGCGGACCTGAACTTGTGTCTTCCAAGATGTAGCAAAGCTTTTCAGCGGCAAAAGCAGCCTCAAATCAAGCATTGGTGCGTGTCACACAATAAATTCAATATGGCGGCGCAAAGCGCCAGCTTAGCAACCAACTTTAGGCTTTACTGATTATTCCGCACATAGCCAGAATGGAGCGCTTATCTCTTGGTATTGTGAATAAATCTATGTTATCTTTGAAATCCTTAAATGTTTTGATATGTTTCATTTTTGAGCCAAACTCCAGGGTACCACCTTAAGTCGAAAAATCTTCGGATCTTCCTCGGCAATCTTCGGAAAACTTCGGAAATTCTCGGAAAATGTTCGGAAACATTCGTACAACCTTCGGACAACATTTTGAAAATTTTCGGAAATCTTCGGAAAATCGTCAAAAACATCGTAATTAGTAGGTTTATATAATAAAAAGAGTAATACATGGTTTCTTGGAGATATGAAATTTATCTTCTCGTGTTCAAATCCGATATCTCACTCGTTCGCTGCGCTCACTCGTGAGCTATCGATTTGAACACTCGAAGATAAATTTCATATCTCCGCGAAACCATGTATTATCCTCTATGTATCAGGGCTCAAAATAACGGCCGGTCAACGGACAATGTCCGGCCAAAATGACGATATGTCCGGCCAAAATTTTGATTCGGTGGTCATTTTGACCGGTCACCTCTTCCCGACGTATCTAGGAAGATCGAAGAAGACTCTGCTCGCAGGGTAATTTTGTTAATCCCCGCTAGCTTGAAATGGGATATTGGTATCGCATGATGCAGGAAAGATATCTTAAAGTCGAGAACGTAAATCCTTTTTACTGGACACAGTTGACATGAAGCCGTTGGCGTTTCCTTTCTTCCTACATGCCGAGCAAACGCACAGTTATCTCACTTGTGGCATGGGCATATGTCCTATCACTATTTAGTGTTCGGTAGTGAAGACCAGGCAGTAATTAAAAGTGCTTACAACCAAGAACGTCTCCACCCGTAAGTCGTTAACTAATGTAAAACTATGCAGAGTAACATAACATTACGGCCACTGAGCATTTTGTTTTATGTAGAGTAGAACGCAGAACAAATGGAAATTCAAAAAGGGAACATAATAAAATTTAAAACATTTAAGCTTAAGCCTTTTGCTCTTAAACAAAGAGTGTTTTAGCTTATGAGGCGAAATTTTTGGCAGAATAGGCTATTGCTTCAAAGTAAATACTCAATATTTTGACCGGTCAGAAACGAGACATGACCGAGCAAAAATTGATTTGGCCGGTCAACATGACCGGTCAGTATTCAAAAATTATTTTGAGCCCTGTAGTATACCACGAGAAAGTGTTGTATAACTGGTATACACTTGTATACTAAAGAACAACTGAAGATAATGTCAATATTGATGAAAGACAGCTTCCGTGGGCCACGGATGTTCAGTCTGTCCCACGCGACGAACAATTTCTTCATCTAACCAAGATTTAACGCTTTTCCAACCAGTTTACACGTAGTTTAAATACACGACGAAGGCGACAGTTTTCAGTCCAAATCTGATGATGGTAGCATACTAAGGTTTATCAGATGTCTCATGGTGGGCCGCCCGTGGGGACAGTTCCACGGATGATCAATCTGTCCCATGTGACAAAGAATCTTCTTCATCTGAGCATGATTTAACGCTGTTCCTACCATGATTGACATGCGACAAGCACGGCTCGCAAACATCTTTCTGACTCTAGATGGCCTACACATCACGCCAGGAGAATCGCTTAACATAAAAATCAACTCTTCGATATCCTCCACACCAAACGTCCAATTCTTGCTCGTGGGAAGCGAAACCAACTTTATCTTTTTCATTGCTTCGGCGTATTCATCAATTTCAAAATCAAACCCATTCTTTCGAAATATCTCCACATTGTCCATAAGAATGGCTTCGTTAGCAGCGGTCAGTTCAAGTCTCTGTGGAGCGATGAGACGCTGCGACCTTATCGTCGTGTTTCGCTGCTGATCTTCAAAGTTAAACTTCTCGTCTGAAGCATGTTGGTCAACGATAAACAAATCATTGTCCAGCTTTGCGATGATGAATCCCAAATTAAACTGACCTAACACTTCCATCCGTTTAAACATGTCCTTGCTAATGTTCTTTCTTAGTTCCTTTTCAGCAGTAGAGTTGCTGTCTGGTGCAATCTTAGCTCTAAACAAGCGAGCTTCAACTGCCTTAGCTTCCTCTCTCTGCTGCGTTTTTGCCGCAGATTTCAGTTTATCCATACTGAAGCTCACCGTTACTTCTTTCCTGTTTCTAACAACGCCCGCAATTTTGACTTGTTTTGAATTTAAAGTCGTTGCAAGTTTGGGGATTACAAGTATGGATTTACTCATAGATGCATCATCCTCGATAACTGATTTTCCTCGACAATTCGTATTTCCACCAACCTTTGTTTTAAGACTTGTCTCCAAAGACATGGAATCACTCTGCAAACGAGTGGAACTTGTTTCAGTTTCTTGAACAGAATTCTCATCTTCCGCAAAGGTCGCTTCACTGATTGTTTCCTTTACTTCAATGACTCTTTTGTCGTTGTCACACTGTCCACAACGTTCTTCATCGTCAATTTCTTGAATGGAACTGTCTGCAGCAAAGTTTTCGTCATCGACCTCTCCCTTGACTTCAATAACTTTTATGTCTTCGTTACTTCTACTTTCATCATTACAATCGTCATTCTTTCTAAAGCTGTGAGTGGCAATGAAATGTTCCTCTTCTGATCTAAGCACCGCAGTCGAGGTATAATTTCGCACACCTTCCTCTCGGGAAAACATACTGGTAAGCTTTACTTGTTTGCTACAAGGTTCCTTGGCTCTGTTTGCTAGATCTTCATCAAGAGACGAGAACTTTCTCTTAAAGCTGCTTAGTGAAGGGAACTTTCCTTTCTCGACACGGATATCAGTTCTTGATGTCAACGTAGTGGCAGACTCAAAAACCTTTTCGTCTTTCTTTACTTCATTGGACGAATTGTCACTCTGCTGAAGTTCTCCATTCTCAGGAGAACGAACAATGTTAACGTCTCTGGACACGAATGAATCGGACAGTTTTATCTGCATCAGAGGTTTCTGATTAACATCAAATGAAGCCGTGCTAGGGTCATACATTTTCTTCAGAGAGGTTCTTATGGTAGCCAACAGGACTTTCTCTTCCTGGACAAACACCTGACGCTTGTCGGGAGTAACATTCACATCCACTCCATCTGAACAAAAATAATAATAATAGAAAAAAAGAACAATATTACAGGTACAAAATTTATGTAGAATAGGCACGCAATGCCTGCAGAGAATTATTGCAGGTAGCTTTGATCTTTGCACACATTGCAGGCCAAAGTAAATGGTGATAATTGCCAACTTTCAAGGCCTGGCCCAATGTGTGCAGAGGGCCATGCTGTAGCCCTTTGCATTCATTGTGGAGCTATGGAAAAAGTGTTTATTTTTGAATGAGCTGTGCAATTTTAAACAAACTGATGTCAGTTTGTTGGGTTACTGTCAAATCAGTGGATTACATCGTAACAATACAGTGAAACACCACCTTACAGTGCTACCACACAAAATGTTAATTAAAAATGGGATTTTTTTAACAACAGTCTTGTTATGGCCACTTATATTGGCCTGAACAAAAGTTTATTAAAGAACCTCTTTAACAAGCCACCCTGTTTTTAAGTGCAAAAGGCAAGATTTTGTAGCCTGTTGCTGAACAGATGTATAGGTTCTACTGTAGTAAAAAGGCTTTTAGATACAATTTTTAGCTGATATAAGGTCCAAATGGCAGTTCAAATGGTAGATTTAACTATGCACTGCATAAATAGCAGCTAAGGATTGAGAAAAGCAAGCATGAATAATCCAACTGATGCATTATCCATCCTTTGAACAACCAGTCAAGGTCTAACAGCATTTTGTGGATGTAATACTTCCCACATCATTTTGGCACTACTTTTTTTTAACACATATCTCACCTCTTGCCAGTGAAATATCCAACATGACAAAAGGATATTGGTGTCTGTTGTACATGTGATACACCTCATTAACAACCCGAGAAACTTTGCCAAGTTCACAGGGTCGCTTGTTGATGTACAAGAACTGACGATCTGCACTGCTGCGTCCCATTCCGTGATCTGGTTTGGAGACGTAGCCAGTCACCTTGAACAGGCTTTCCTGTGTATCAATTTTTGTTGCATTTAGGCCAAATTCATTGCAGTCTTCTTCAGCAGGCACAGACTGCTCAAAAGCCATTATAGTCTGAATCTAAAAGAAAGAGTGGAGAAGGTTCTGTTCACATTACTGCAAGCATCTATAATAAACAAGTTCGTAAACATTAACATGTTTAGATGGCCGACTGACAGTTCCTAGCACTTTCAATTGACACTACAATATTGGTAGAGAACAAATGCTTATTGTCAGCGAACAAGTTGTGATTACTTTATTAGAATAACGAGTTAACATAGCAACACCCTTTACAAGCTCAGTGACTCAAAAGGTAATTAGCATACTACAAATAAAAATTATGCATTTTTTTTTTTGCAAATCTAAATTCATCTTAGCTATTTAAATGCACCATACCTAATTGTTAGACAATACCAGTGTATGGGCCTCTTTCTGTACATAACAGAAGAGAGGAAATTGTAATAGGAACTGAACTGAGGGTAACTCCATAGTTTTATTGGTAGCTCAGCTGGTAGACTTACAAGGGAAATATGAGTTGAACACACCTGTTTTGGTCCAAACACACAAGTGATGTTATCCTTAACTTGCTCGCTTCCATTTGTTGACACGATGGTTGTCTTCTTTCCCTTTTCTCCTTGATTACTGCATGTTATCCTTATGCCTGTACTAACAAGACAATATCCCTGCAGAACATGTACCAATTTGGAGAACTCCCTTTTGATGTTTCGCAGAAACTCTCTATGTCGCACAGGCAAGGTTGAGAACAGATTTTGCAAGGAGACAGTAGTGCCAACATCTCGGGCACAAGGATTCTTAGAAAGCAGTCTTCCATTGTGATCATATTCTAGTCTTGTTGCTGCAGCTTGAGAGGAATGATGAGTCATTATGGAAAGCTTGCTGTGAAGAGAAGAAATAGAAAATTGTTGTCCTTTCCTGTGAAATAAATTACATCTATGACTTAAAGGGATGAAGGGAGAGTTAACTGCTACAGTGATTGCATGTGTAAACAGATAGAAATGTAAATCCTTGTCTATTTTACTATGCAGGGGTGGATCTAAAGGGAGGGTGCAGGGGGTGCGCACCCCAGCTTCCTAATACAACTGGTATTCTACAAAAAAGAAAAAGAAAACTATGTGCATCCCCTCCTAAGAAAAATCCTGGATCTGCCCCTACTATGTGCCTGTGTTAGGGAGGCATGGTAGCCTAATGGTTAGTGTGCATCATGCTACAGAAACGTATGAATCAGTTTAGCTAAAGGGCTTTACTTTATGTGAAGTACTGGAATTATGTGCCAGTTAAGTGTCTTGCCCAAGAATACAATGTATACATGACTCTAGCCAGCACTCAAACCTGGCTAGCTGAAGGGCCCTAGTTGCTGACTTAGGGTGGGATCTATAATTAGTACTTGGTAGGGACTCTGAGAGGACAGTGGCACAATTGACCCAAGTAACCCCCCACCCCTGGTTTCTAATAGAAGGTCACTTTTCATTATAAATAAAAACAGCTTCATGGATTAATATTTAACCTGTTGCTAATGAAATTCTGGCAGACAGAAAGTGTACATAGCAGAAACTTTGATTTCCAGGACAAAGCAATGTCTTATCTGTTCATACCCTAGATGTGCATTTACTGGTACACTAAAATAGCCAGAAATGATTGACCAATTATCACGTATTATGCAACTCTTCGACCAGGAGTCAAAATTTTTTGTTAACACCAAAGTCACCCCCATAAAGCAGCATCCCAAAGGGTTTAAGGGCTCTGTCCCAATCTAGGGGATAAGAGCCCCCCCCCCCCCCTCCACTTCTCACCCCAGCATCCAGCCCCCCTCCCCACCCACCCACACTTCCAACCCAATGCCTCTCCACCTTGGGGGATACTGGTAGAGGGTTTCGATTTCATTGCCGCCATATTGGAGATACAACTGCCAAAAAAAGGAAAAAATAGTAACTATTCTCCAACATGCCTGCTGCAGTGAAATATGACAACTTTCCCGCCAAAATCGAAGACAATATCTTGAAGCTTACCTCAGGGCACACAAAGAGCTGAGCGCCTCCCCCCTGAAGCCAAAAGTTTCTACACTTGTCAGATCTGAGAAATCTCTAAGTTTAGACGTATGGTGCTTCAAAGTCAAAGCTTCGAAATTAAGGGGTTCTACTCCAGAGCCATTGTCATTCACTTCCAAAACATCAGCGCCATGATTTTTTAACTTGATATCAATGTTTGTTGCACCAGCGTCCAAGCTGTTCTCCACAAGCTCTTTCATAGCAGTTGCGATGCTCAGAACGACCTGTCCGGAGCAAATTTGGTGTATAGATTTTTGATCAATCGCTTGAACAACCGGAGACGACGTGAGTGCCGCCATTTTGAATAGTTTCATGAACAAAACATATTTCGGAAGTTCTTCGGAAATCATCGGAACAGTTCGTTGATTTTCGCGGGGGCTTGGACTCCCGGATGTCTACAATCATGGCGGAAACAGGAGAGAGTCCTGCGGGGCGATCAATTTTCTTAGATGTAAGTGCTTCTTTTGAAATGTTTAATACAAATCATCACATTCAAATTGAAGGCGAACTTTGTCTTTTTGTGTTCTAGGTATTTCGCAGAGCTGACAAAACTGGTAAGTGAGCTTCAATATTTGGAAACTAGTGAGTGCATGAGTTTACTTTGCGTGGACAGTAAAAGTTTATTTTGCTGTTTGCGGTCAATTCTACATGCAGTTTCGGTTGTGCACATTTGATAACTTATTTTGATGTGTTGTTTGCAAAACAGACGATGGTGCTCTATCTTTCGAAGAATTCAAGACATTCTTCAGCGACGGCATCTTGTCAAACGAAGATTTGGAAAAGTTGTTCCATGACATCGATACTCACAACACAAAGTGAGGGTTAGCATGTTGGTATAAAGAGGGCTATATAACAGAATACAGGGCCACTATTCCTGTCTCTCTAAATCAGAATAGTATCTGTTGTGTTTTGCCTTGTTCTAATTTAATGCATTGTACCAAAGAAGGGGACATTGGGGTTTGCGGTATTGCGGTATTAGCCAATTTTTCATGCGGTATTTCGGTAATTTTAATTTAAAATTGCGGTATTGCGGTATTCACAAAACATGCGGGATTCGGATTTTAGCGTTTTGGTTGGTATTAAAAATTGTCGTCCCGTAATTTTCGACCCTTTTTGATCTTTTTCCAGTTTCCTGTCGGGTCCTGTCGTTTCGAAAACAGCTACGGAAACGCTTTGAAACAGCTCTGAGGTGCTCTTATCTGTCACGGACGGGTCTGTCACGCGTGTTTACATTACATGTAGTCATATGAAGCGTGAATACAATTTGATCACTGGTCATCACTTAAAAAAACAATTAAAAGTCAAGGCACTGACGGACTCTTGACGTATGGCACGCACCGACATTTGATATTTAATATCAACCTTTGTTGACCCCCACCAAAGGGGTCCAAGATCATGTCCAAACTACGCGTTTTGCCAGACAAACCAGGCATTTATTCAACATGGCCGAGGCAGCAAGATCCGAGATCGCGTCGAGAGAAGTCGAAGTGTCCATAATTGATTGCGTGGCTCTGTTTTACGAAGAGGGAAAAGGCGGTGAACAAGTGAACAAGTTCAGGTGTTGGGTGAACAGAGATGAAAAACGGCTCACCAAATTTCGGGAAAGCATTAGGTAAGTTTAATTTGGATTGTTTCATTCAGTGCACATCACCCGGGACATAAAGACGAAACCTGACCTGATATGACCAGATTCTGGTCATTCTGGCATTAAAAGTATCGAATTAGGTAATAAGGACAAACACAACAAGCAAACAGTGACAATAGTTGCGAGGTTTGTTGCGGTAGTGCATGTCTTTTATATTTCCTTTTGTGTCCACGGGATTGTGCGACTTTTGCTCGATGTGTAATATGTTAGTCATTAAGTATCGAGTAGTCACGTAAACCCTTGTCCCAGCCCTGACAATTTGATTTGAATTATTTTCAAGTCACATAATGTTGGCAAGGAACGCTCCAAATGTAGGCGAAAGAAGTCCCTTTAACGTCATTTCATCCCTCGCAAATGACAAAATTGGTAATGTGGTACATTGAACCGACTAACCTCTACCCTAAAAACCCATTGATGGCCTTTCAAGTTAAAGTATTGACCGCAGTACTATTGTATGTTGTGCTGCTTTATTTTAAGCGAATTTGCTGGAATCAAAAGCACCGCAAAGACGCTGGGTTTAGGCGAAAATCTTCGTGTGGAACTGAATAGGTAGGTAAAAGTATTTGAAAACAATCATATGAAAAATATCATATTTTTTTGCAGCTGTGGCTAATGTGTTAGAACATTTTCACCGTAGTAACAGGACTATGGGACCCTATGGCTATCAAAAAATGATAACTACTAGTTATCATTTACATTCTTTGTTAATGTTTCATAGAAATTAATTACAATATATATTTGTTTAAAGGGAGTCGAAGAAAGATGGGCGAACGGAAAGAATCGCAATTGAAACTGACCAACAACTGGAACTAGAGTTACCCTCCATTTTAAACAGCCACGACAAATTACAACATAAGTATGTTGCTTGTTAGTTATGGCCCTTTAACCTTATCTCCTTGTAACACTCATTTTTTTTTATTTTGTTTCGTTTGTATTGCAGTTATCATTTACCTGATAAAGACCGTATTTTCCAGTAACTGCCCCACAATTGTAATAAAAGAAGCAAACTCTAGCAAAGTCCCACCTACACCTTCAGCAACGTCGAGCGAGTTAACCGAAGACGAAAAGGCAAAGCTTGATGAAGGTAAACTTTCCTAACTATTTAATAGTTTATGCAAGCCTTTTAAGGCACCCCACAAAGTGTGATGCCCTTGAAGGACTTGAAGAGTACAAATCTCTAGAGAGTTTTTAGGTTGTATTAGAATTTTATTAGTCCACCCGATTTTCCACACGAGGAGAAGGAACTGATGATGACGACGATTCGATTAGGAATCTTTTTGTTAATTATCGTTAAACAAATTGATTTACTGATATTGTCATCTTAATTTGTTAGAACTGTTGAACAGAGGTGGCAGCAAATTAGTTCGTTGCGACACACATAACCATGTCAAAGTGAGAGGTAAAGTGTCAAAGGTGGTGGAGTGGCCGTGGAAAATTTGTTGTGGCAATTGTAGCAGGAATGTGCAGCTACGTTATGACGCTGACGTCAAGGGAAGAATTTCATATTTTGATAGACGTAAGTAAAATTCTTCTATCAGTTAAATTTAATAATATTAGTGTACACAAGGAATCTGGCCTGCTTATATGGCTAGCATATTAATTAAAACATAGGACGTCTCACATAGGCAACGCAATTAAAATACAGCCAGAACAACTTCAGTTTATTTTGTCAGGACGCATATTCCAGTTAAATTATGTTTTAGTTTAATTTTGATTAGGCAGAACCAATTAGTGACAATTTATCTATTCCCCCCCCCACCCCAGCTCTTAGTTTAAGTGGGAACCTAAGTTAACCTGTTATTTTGGTCACCATTCAATATTTTTCCATTTTCGACTAACGAGATCAGAGCTAATTTGCGTTATAAGTTTAGGTTTCGCTGACTTCTTCACAGCCGTGAAATCTACCTTTGCTTCCCGATAGACAGATAACCAGGACCAGAGAACTTATTAACGTTTATTAAATTCTAAATAAACCTATGACCTGATAATCTCCTCGTATGTTTCCTTACTGCTTCTGTCCAGGGAGCTTGATAATATTTATTACACCCAAATGCTGCTGAATTGCTTATCTTTCTTATGATGAAAGTTAATTAAATAATTTCCTGTAATGTAACTCACAAAAGGAGGAGCATTGTAAAAATGAATAGTAGAATGAAAATAATGAATGAAACAGAGACTCAGAAGTTCTATCCTGTGTGAGAATCCTAGCGTTTGTTCTCGTAGCCTGGGCTACATCTGGATAAGCAAGCGTGGTGTGCTCCTCTTTCAAGAACCCAAAAAGAGACAAATCAAATGTGTTGAAAAATTTTAATAGAGTTCACCGTTAAAAGCCGTTCATTTATTTTTATAGATCATTACTCCTCATGCAGTACCACAAAGAGCAAAGACAATAAAGACAAGAAACAGAAGACTATCAAAGATATGTTTAAAAAAGCAACTAAGAGGAAGGCAGAAAATGAAAAGAAAGCTGAAAGGACTAAAAGGCAGAAGCAGTCAGTGGATGTGGACTCTGACATTGACATTTCTGATTGCGAAAAGTAATGAAAATATGTTTATTTCAGCAGTTGTTGACTGTTATCGAAAATGACAAACACTACTTTAACCGAGATCATGCACTCCTATAGGTTTATACCATTTTTGGGTCTTCATATTGATTTAATTTGTCTATAATGAATTGTTGTTAAAACAGTGACTATGTAAAATTACCTACATATAGTCTATGAGACCGTAAAAGTAGTCAAATGTAATATGCATAAATATGTTTGTACTGTAAGTGACATTAAACCAAGTCATACTCAACTGTTCTCGCCTAGGGCCTATGACACAAGCGGGAACGAGAGCGAGTATAACTCGTCTAACTATGATGAGGAGAGTGATAGTGCTGGAGATGAGTGTGACGAGAATGCTATGGGTAAAACGGAAGACTGCACATGTATGGAAGAAAGTCAGTCTGATGATGGTCATGATGATTTGGAAAGTGTTGATGAAGACGATCTTTTCACCGTCTATGTGGGAATAGAGAAGGCTGATCCATTATGTACCAAAATTCACGACCTTATCCAAAGAGGGAAAATTTCGAAGGACAGAATCTTTTACAAATATCTACATGATGTCGTGGAGATCATGTATAATCCATTTCACGAATACGATCGCGAGGTCGTTGAATTTTTTAATACCATTACGTACCTTGGTGGCAAGCACACGGCCTGTTTTATAAGATGTCCGATGAACTTGGGGGATGGCCGAAACAGCCATGTGGAGAAAAAAATGAACCTTGGAGGACCGTCAGAATCTGTATGTGCTAAGCATCAAGCTGGATACACCCCAGACTCAGGTGTCATCAAACCGTTATCATTAGGGCACTTAGAACTCTTGAAAAATACTCAAGCAAAACGGCTCATAGAAACCCCTCAACTAACCGTAATTCCCTGTGCCCTGGCTAATGATGGAACCGCCCTGAAACCCGCCATTGAATTCGATTCTCGATTAAAGGAAAATGTTGGATTGAAAACGCCAGTCGATATCAACTATGTTAGAGCAAATTCCTCCCCTTCACCTGAGTACCTGAAAGAAAACATCATTACAGAGGCAATTGTCTCATCGCTGACTTCTTTAGATAATCAATACTCCCTTCCTGTAGCAGTGGATTACTCGACGCAAAGTGGAAAAACGGGCCAAGCAATGGTCGATCTTTTCAAACAGCACATCAAAACTCTTCAAGCATGCGAATCGTGCCAAAAGAAAGCCCAACATCGGCGTCATATCATCACTCCTGAGAGAATCAACTGTACTAGTTTTTGCGAAGTGTGCTACCAATCGAAGACAGTGTGTGGGGAATGCAAGGCACTGGGGCAAGTCAGCCATATTCCGTCTTTACGGTTCTGTAACTCTTGTCGTGATAAAAATTCCAACTGTGTTCGTCGCGTCATCATGGTGGTTTGTAGTGACTGTGAAACGGGAAACAAAACAGCCTTTGAGACCATAAAGGCTAAACTAGAGGCAGGCACGGAAGATCCCGAACTGGCGTGTTTGTCTATTTTGCCAGATTGTCCCCACGTGGGGAAAAGTATGAAAGCCGCATTTTCTAACTGGTGGCTGAAGTGCAGAGATGAACGAATAAACTTAGCTTTAATTAGAACTTTACAAAATCGCTCAGACAAAGCTACAAAAGATGTATTTAGGAAACTCATTCCTAAGAATGACCACGTGAAAAATAAGGATAGACAAGATCCATCTGCCGTCCTTACCTTGTCCAGCAACAGATTAACTGATGAGCTGAAAAACTCTGGCTACGTCTGCCATACCATCATACCAGAGTTGGACAAATATTCCGCAGATAACCAATGCGGGATGTATCCATCACCCATAAGTGTCGTCATTCCATCTTATGGCTGGATTGCATTTTTGTCATTTGATGTGAAGACGTCCTTGTGTACCCTTTTTAAGGCTCGTCTGCATAGTCCAGTCGATCACATTGCTGCTATTGCCAAGAATCTCAAGGCTAGAGATGTTCAGTCCTCTGGTGGCGTCATCTTTCTTACGTCTGACAGTGGTCCTATTAAGGCTGTACAATTCGATGAAGGGTCGATTTCCATGATCATTAAGCAAAAGAAGAAAGAAGATCTTGTAAAGCTGGCCGAAAGATTCCATGTGCCAAGTACTGGAACTATGGCGGAGATTACGCAAAGGCTTCAAACCTACTCCCAAACGCTCTCCGCCAAATATCATCGCAGCAACGTCAAAACTGACGAAGTTCACTTCTGGGATTGTGAAAAACAACCATCGTTTGAAGCATTGGCATGCGCAGATAGCGAGTTATTTTACGCTGCGGAATGTTCCCAGAAAACAATAGTATCTTTCCAAGTGGAGAAGGATGGTGTCGGCTTGAAAGGCATTAATCTCCAAATGATCACTCAGTACAATCCTGAGTGGCGTAAGATTAACAGCATGTGTCTGTGTGACAGCAACATTTTCGCATCGCACTGCCAAGGAATCAGCAAATTGAACTTAGCCAGTGGAGAGTGTGTGTTGCTTGTTGATCTCTCAGCTCAACCGTGTACGTTGACGAAATTTGGTTCAGACATTCTGTTTACCAATCAAAAGAGAGCGTCTGTGTGGCAACTAAAACAAAGTGGCGAAGTACGTATTTTTGCTGGCTCTGATAGAGAAGAGGGAAGTGTTGACGGACTAGCCAAAAACAGTCGATTCAAACAACCCATCGGCATATGTACTGAGTTTGACAGTGTCGTCTACATTTGCGATGCACAGGCAAACTCTATTAAGATCTGCAGTAAGATGACAGAGTGTTCCAAGTTTCTTAAAGGTATTGGTGCTTTGTACGATGCATTCTCCGTGCACAGTAAAGGAGCAACATACAAGATCAAGTCTGCTGATGAAGCTCTTTTACTTGTCCGCCAGTGTAAGGACATGCTCAATGAAACAACTACCGACATAAGAAATAGCACAGGGATAACGGGAGCATTAAATGGGCCACAAGGACACGTTTCCGCTAAGACAGTGGGATCAGTTGAACTGATTGAATGGGGTCTTCAACGATTGTTCGTCAACCTGAATGAATTTGATTACCAGGCTGCAAATTTGCTAAGCTGTATGACACTGGACGTCGAGAATTGCCATTCAACTGTGCATATTAAGCAGGCGAACTTGTCTAAGATGGAATACTGCCGATCATTCGGTCTCACGATGAAGGAAGCCATCAAACGAACAACCGATTGGGCAGCGTACTACCACACCAGTAGAAGTTCATGGTACCCTAAGCCAGAGGAGACAATAATTATCGTTTTCCAGCGTTCCCACCATAACACCCTTGCCTGCCCTCGAGATGTCTCAAGCTGACTGCGATCTTATGCGAACCTGGGCTTCCTCATTTGGACCTGCTGTGAGGCAACGTACAGTGCGCCAAGAAACAACAATGGCGAAGCATGGCACTTTGCCTGAGTTTATGTACCAACGACAGTGTCTAATATCAGACAAGCCGGTTGCTTTGTCCCCTTTGCCGTCGGGACAGATAAGAGAAGACGGCGTGTTGGTCCACCTGAATGAAGAAGAGAACGATGACGAAATTGAAGATGAGTTCGACCCCAACAGCGATGAAGAGGTTGAAGGGGAAGAAGCTGACGGAGGTGACTCACTATTCCAAGGAGAAATTGGAAGCTCCGCAACTTTTCTCCTTGGTGTATGATCTCGATTTGGCAGGGCTGTTCGCTTTAATAACCGTTTCTTGTCCTGAAAAAAGGAAGAGATTAAGCAACGCTGTTGCTCCCAGTATGTTTCCTAGCCTATTGGCCCATCAGGTCGGTGCTTATTTCCGGTGACCGTACCATGAGGCGTTTAAGAGTATGCGTCTACCTCCTTTAATTTCTCCTGTCTGGAAGCTACTCCTTCTCACCAGCATTAAATTTGTCGGTACCGGCCTATCTGTACACTTGGTTTGAGAAAGGCACTCTGAGAGTAAAGCGTCTTGCCCAAGAACACAACACACTATTCAACTAGTACTTGAACAGGGCCATTCGAACCGGAGTCCAGTGCGCTAATCGTTAGGCCACCGCGACTTTCTAGAATGCCAATTCCGATGAACGTTTAGCACTGACATTGGAAGCGAAAAATTACAGTCCCTTCTATCGCAATCAGAAAAGTGAGACAATGAAGGTAAGTTTATTTTTGTTCGTTATTATCCAACAAGCTACTAGACTTAAAGCACACCTTACTCATTTTGTTAAAACGAACTTAGCCTGCCTTAAAATTCGAAAAAAATGTAACAAGAGGATATTTGCGCGAAATTTAACGAACATGCAAAGTAGCAGTTTCGGTATTCTACCGATATTTGACAAGTTTTTGGACATATTGCGGTATTGCGGTATTTGGCGATTTTTTTTGCGATATTGCGGTATTTTTCGATTTTTTTTGCGGTATTGCGGTGTTCAGAACCCCCCAATGTCCCCCTCACCAAAGTTGCACTGGATATACACCCCGCCCCCCCACTGGTAACATTCCGTGCACCAAAGTAGGGAATCCGTGCACCAGTATCAGTGCACAGTATACTGATATGCTGTGGTGTAAAATGACATTGCAAACTAAATCTAGAAACTAAACACTTGAACACTGCTAGTGTTGCATGATATACCGTGTTACATTATAATTCATGTGATTCAACTTAATTATATGAGCCTGCAATCCTGGTGGTTCCAGTTGGCCTCCATGTTTTGTGTTAGTAAAGGCCGGGGAAAAATTTCCGCATAGCCCCATACATTTATTATGCATGCAGATTATTTAATTCTGCATGCGCTCTATTGTCTTTTAAGACAATGGCTATCTCTCTAAGGGCTTTGAATATGTATATCGATAATGACTACTTACAGTGGAAATAAAAGATGATTTTTCGCGCACGTTTTTCTTTCTCGTTTTCCCCTTGCGTCGCTCCGTTTTTCTTTCTTTCTCAGTCCCTATTCCTCCCTCTATCTCTGCCCAGGCTTCTCCCTCTTTTCTTTTTTTTATATATTCTTTTTTACCTTGGACAGGCCTCGAACCCACAGCCTTCACTTACCTTTCAATTACAAGTCTATCGTGTACACCACTATGCTACGAGGTTCAGTTGAAAATTCATCGGATCAAAATAATTTTTATTTTTTGGTAGCTCATGGAAACAAAGAGAAATTAACATTACAATTTCTTTTTCACCTGCTTGATTTCTCTAAGGGACTGCACGAAAACATGAAGCGCATTTCTTTTTCATTGGTTGCCCTGGCGAATAAAAAGAAAGATTGTTTGCGTTCGCTTCCTTTTCCAAAATTCCACTTGACGCTTCTAGTTAAGCCTTCAATAGTTTAGAAATGTAGCGAATTTTTTTTAAGTCAAAAATTTTACAGTCGATTTTTGCTGCGTTTTGATAAGTCTAAAACTATTTTGGACTTAGAAAAAAAACGGGAAATAAGTTAAACAAAGTGACCGCGAAAACAAAGGGCTTTAGTCCCTAAGGTTCTCTATTGTTCTGGTTATTGTTTTCAATAAACAATGAACTGCATGCATAATAAATGTATGGGGCTGTGCGGAAATCTTGCCAAGGCCGGGCCAAACGAGGATAAGAGTTGATGAGAGTTCAAACTCTTGCTCTCGTTTGGCATGGAACTCTCATGCACTCTCATCGACTGTCATGCGCTCCCATCAACTTTGAACGTGCTCAAATTTGTCGTGAGAGTCAATGAGAGTTTTCTCTCATTTGGCCCACACTCACAAGTTGCATGAGAGTTTTTCGGCCAGCGGGTGGCCGTAAATGTCGAGTGGACTCAAAAATACGACCTGTCACCGTTAAAATGTCCTGAAATGTCTCATATTCCTTCCTCATCATTTCCCGGTAACTCGCGGTGTCCTCGACACGCAACTCTTCGACAATGTTGTTGAAATAGCCTTTCTCTTGTCGACGCTTTATCCATTTTCTTGTTTTCCCACGCTTCACACGAACACTCTCATCCTCTTCGTTCGTGCAACTCACGCAGCTTTTCTCTTGCGTACCAAACTCATTGTTTCAATTTTTTTAATTATCAGCTTGCCGTCGCCACATTTGTTTACACCCAAGTTGCATTGTGTAGCTTGTTATGCAATGAAATAACGCATCACTCTTGCCATACTCTCGTTCTCGTTTGGCCCAAGTTGATGAGAGTGCATGAGAATTGACGAAAACTCTCATGAGAGTAAACTCTCATCAACTCTCATCCTCGTTTGGCCCGGCCTTAAGAGATTTGGCGACTTAAGCCTAATATTCTATGGGCAAACGTCTTCTCTCATTTACAACATATGCCACACCCCCAGGGGGGGGGGACTCCCATATGAAAGGGACGGGGATGCTCGTCATCTCGCTTAGGGGTGTAAATTTTGGATTTTGGTCTCGCTTAGGGTGTTATTGGCAAAATGTCATTAATTTTACGTGTCAAGGTCTCGTTTAGGGTTGCACGCAAAGAAATAACAAAAAAGAAAGATTTTTGATTTGTTTTATTTACTCGATTTAAGTCTCTTTTAGGGGTCTGCATAAGCTTTGGCCACGCCCAGATTGGTCTCTTTTAGGGGTTAAATTTAAAATTTCCGACGAGCATCCCCATCCCTTCCCATATGGGAGTCCCCCCCCCCCCCCCCTCGGGCCACACCCATTTCAACTGTTTCAACACACTTGAGCCTCTCCATGGGTCCCCCAGACTTTGTTTTCGTAACATTCTTTTTTTGCACATCTTTGATTTTTTTAAGCAGATCTTTATTTTATGGATTGAAATCATTGTGTGATCAGTGTAAGTCACAGATAAACAAGTGTGACGCTTCAGCAACACATTGCATAAAATATTACTAACAGTTGCCAAAACAATTACAAGGAAGCACTGTTGATATGCCATGAAATGTCAAAAATTGATAGATAAGCAGAGAGAAGAGATGTTATTTCTTTTTAAGTTTTTACGCATTAAATACATCTTAATATTCTATATTCTATTGTTAGAGAGAAAGGTGGAGAGGTAATACCTTATTTGTCTTAGTGCCCCCTGAACTAAATGACCCTTCCCCATCACATCACTATAATCATAACACAACACTCTCCTATTGCATCATTGTTGTTGTTTATTGTTTAGCATACCTTTGCAAAACTTTTAACATGATTGTTGTCATATCATTTTGTGTTTCAGTAACCTGGATACTTCTGAACTGTGTGGTATGTATAGCCTTAATTACACGGTGCACTGCGCATGGAGCTAATTTTTTTTCAAATTTCAGTTGATAAAAGTCAACCTTTTTAAAAAGCCTTGAAAAACTTAATGTCACTTCCAGGTTAATGCCCCAACATGAGAAAAGAAACATATTTAAAGGACTAAATAGAGTCTACAGTCAAAAAATAAACTCCCAGAATTATTGTCAGTATAATACTGTTAATAAAACCCTTTTAAATGGCCACCTCTATTAAGCGGCCGCAGCCTTCTTTCTGCCATCCTGATGAACATTCTTCTATTGTTTTTGCCCCTATTTAGTGGCCAGCAAGAACGTATGGATTTTTTTTCCTACAAGCTCAGACATTGATGGCTGATAAAATCAGTCAAACTTAGGTTATTATTATCGCTATTTTGTATTGAAATAACATGATCTTTTTAAAAGGCCTTATGCTAATTTATAAAAAGCCCTAAGCTTCTAATTGGCCAACCTCTATTTAAGCTGTTAGTTGCCATTTCCCCGAGGGTGGCCACTTAATGGGGGTTCTACTATTTTGGTCTATAATCATACACAAACATACTGTAAGTTGTGTGGGTCAAGAAATTCCATGCACTTTCCATTAAAGGTCATTGGAAGTTCCAAAGGGGGTTGGGTGGGGGCTTGAAACAAAAAAGTGGTAAAAAAGATATGCAAATTAATGGCATTATTATGTCTGTTTTGTGTTTAGACTACTTCATGAAAGAAATGGGACCTTTTTCTGAGATCTTTGCTAACCTAGAAAGCATGAACAGAGCTGTTAGTAATGCTCTTGTTGAGTCTGCAAAGGTTTGTATTACTTACTGGTAATCTTTAGTTGTGGGAACCAGTCTGATATAATTTAAAACAAGTTTTAAGCAGTTTGATTTGTTATTTTGATTTCCAAACTAATCACATCTTTTATTATTAATTCAATAGGCATATCCTGACAAGTCTTTTATTGGAAAATTCACCACCCGCTTTCTTTTGAATGAGGTAATGTAGATTTAATGCCACTTACTATTTGTAAGTAGCTGGCACAACGTGCGGAAAAACATGTGTAAGCCAGTCACGATGGGTTTGGTTTTACCTTTCACTGGTTGAGAAAGTGGCGCAAGTTTTTAAAATCCAATTACTAAGCGTACTGATGCAAAACCAAGACAAAAGTGAATTAATTTTGGCACTCAAGTGAGAGTCATTCTAATTGTTAATAGAAATTGGATTGAGTGGAGTATAATTCAGGGAGGAATCGGGCATATAATTTCATATTGAAATTACAAGCACGGCTACTCCCTGAATTGAACGACATGAGGTCCCAGCCTGAATAGTCCTTCATGGGCCTGATGAGGATAAGTAGTAAGTAAGTATTGTATCAATAACAAAATTCCAGGTTAGGAAGTCTTTGAGAATTTGTGTTATGTGAAAAATTCCAAAGATATGCTCAATTGTTTTTGCCAACAGTAGGAAAACAACAAGAAACAACCCATGTACAGTGTAAGGCCACGTGATTGACATGCGAATGGCATAGGTGTCCAATTATAGGTATCCAATTAGAAGAAGTTGTAATTGGACAGCTTTAATTGGACACCCGTGGGGTGCAATCACGCACTAATTATGTGACAAATATAGGCGCGTGCAGAACCAATCAAAATCAAGAATTTTGTAAGTTATAGATCTATATGATTAATTCATATGATTAATAGATGCAATAATCATGAGTAGCTTACATGTATATAGCCTGTGACTGCAGATGGTTACTGGCTGTTATTTCTGTCTGTGCTTGCAAGTTAACATGAAATCTGGCACTAGAATTTTAATGTAACATTACATGATTGATCAGCAGTTGAGAGACTTGCATAACCACAATCTATATTAAAAACAAACTGAATGAATCAATTTTTTATTTTGTTCTGTCTAGATTCAGGGTCAAATGAGTTGCCTTGAACATCATATAAATGCTGCAGTAGATCACATAGATGAGGAAGAAACAAAGAAAAGGTGAATAATAATTCTGAATAGAAAAATAAGCAAAAACGAAATTATAAGGGCCATATCATTCAATTCATTCTTAACTTGTACTTTGAATTGCCAATATGGTATTGCCTTGTTTTTGTAAAATCTGGATTGCACAAATTGTACTGTAATCAAGTTGTACTGCTTTCAAGGTTTTCTGTTTGTTGTTGCATGGCAATATTTAATTTCTTTAAAAAATACATTGCAGTTATAGCTTCAATCTGAGAGCCATGTCAATCCAATTGAGAAAAGATTACTAAAAACCTGATTGAAAATGTTAGGTATGATCTGGGAAAAACTGTATTGAGACACCTTTAAGAGAACCACACTGAGGACAACTGAATTTACTCCTGTTTTAATAGGCCTGATGTTTGTCAAGCTGAAATCACCAATACAAATGTAAGAGGAGGAAGGATGAAAAGAAAAATGCACTCATTTGCACAGCAAACAAGTCTGGATGGTACGTTATCAGTGTCAATTTAAAATAGAGTGATTTTACTGAACTCATGAAATAGTTACTATTACTATTACTATTACTACTATTACTAGTAGGCACCAATTTGATTGTTTTCTTTCGCTTAGTTTTGACTATTACATAACTATTAGATATTGTTTCACGGGTCAGATACTGTTATTTTGTTAGTTCGGTGAATTTACATTTTTGAATCTGAGTGATCAGTTATTTTCGAAATTCTTTGTTCTCCCTACATGTCTACTTTAAACATTTGATGGTTGTTTTGGTTCTTAGTAGTTTATTACCAAATTTACCATGTTAACAGCTAGCCAGCAAGCTTTGAGGCATGGCTTATCCCTTGAAGTGGATCGACTTGGAGAGCTTATTGACAAATTGGAAAACAAGGTATTATCTGATAAAAAGTAAACTTGAGTGAAGTAATAAACAACTGTTAAAACACCTTCTGCAAAATAGTGTCTTGCAATGATATTTGTCTTTAATCCTTTCACCATCCCTGTGCTACACTGTCAGTTTCAATTATGCTCTTTTGGAAATCCGTGAATCTGATTGGTTCTCCCACTGTCTTCTTTTCACTGAATTGTTAGAACACGATCCAAAAACGATCTTTAAAGGGCTAATTTTTGTTGATTTTTGGCTTAAAAGTATATAAAGTTGTAGATTTTGGACTGCAATCCATTGGAGTTTCTACAATTAGACTACTCGTCCTTGTTTTCTATGAGTGAATAGTCAACTCGGCTGCGTCTTGTTGACTATTTGCTCTCAAAAAACTTGGGCCCATAGTCTAATTGTTAAATAGATTGGTAACATCCCAAATGCATATTGAGGTAGACGGATTGATCAGGGACATCAGTCTGGCACTCTGAGAATGCTTGGTTGACTGGAGATGAATTTACTGGCAAATTATTTTGTTTTCATAAAAGGTGAAGTTTGATGTCATTGATGAGGAAGAAGTAGAAGTTGGAAAAGAACAGTTGGTAATTAACCTAATTTTAACTGTGATTAGTTGATTCTGAAACTGTGGAAAACGTTAACGACGTCAATTTAGTAGAAATCTATTTTGGTAAAATAAATGAAGTAAGACGCTATGTAGCACTTTGTGTTGCACAAGGATAAATGTATAAAAAATCTGTTTGTGAAAAATTGCCAAGTTCACTTCCAGCCAAGGTGTTTCGGGAATAACACCTTCACCAGTCGCGGCAAATTTTGCAGCCGTTTTATAGGCCAGAATCAAACGTTAGCCTTTTACAAAATTATTTCTCATCACGCAAATAAATGTAACTTTTGCTAACAAGTTGTGGGATTAAAAATTCAGTTTAAGAAAAACACAGTCACTAAACTCAATACTACAATTTCATCCTTTTTTAATTGGAATCTGATTCTGATTTGTAAATTAGGTACACGTCTTGATGCATGCATGATGCTGAATCATTTTTTGTGTTGTTTTCCAATCAGGTTATCTTGGTGTCCAGGAAATTCCAAGTTAAGGCTGGAAAGGGATTTCGCTCAAACCTTAAAAGTTACATAGCAGCGACTTCCTTGGCAGAGGGCTGCTTACAGTGAGTCAGTAAAATTTTGTGTCAAAATAACTCAGGCTCAACCAAGCTGGAGCGGTAAAGAGAGATACATGTATGTCCACAAATGACCGCAGCTACCAAATGAAAAATTTGAAAACCGAAAACAGTATTTCTGTGACGAAAATGGCGAAATTTCGAGTAGTTAATTAAAATTAGTTTGTAAGAGCAGTTCTACAATAGCGGCGAATTTTTTCCATGGGTTTCCACGAAGGTAGCCGGTCGTTTTGCCCGAAATCCCATTCGCCCGAAACCGTTTCGCCCGGAATGAAAGTCGATTCGCCCGGGCAAAAAGTCGGTTTGTTGAGCTGATAACTACAGAAATGGCGCACCCAATCGACACCTTTCAGTTTAATACATTAATCGCTTTCGCTCCCAAGTACGACCTAGTTTGCTCCAAAAATACAACCTAGAATATTTCTCGTTCTTTAAGCGCGAAAAAGGTGTTACTACGTTAGTGATGGGTGGGAGCTACCCTGCGAGCAGAGTCTTCTTCGATCTTCCTAGATTAGTCGGGAAGAGGAAGAAGACTCTGCCAACGGCCTCGAGAATTCATATTGAGCATGCTCCAAAATCAAATGTAACCAAGCCTCGCTCAGCCTCACTCTCAAGTTGTAACGAAATGACCGGCAAGAAAATACACTGCATTATTACGAGTCTGAAATTAATTTATCGATTGCTACCTGCTCAAAACTTGTATTTAGTCGGCGATGAGGGAATTCATTGGAGAGATATCGACGAGCACTGCTTCAGTTGGGAATTGGTTTTCCATTGATGCGAGTTCCTTTGCAACCATCGATCGGGCAGATTTGTTAAATCAACTATTTGCCATGTCCGGTCGGAAGCGATAAAAACGTATCTTTGCCACTTGGAAAACTAAACAGAGACGTGATTGTGGTTCCGTGAGGCTTGAGATCTGCCAGATTTGAAGTTTACAGCGAGCAGAATTCGCTGCTTTTTCGAATGCTTTGTACGAAAGCGAAGCAGCCATCGTTTTCAACGATCGACGGTAAACAAGTTACCGCAGGCGCATAAAAAGTCAGCAATTCGTACGGTTGATCATGCGCAATAGTGGAAAACCGGTCTGACTTGGTCAAAACTGGTCTGACTCATCCATTTCCTTGGATGAGCGGCAATTCAAAGAAACTCGAGGCCGTTGGCAGAGTCTTCTTCCTCTTCCCGACTAATCTAGGAAGATCGAAGAAGACTCTGCTCGCAGGGTAGGTGGGAGCAAACTTCATAGAATATAGCGGGCGAAACGACCTTTAGTCCGGGCGAATCGACTTTCAATCCGGGCGAAACGGTTTCGGGCGAACGGAATCTCGAGCTGCCCAAAATCTCGAAAGAGTGTCTCTTTCAGTTGCCCGCCCCGGGGACCCGCATCTAATGATTTTTTCGTTGTGTCTACAGTCTTGGCATACGCACCATCAGTGGAACAAACACATTTGTAGTGTACGAAATTTGGGCGAACAGTGAGGACTTGAATAGGTACGTTTGATACTAATTACTTCTTTCTCTATTAACTGCGGACTTCACGGAGGTCGAGACACGAGTGTTGTAAACCAAAACCAAAGTAATCACTTTTGCCAATCACAAAGGACACAGAAAATTTAGTGAACCAATCACAACTCGCAGCAAATACATATAGCCAGCGTGAAGCGCGGGGAAAGGTGCGTGAGCGAGTCACGATTGGTTACTGCTGACTGGCGGGAGTTTATTAAAACCAATCATAAGCCCAGTGATGCAGAAGCAAATTAAATGCTAATTACTTTCGACACTCAAGTGAAAACCGCTCTAAACCAATCAAAACTCAAGGCAAATTCATGTGACCGCCGCGAAGCACGGGAAAACGTGTGCGAGTGAGTCACAATTGGTTTTGGTTTTACTTCTGATTGGTTGATAGTCAACGGTGGCGCAAGACTTTTGAACCAATCGCAGAGCGTATTGAAACGAAACCAATGCATCTACGAATTACATGTCTGTGCAGACTGTACTCTGTAAACAGTCGTAAGAGTTAAGAGCAGGCTTTATGAATCCAGGAGCTCGCTCCAAATTGTATCAGCGATTAGTGATTCTTGACTTCACGAGATGGAGGACTACATTGTGTACTGTATCTGCCTTGTGATGATTTGATGATTAACACTATTTCTAATTCTCCTGTGGGGCAGGCACTTTTCATCAGATACATCAAAGACGTTTATGCATGGTAATATCGATTGTATGGAACAGCCTGAAGAGTACCACAAGATGGCAGTGCCAGGTACGTAAATACTGTTTGACTTATTAATTTCAACTCTTAGAAGCAGTTAAGTTCGTGACGATGTCACTGCTCCGCCCGTTTCCATTGATCCGGCGCAGACAATCAACTTTTTGTTTTTGACGAAAGCAGTAGTCTTTTCTTCATCAGTAGTTCGGATACGTAAAAAAATGTTGCCTCGAGATGCGATCGACAATTTTTAAAGCAGGTTTGTCACGGGCAACGCATCTTGAAAAAAAGCTTGTGGTCGTCATCGGTCTTAATCTTCGTCAGTTTAAACCATCCTTTGTTATTTTCGCGTTCTTATTATTCCGTTGGTGTTTTTCTATTATGTTTAGAAAACTTTTATTTTGAGTTTTCCTTCAATTTCATAGTAATCAGAAAAATGACTAAACATCGTGAGATTGCCCCTTTTAAATCCATGAATCTGCAATGAACAATTGCAACAAACTTTTCTGTCCTCAGAATAGGACGATTCCGAGTTGCTTTTTGCCGCTGTCAAAACGAGTCAACTTTTCATATGAAACTCAAAGTGGGTCATGCATTTTTCCCTGTGTGTTCATTTTTATGCAAATAAACTTATTTTCATACTGAAACTTTTGCTCGAGGACTCGTCTTGAAGTAGAGGCAAAAGGCAACATTACTATTGATTCCTAAGTTGTTCAGCTATCTTTATAGAAGCAAACAAGTCAAAGATTTTTTTGTCTATCCGTTTCAATGGACGGCGTTTCAACATTGCCGTGTTCACGAAACTCTTTCTTTACCTTCTCTTACAATATCAAGTTTCTCAGCCAATGACATATTCATGAATTCAGATGGAAAAAATATACTTTACTAAGCAACACGGTGATGAATTTTCTAATATTGTTATTTGTTTATTTATTTATTTATTTTTTTGAATTTCAGCTTCATGGTGGAGGGCATCGACGAAGTAAACCAGATTACTCGTACAATTTTAGGGAACGTGTTAATCTTTTAGGGATGTAGCAATCTTAGTATATTTCGTATCAAATAGACAAGGCCTGCAGTTATTGGTTTTTTGACACTCAACTGGTGCCAATATCGATATTTCAAAATTGTAACTGGGATCCGAGGCTTGAAGTAATATATCAAACACGAGGGAGCGTGTTTCATCCCATTTCCAAACACCGAGAAGACAGTTAAAAACACGACGCGTAGTGGAGTATTTTTGACGAACTTCGAGGTGTTTGGAAATGTGATGAAACTCTCTCACGAGTGTTTGATATATCTTCTCAAGAAAGCAGAGAAATAAAATCTTAAAAATCTATGCTAACATATTAAGATCAGATTTCCAAACCACCGTCACGGTTCTGATTTCCTTTGTGTTAACGAGATGAATTATTAATGAGTTTGAGAAGAATGAAGCAAGAGAAATTATTTATTCCTCAATAATCATGATATACTATCCTTTGTCAAAATTTTATTCCTATCTGAATGTCAGTTCTCGATACTGAGCACTAGAAGTACTTCTCTAAAACCAGTTCCTTTAACCCCAACCTCGTTCCCAGGGTCTCTCTCCCGCCCCCCGGAGCGAGAGAAGAGAGGGTCTCTCTTCTCTCGCTCCGGGGGGCGGGGAGAGAGACCCTGGGAACGAGGTTGCTTTTACCCCTCCCAGATGTCAGTGCGAGTTGCCTCTAACTTCCAAGGAATTTTCAAGTAACATCACGTAACGCTTCTCTCGGGTCAGGGTTGCGTGACTACCCAAAGGAGGGTGGGATTACATATCAAGGTGTTATTAAAGGAATGGTTGCAGCAGCAAGCTGAGAGGGAAAAGAAACGCACAAGAGAAATCAGACACTAGGGCTGGGCGAGTCCTTTGCTCTAGCCTCTTTAGAGGAGGGAGAGCTGGTACTAATTTACACAATGAGCCTTTTCACAATGGGACGATAAACTTTATAGTTTTATTTTTATACAGTAAAATTAATGCGGGCACTTTCAATTCAGCAATTTATGAGTATTAAACTTCTCTGTGGCAACTGAGCCACCAAAACCGACGCCATTTGCACTGGTCTGCCCATAGTATTAGTAAAACAACTCGATTTAGGTCATATATAACAAATACATATTATATCCTAAATAAAAATTTGTTCCTTTGACATGAAATGAAGGAAAAAGAAATTACAGTCGAACCCCACTTTATAGACAGACACTTGGTTTCCTCCCTAGCTTATAGGTTTTCTGTTAAATTAACCTGCTGTAATTTTTGCTGTGGTGTCCGTCTGAACGGAGTTTGATTGTACTTCATTTGCAGTTGTGGCTTCATTCACACTAGATTGATTCTAAACTAGTTTAATACCGTGTGATCAGTGGTGCAATTCTCATTACTATCCCCTACTTAAGTCAAACAGGCAAGGTCATGAGAATAAGTAACCTGATCACCAAAGAGGAAAGTCCTGATAAAACAACATATCCCAGGAAATTATGGTAAATGTGTGGAGAACGGTAAACAGAATTTTGATACTGATATTGGAAAGAGTTTTTGCACGGCGGCCATATTGGTGTTCCAAAACAGTAGGAAATGTTTGCATAAGAATAGAACTCATTTCGCAAAGGATAGAAATTAAATTGTTTGGGAGCACCAATGGCTGCCATGTAAAAACGCGCTCGAGACAAAAGATGTTTTGTAGTAAATGGCTTTTGTCCAAATAAATTTCCTAGTATAGTTCACATTACAGGACATCTTCGATCTATCAACCTTGATTTTGTTCCAAGTTCTTCTGATTTTCACCCTCGTAAAGCTTGCCATTTTATCACAAGTACTAACGCAAGTTCATCTGGTCATTTTCCAAGATGAATAAGCCGTGGAAAACAAATTCAACTGCTCTACACAAAAACATCTATTCCTTTTTACAAAACCAGTTAAAGTTCCTACTTAACGATGGATGTTGGAAGTCTTCTCTAAGTAAAGTCATTAAATTAGATATCCTCATAATCTTTTTAAAAACGACATTAAATAATCACCAAGCAAAGTTCGCTTGGTGGAAAGAAAAACACATTAAAACAAGATAATTATGTTGGGGTTATGATTCTTTTAGGGCTGCACGTTTTCAAATTATGCTTTCCCCAAACGCAACTTTAAAATGTCACTACGTCACACTCTCGGATGGACAACTGAACAAGTTGTGTAACGCACTAATGTTTCACATTCCTTTTTTCCAAGGTCACGCTTATTCTGTCACGGCATGGCCCATTGTAATTTATTTAATCCTATGGTGCAGTTTCCTCTAAAAGTAAAAACGCCATTTAAAAGAAACCCTTTTTCTTGTCCTTCTTCTTGCCCTCTTTGTCTTTTTCTTTGTCTTTCACTAAACCGTCTACGGACCTGACAACACAAACCAAACCCACATAAGGTAAGTTACAATTCAGTATTTAGAGAGCTTAAGCACAGGCGTTTTTGAGCCACGGACGGCAGCCGGAAATGGAACCTTCTCGTCTTAAGCGCTTATTGTCAGCTTTCTGTTCATAAATTCTAGTTGTAAGTGCTAAAATGAAAGCTTTCTAACTTATTTTTGGAGGTAAAAGTTCGTCGAAACCATAAACATTCGACTTCCGGTTGCCGTCCGTGGCTCAAAAACGTCTGTGCTTAAGCTCTCTAATGGTATGCCGTACCCGTGGGGACTTGCAACGTTAAATTCCCTCAACCCTGGGCTATTTTTTCCCTGGCGGAAGGGAAAATGCTTGTCTTGCATCTTTCATTGCCATCGGTAACGTTTTATGAAAAAACATCTCCAACATGGACGAGAATTTAGCACGGTGGGGTCCTCTACACTGAATGAAATCCTATTTTGGTTTAACCAACATCCATGAGAATTTAAGGCAGGAGCAAAAGCCCTCACTGATTTCTTCTTATTCCTCTTCGGCACCTTACTCCACCCTCAAGAAAGCTCAACCATACTAGAATTTGATCAATCAGATACGCTACATCATCAATCACTGTAGAAATTTTCGGTTCCAGCTGTATCTTCATTCTATTTACTCATTGAACAATAATCCTAGAAACTCTCCATAAACCTCAACCGAGTAGCAAGTCTTGTTAATAATAGATTCCCAAACTGAAAGTGCAGTTCCAGTAATAACAGGTGACGGTGAACTGAGAGTGCAAACCGCAAGCGTGCTTGTGCGCCAAACACTGAACGAGCTCTTACAGCTTTTGCGGTGAGCCTGAAATGTCGCGCTGCGACGGTTGTTCCTAAAAACGACGAATTTAGAGTCGGTAAAAGCACATTGAAAGCATTAACAGGTTACTAACAGATGCGAAGAAACGACAAGGTAACCCCGACAGGCTGAAAAGAAATGCATACAAACTTCAACAAGCGAATGAAGGTGTACCCCAACAACTGAGATGCGCGACGCTGGGACAATTAAGCTTGGCGAGCCGTCTGGACAATTGTGTTTTGGGGTGGAGGGGAACCTGTACTTTCGTACACTCCGGGGAAGCGAGTAAGCCGTTCACAGGGTAGAGCATAAGCGTTGGGGACTGGGTAACCGACGCGGTTACCAAGGGGGCGAAGTCTCCTCTGGCGCACATTGACGCTAATGCTACTGAACAAATTATTCACTTGGTTAAATATCCTTCATTGAATGAGAAGGACAGAAGTGTAATAGAGATTAGTAAGAATGCACCAATTTGCCCTCAGCTTATTCGATGTTTAATTCACAGCTGCCCAGACATCTTAAGTTGGCTTTTACTCGTGGCAGATTAATAATTTATAAACTTAACAGAAAAAGTTATTTTGTTTTTACTCTTTAGCCTTAGAAGTTTGCGTCTTATTCTTATGCTTTACACGCGTTTAATTTTTATGTTTTAAGGTGTGGTAACCTATGCAGTTTAGATGTTAACAGCTAACATGCACTAATTCGCTGTCTAGCTATAAATGTGTTTTCATTTGGCATTTTGCAAGTTAGGTTTCAAGATGCTGATAGTTTATTGCTTCTTTAGTGATTAGTTGAAAGTTCGTTCATGCAGTGCTGCACACGAGAACAGAGAGAAACACTTTGCTACATAGCACATCAAGACTTGTTTATCGTGAAAAAGCCAACCATTGTTCACTGCCTAATCCAAGAGTACAAAACAGACGTCAGTACCTTGTTGTTTCTAGTTTTATGCCTTTGGGAAACACAACGCCCCATGGAACAGAGTTCGCTGGTTCTCTCTGTGTGAACAAATGATCAGGTTGTTATTTTTAAACATGATTTATGGCTTAGTTTGTTATTAAAAGGGAAAAACGTTGCATGCCAAGCAGGCGCTACAGCTGCGAAAGGGGATGTTTTCACAAAGACGTGCGTTTCTCAAAAGACCCGAAAACTTCTCGGGCCCGAAAACGGACCCGTAAAGCCCCCGAAACAGCTTTCGGGTGTTTCTCAAAGCGCACGAGAAGTTCGGACCCGAGAAAATCACGTCATTTTTTCCCGTAAACTTTACGGGAGCTCTTGAGCTCCCGAAAACCTTTCTCGGGACTGATTTTATCGCCATAAAATTACATCCCCTAAGTACCGTTTTTGTAAATAAAGACGGCGAAGGCCTTAGTTGAAAAGGACGAAAGTAGAAGATGTGAGAGAGAATGACTGCTGTCAGAATTCAGTGACAAATTTCAAAACAAACTTGGGCGCGCCAAGAACAACTCTCACTTCGCGAAAAGAACGCAGCGCGATTTACGAAGGTACTTGATGGTCGGCTTTCCCGCCTGAAATTGTTTACAGAAACTTCCAAAATTCATTCAGCATGTGTACAGCAAGTTCGCCGTTGTACTGAGCGACAATGATAGCGAAGAATTCAACCAAAATTAGCTTTACTTGACCAAATTTCAAGGCTCACAAACAAGATTAGAAAAGTTTATTAGCTCGTGCTTCGTAAATTATAAGCCGGGAATAGACAAAGTTAAACACAAAATGACGCTTTAAGCACTTACATCAGGCTGCCTTTACGTTCAGTAGCCCATAGAGGTGAATCAGGAACTGTACAAATCGCTAAAGATAAAACTTTGCGAGCGATTCATCGAAAAAGTCTTGAATTTGATGCGTACGTGACGAACCCAATTCAGTGCAAAGGTGTCAATTGCAATTTTTGAACCAATCAAAGGCTCGAAAATTGAAGCTCGCGCTATTCCTTGCGTTACATTTCGCGAAAACATCCCCGAAAATCTCGGGAGAAAATCGGGCGCTTTGAGAAACGCTTTCCGGAACCCGAGAAACGCGCCCGAAAACTACCCCGAAAACTTTTCGGGTACGAGAAGTTTTCGGGACTTTTGAGAAACGCACGCTCAAGACATGTCTTTTGGACGTGTGTGATTGGCTAACAGCTGTGAGATAACGTTTTAATTAAATTATGGTACGTATAGCAGCTTACAGAGCAATAAGCTCTTCAAAATAAAATTAAATGTCTAAACAGGTTATTCTAGTGAATCTCATGCCCTCAATTTAACTTTTTAACATGGAATGTCCTTTATAATTTAACTAGATGTCTGTTTATGGTTTAATGAAAAGGAAATTATCCAGCTCAGCTTTATAATCAATTACAGCTCTCATCACGTGAAAGCTTTAATTTTACAGCAACGGACCCAAAAGTGTGGCCACGTTTAATTTATTCACGTTCTTTCGGGCAGATTTATTCCCATCAGAAGTCACCTGAAAGCTGTCCTCGGCTTCTGATTAGATAATGACTGCACGAAAGAATGTGAATAAATTAAAAGTGGTCACACTTTTGGGCTCCTTGCTGTAAAGGGTTGGGCGAGATATCAGTCAAAAGGCAAGCATTTTATTTGGACAACAGCGTTTGCCTCAGCTGCATGACGGGGGTGTAGAATGCATTGAAACATATGCCATGAATGAAATTGACGCAATTCAGGGCGCTGTTAACATCATTCTTTACAGCAAACGCTGTCGACCGTTTTGCAGCTGCAATAGCTAACATAAGATGTCTGAGAGCAAAAAAAGGAGAGAAAATTGTTTTCGAGAAAGAGGACTTTTACCTTACTTCTAATTCCACAAGTTTTCGCCAGAAAAATCACCTTCTACAGCTGCATGACTACAATCAGTGTCAAAATCCTGGTACATTTACTGTCTTTTCCTCACTTGAAGTAGCAAAATACCGTAAAATTCTGGTTATAAGCCCTGGGCTTATACAACTTCGTAAGGGTTTTTGGGTGGGCTTATAAACGGAGGGGCTTATATCCGGGGGGGCTTATAAGCGGAATAAAAAAAGCGCTTCGAAACGAGCCACGACAGTGTTGATCGTTATATGTTCTTAAGGTAAAAAGTCATAATAAAGCAACATTTAGGCCTGTTCAGTACTGTCATTCGGCAGAGGGGGGCTTATATCCGGGGGGGCGCTTATAACCGGATGGATTTTCTTGTTTCCAGGTTGTTGGGCCTACAACCGGGGGATTTATAAGCGGGGGGAGGGGGGGGGGGGGGGGGCTTATAACCGGAATTTCACGGTATTTAGTAACTCCCCTTTTCAATGTTGCGTAGCATGCAAAAATTAATGCCTGCGATTGCTGCCTATTTTTGCTTACAAACTGAAAAGGAACGCACAAGGAGTTCGGCCCGTTTGCGCTATCCAACATTGGAAGGGGGGATGGGGGTTGGTGTACCAACGAATTTTGTCAAAGATTGTAGGTCATTTTGGTATAATTGAGGGACCGAAGGGGTGGAAGTGGACTGGGATAGAATATGCCATAATTACATGTACACGAGGCTTGAAAATAACCAAATACAATGAGAAACAAGAAAACATAATGACACACTTGCTGTTAATCTGTAGTTTTAAATCATTAGAGAGATGCTTCGTTTCCTGTTCACGAAATCATGCTAATGAGCTGCAAATCGCAGAACAAATGAAAGCAAAAGCAAAGCGTTACATCAGTTGGACAGACACGTCTTTTTCTATCGAGCATTTAACCTGGAAAATTCTGATTTTTTGAAAACTACTGTTTTTTTGAATATTTTGTTTGTTGTTAGACACCTACTTGAGTGACTTGCTTGACGAGTCTGATCGCTCAAGACCCTTCTTTTCATTGTTTTTCTGTTCTTCTTCATATTGCGCCTTTTCCCTCTCAAACTGTTTTCTTTTCTCCTCCAGCTCCTTGTTCTGTTGGTCGAGCTGTTTCCACATTTGTTCGTTTTTCTTGGCAAGCTGTTGATCAATGCAAAATGGTACTGAGTTGTAGTCGAAGATAATAAAATTAATTCTTATCAAAATAGTCCTCAACCCCTCAGTCTGCTCAGTGCAAATGACCGCTCTTGTTGACAGCTCTTTGCTTACTATTGTTGGTTTTCCAAGCGTATCTTTCAATCAAACAGCAACGACACGTGCCATCCATCGGCACGTGCCGACGTTCACTCCCCCCCCCCCCCCCCCCCCCCACCTTCCTCCCGTCCTGAATTGACTTAGGTGGAGTCCGTGTTGCAATGGGACAGAACACTTCGGCTGATGTATATCCTAGCTTCACTTCACCGTCCAACTATCCCGCTCACCTCTGCCTCTGAATCTTTGAGCTTCTTTTTCTTCTCCTTGACTTTCATCTCAAACACTTGCTCCATCTCCTGCTCCATTTTCTTCAGCTTCTGTTCTCGCTCCTCCTTCTCAGCTTCCAGCTGCTCGAGAGGACTTCTACTTAGCGAAATGCTAGAAAAAGATAACCGTAGAAGTGACTTTAAAACAATACGAACTAGTAACGACTCAATACCAACCAGTAACGACTCAATACCAACCAGTAACGACTCAATACGAACTAGTAACGACTCAATACGAACCAGTAACGACTCAATTCGAACAAGTATTGACTCAATAGGAATCTGTAACGACTCAATAACAACTAGTAAGGACTCAGTACGAACCAGTAACGACTCAAAACGAACCAGTAACGACTCGATACGAACAAGTAACGACTCAACCCGTTGAATGGGTACAGTGTAGTTTTATTTGATGTTTTCGCACTTGCACAATTGGTTCAGGCAACTTGCCCAAAATGCTAAGCAATCAGTGCAAAACTTGCTGTTTAACAAATAAAAAACACCAGTTTTGTTCTCTGAACTTCACTCTTAAATCTTTAGGATAAGAATCCTTTTAAACAACTTACTTTGAATTTGGTTGATTTGTAGGTGAGCCTACTGTCATGGCTGCCAGCTTTTCACAGCGATAATTCTCATAGTGATTGTCATTCGTCATGTCCTTGAGATCCTGCATGTGTGTTCTGTGAGAAGAAAAATAATATATATAAACCATTTGTGTGATCCTTGAGAGATGTTCACCTGAACAGAATAAGAGACTCAAACCAGGTAAGGTAAAGGTAAAGTCTGTATACAAGCCTAGGGCCCCATCAGGCCAGAGCTTATCCCAGTCTCCATAGCATGAAATGACTAGGAGTATTCCTACTCCCCCCTGGATGGGATGCTAGTCCATCGCAGTGTTACCACCAGCAATAAATTCGCCGGTACCCATTTATACACCTAGGTGGAGAGAGGCACTATGAGAGTAAAATGTCTTGCCCAAGAACACAACGTAGTGCCCCGGCCAGGGCTCGAACCCAGACCGTCCGATCTGGAGTCCAGCACACTAACCATTAGGCCACCGCACCTCCCAAACCAGCAATACACGAATGGCTCCAGACAATTATCAAATATGGGCTTCTATCTTGTCTTGGTGTACTTCTAAATTCTCAAAACTCACATTGAAATAAATGTGTGGTAAAGAGCAAGGAGAAGTTATATCAAGCAATGGACTAAAGGATCAAGCAATCTACTTGTAACTTACCTAATCAGCATATTTCTTAAAGCAACGAAATCACAATGGTCTACATTCTCAACTGAAAGAGGAATAAGAAAACAGCATTATAATTGGATATGTGAAAACTGTACCATGTGTTACATACTTTAAAGTAGTTCAATACTGGGTTTTACTTAGTGGTTAACAGATGTAGAAACTGGCTGAGTAAGAACAGTTTACTATTGTTCAGCATTTCAACAATGTATATGGTTTGCAATTACATACTGAGTATCAAACAAAATGTCTGCATGAGTGAAAATGAAATGCTTTCCAACATCCTGTCAAATAAGACTGTGTCCACATGGTATAACAGTCATTACCTTCTGCTACACCCCAAGGGTAAACTCTAGCTCTCACTCGCTTGCCGTTCACCTCTAGCACTGTGTTGCTCCCGACCACAGCAAATGGTATTCTGTCCTGAATATGAAGAGAAAAAAAAAACTGTGTACAACTCAGGGTATCTACACATAGAGAATAATAAATACATCGCAGTGAATGTGCATTAAGTCTTTGGGTAGCATTATCAGATATTATACTGGGAAGCACTGGTACATTTGATGCCTGCGACAGCACAACTATAATCAACTTTTACAATGTTGTCATTTCTGGCAACTCAGCCAATCAGGATGTGCCAGTCATTTAATTAACTATTAAGTCCTAGAATTAACTTAAAATAAAGTATTGGATGGATTAGCCTACATGTACATACATGTACAACTGTTGTATCGAGCCTTAGTTGCTAAAATTCTCTAATTGACAAGTACCGGTAGTTCAACCAACCTTCATGCTAACAGCAGCTACATCTTCGTCATCGTCTCCTCCAAGGTCAGGAAATCTGTAAATTCCAATGTCATTTTCTTCTATTTCTTTCAATATCTGACAGAAGAAAATATTTGTTTAAGTCTCTTCAGTTGACACACTGAATGTGTACAAAAATGCAAAAAATGTACTGGTGAATGTAATTTATTTACCCACGTTACACAGAATAGAAGAGCTCAGGAGTTCGTTACAACGTGTATGTGCATCAAGATAGAATTGAAGTTTAGAGGGTTGGTTTTCTGTGGTGGGAGGAAAACCGGAGAACCCTGAGAAAAACCCTCAGCGCGGGAAAGAGAACCAACAACAAACTCAAACCACATAATTTTGACACCAGGCCAAAATTGAACCCCGGGCCATACTCAGTCTGGTAGGAGGCAGGCGCTCTTAACACTGCGCCCCAAAAGCTAGTTACAGCCTATAATAAAGGCCAGGGTTCTCCCTAGTTTTCAGCACAGCAGGTAAAAGAACTTTCAAACCGGTAAAGAACAACTGGTGAATCTCAGCTGTTTTCTAGTGTTGCCCTATCCTGGCCAAATTTTATTTTACAAGAACTTTTGTATAAAATTTTCTTCCAGTGTTTAAAGGAGCTATACTTGCTGTCGCTTACATGAAGTAGTACTTCAAAAACCGGCACTCTCGTCTCATCTTTGCTATGAATCGTTACAGCTACTTTTCTCTTTGCTTCGAATACTCAGCATTTACAATGGCATCGCTGAAGGGTTGTATTCTCAAGGCTTCTTTTAACCTGCTGTCTGGGTTTCGTGTTAAACACTTACAAACTAAATGAGAGGAAGTTCACAACAAAAGCTGACTTTCCCTTCACCACACGTGAGCTACGGTAAATTTAGCAATCAACTACACGTAAGCTTATTCTCTCCGTAATATTTCTCACATAAATAAATTCTTTTTTACCTATTTGCCTTGTGAATTCTTTCATTGTCAATGGACAGAACGGACAAAATGCCGATTCATTGTGAAGAAAGCCCGCCAAAACGTGCTCTTTTTCGAAAGATAACAGCAATCAAAGATTTGGAAGGTGAAGAGAAATAAAGAATATTGAATTAGAATACTGGCACAAAGTTGTTTATTTAAAACCTATTCTATCAGTTATTTTTTATTACAACTGCATTGGTGCAACGACTGGCATTACTTTGTTATTAACCTGTTGAATTTTCAACATTTCTAAGCAGTTTTAGGCGGTAAAGAGTGGGCTGCAAGCGGTAAATTTTACCGGTTACCGCCTGATTTGGAGAACCCTGAAGGCTTTTTATTTGTTCAATTACAATAACAAGATACTGTACTCTTTTTTAAATTTGTAAGGATGAGGGTTTACTTTCATCAAGGCAGTAAAAATAATTTATCAGGAACAGAGGGCTGACAATTACTGTACACAGTACCTGTTTCTTGAATTTGGTGCATTCCTCGTGTGTTAAGGTATCAGCTTTTGCTATCACCGGCACAATATTAACCTGAAACAAACAGAATTTGAACCATTGATAGTGAAAGATATGCAAGTAAATTTAAGTTTCTTAACTGTAACAACATAATGCAATTTTTACCAGCAAAATGCTACACACCTTGTTGTGAAGTCTTTTCATAAATTCTATATCCAAAGGCTTTAGACTACAAAAAATTAACAGCATCCATTACACTAAGACTGCAAGAGATATACTATTTTCACTGATAACCTTCAGACAAGAGGATCAAAACATGGAGACTGTAATTATCCTTAAACAGCAGATATTGCCAACATCATATACATCGTAGAATGACAACAATAAATTGCTTTGGGCTAAAACATCAACACATCAATGAAAAAGTAGAAATACCGGTACATTGGTTCACGTTTTTTGGATTACGATATCCATTGTGTGCTATATTCCTAATGATAGTATTTTAAGGTAAAGGATCACTTTACTTACCAATGACCTGTTGGAGCAATGAAATACAAGCAGCAGTGAACTCTGTCATCTGGAAATGGTGTTCTGAACACTTTTGACTCTGCATTTAAATATTCTTCAAATTTGCTGTCAATGTACTCGATAATAGGTTTCCAGCTGAGAAAGAATATGTAAATCATAGTTTTAGTACAGTCAAATTTCTTTCATACCGACTCTTACAAACTGTAAGTGGAGAGCTACTGTAAGTGTGTGTAAAGTCAGGAAGTTGTCCACATTACAGACAGAGATTATTATTATGAATTCTGGTTTGGCTGGGACCAAATGCCATGAGCATCTATAATATACAGATGTTTACTTAGTATATTTATAGAAACACTCAGTTCACTATCGACTGGAAGTTGATTAAGGTAAATAACTGCCATTGATAGTGAATTTTTAGGAGCTGATATTTTGAGCATTCCCCATTGTCAGACAAAAGGCTAGCATTCAAAACATCAGCTTCTCAAAATTTGCTACGGCAGTTTATTTATCGTTATCAATTTCCAGCCGATATGGCACATTAAACAGTCTCTTTAGAAACACTAACAAATTTGCTCATCTCTGTGCAGTATCATAGCGGTTCAGCAAGGAGAGGTTCAACTGTACCATAAAAAAATGTCAATTTAAAATGAAGCCATAACAAATTATTTACCAGTCAGTGTTATCTACAGCATCTCCAAACCCAGGGGTATCAACAATTGTCAGTCTTAATCTAACGCCTCCTTCTTTCATCTCAATTGTTGAAGGTTTAATCTGTATTCAAAAACAAGTCCAATTATTGCTAGTAGCACTATACACAGTCAGGAAGAATGTTAAACAAGTTATACTGTACATGTAAGTTAAAAGGTAACAGGTAAAGACTATTGGTAAGACCCCACAGCCACCAGAGCTCTAGCAGCTGAAATTCATGAAGTTGCTTAAAAAGAGGTAGACTGTTCACAGCCCTCTATATTTTTGTGTTTTTCTTTGATCGTTGAAAGAGCGGCAAGTGAACTGGACTTCAGCACAAAACAAGAGGCGTGAGAGGTTGGGGAGCGGGGAGCGGGGAGCGAAAGCCCTTAGGAAAAGAGAGAGGAGGGATGGGCCTGATCAATTTCTTGCTAAAAACAGGGGGGGGGGGGGGGGGGGAAGGCTTACAACTTCCTGTACGTCTCTGTCAAGAACACAATCACAAATAAACCCTTTTTAATTCTTTGATTTAAAGTAGGTGGCTTCCCTTGTGCAATGCCCATCAGAGAGCATGTCACAAGCTTAAAACATCTCCCCTTTATCAGGGTTGGACATCTGGTCAGGTGAGTCACTATCCACTGGGCTAGTGTTCTTTAAAATATAACTAGACCAATACACAACTTTCTAGCCCTCAAACAATTATGAACTTAAATTAATATCAAATTATTAATTATTAATTCTTTTAAATTTTCTACTAGCCAGCAGGCTAGTTAATGTTGCATTTTACTAGCCCAACCTCAGTTTTACTAGCCTGGGGCTACTGAGCTAGTGGAGATGTTAAACCCTGTTTTATAGGGTCTTGAATGACTTTAAGCTGATGATTCATGACGGAATAGCTGGGTCTTATTTAAAGCCCTCTAACAATAACAATATCCAGCAAGAGAGAAAAGCTCTTTCCTTGCACACTGTATCTATAACATAGTGTACTCACTGAAACAGTTTTCTTGAGCCGTTCTTCTATACTAGGGTAGCCAGCTGGTGTGTAAATATCAGTAAGAAACAACGAGTTGAGAAGTGTCGATTTCCCTAGTCCACTTTCACCTAAGAGAAGAAATTTCATGGTCAAATGAGGGTTTATCAGATATTGCCGATTGCAAGATACAAGCTTGAAAAAATTACGTATTAACCAGAGTGTCCACCATTTCTAGAAATAAAACTTGTTGGAGAAACCCAAGGGAAAAAGCAATAAAATTTATCTTACGAAATGTATCATTTGGAGGAGTTTCAATTTAAGAAGAGCCACTGAAGGATCTTAATTTAGCGTCTTGCAAAGATCTTTGTTTAATTGTTACTAAGACGCTTATATAGTTTTTGAAATATCACTCAAATCATGAAATCTTTAAGGATCTTTGGCAAATCTCGAAGATTGTTTAAATCCTACAAGGTTTTACAGCAGGGGCCCTCATTTAGAACACCTGAGTGAACACTTGTCGTAAGTGTTAAATCGCATGCTGCAGCTTGAAATCACTTAGTAAGTCTTTAGAGTAAAGAACATCTCAAGAATTTTGGGGCAGATTAAGATGCTGCCATATTGAACTCTTAGAAACTGGATTAAGGTGGAGCTGATCTTTTAAGCCAAAAATATATAATAAGCTTCCAGCTTAGTCTAATCCTTTAAATATAATTAAGGGTGCCCTGGATTGAAGGCGGAATATATGGCCACTGCATTGCACGGTGATCTGTTCTTGCAAACACTGTTTACTTTCACATACTCAATGGTTTGTCCAATTAATATTTAAAATCACTTTAAAAATATTTTTCATTTTTATGTGTCATGATACGTCACTCGGTAGCCTGTGTTCTGCTTTAATTTGTTTTTGTGTGTTTTAATTCCAACACAGATGAAGACAAACTTGTCGATAACTGTACTTCAACTGTCCTTTTCGATTTATCATTGAAGTAAGTAATTCCAATCTTTTCTAAAACTTGGAATTTTAAGTGATAAAATCAAAACAACCCGCAGTATACACCTGTCTAGTGGTAAAATCACAAATGAATTATGGCAACACATTTTACAAGCTTCCTACATAATTAGGGAAAACAATATAAACAAGAAAACTCAGAACTACATTGTACTTAAAACACACTGGTCAGTTGTGGAAATATTTTCAGCATTGTGACTAGGATATTCAGTGTACGTGTGTAGCCTTGCATATATTGATATCAATGTTGTCAACTAAATACTTGTACATATACATACAATGTAGGTGATGGGAATAAATAGCTAGTCTTTATCAATAACGTAGCAATTACGACTGTTAAAAAGCATTAAAAAAAGGAAAAAAATCACGATAAAGTTTTTTTTAGTAAATATGCATGTAAGGAAGAAACTTAAATCACCCCGTCTTGGTAATGGCATTTAAATGACTGAGCTACAAGTCCATAAGCCAATAATTTTACTCTACTTAACTTTACAGCAGCATGCATATACATGATACCCCACAGGGTCAATGAAATGTATCACCACAAAATTGACTGATTTGAATAACATCAATATTGAATAATTTTTTTTATGAAATATATCACAACTCATTTTGCAAAAAGCCTTACACAGACAACATTTTATAAAAAATGTTTCATACTGTATCTAATATGCAAATAGAACAGTAACAAAGAGAAGCAAGGTTAGCCTCATTGTCCGCACTAAAAAAAGCAGGAGATGGGCCAACAAAACACCATTCCCTGAGTTAAGGCTGTCATTGTCAATTAAGTTAGCAGCAGTAGATGTAATTCTAGTTCATTTTATACACTATACCATATTTGAATAAAGTATTATTATTATTACACTTAATATTGCAGTTCAGTTGGAACTTGAAAACTTGTTTATTGTCTTCGGTTTCAAAATGTTCAACCAGTTTGATCGTAATTTTCCCTACCATATTCATTATAATTACAACAAAGACAACTTAAGGTAAATTAAAAATAAATCAACTATTCTACCAATTTCCAACGTACATCAAATTGAAATTACAACTGAAATGTTATGATAGCAAAGCAGAAACAGATATCCAAAAATGTTTTCAATCTTTAGTAAGTTGAAAAAAAAAAAATCCAAATCTTACAAATATCTGCAGTGCTGTTTTTAAGATTGTACAATGTAAATACCTATCTCACATGTACTGGTATAATAAATAGAAACAGATAATTAAACACATGTAATTACCATAACCCTAATTGAGTACAAAATGTTTTAGTTGTACAAGCCATAACTTTTGCCTGTTATAAACAATTTCAAAAGAATAGGGATTTCAAAGCAATAACTTGCTTTCTGTGAAATTTCTGGTGTCTTTTTTTCCCAAATTATAATGGAGAAGTAAGATTGAGGTCAACGATAAGAGAACAGTGTTTAACAAAGCACAATAAGTGTACATGTAAAATAGAAAACCACAATAGACGGGCGGTATGCCAAAGGAAGTCTCCTTAAAGTAATTTGAAAGTAAAAACAGTGAAGGTGTTCCTGCTGACCAACTGTAGGTCTAATGATTTAATATGTACTGTAGAATGCATTTTCTGAAAAAAAAAAGTGTACACTTTTTCATAGCTACCAAAAACCTCATTTCAAAAGTTTGAAGTAAAACTGAACTTAGAAAAAGGCCTAGTGGGCACAAAATTATAAGCTTAGCTCTAGTTCAAACATTCCCAGCAAATTTTTAATAATTAGATCTTGGAGGAAATTACATGTTTTAGGAAGAAAAATATTTGGACAGGTAGTGGTAATGTCTTGGAGCCACAAGTGCCATAGTTAAATTGTTTACAACTGAGGTGGTCTTTGACAACGTTTCACACATCTTTCAGTGTTAATTTTAACATCTGCCCCAACAAAGCACGTGGGTAACACACAAGAAACGTATGTGGTCCTTCTACAAGTAATCAATTTCTAAGCAGATGTAAATTTCAACAAGAACTTCACTGGGCTTCACTTTCAGGTGCAAATATTTGTTTGAAATGCAAATCAGATAGAAATCGAGTCGGCTTTCTTCCACGCCTCACAAAAGACTGAAAATTTGACAAGTCTGAAAACTATTTCCACAAAGCCGATTATACACAGTACAACTTATTAGTTCTAAAATTACGTGACCTTCACCGTAACGACAAAAATCTCACGCCAAAATTCATTTACCTGAAAAAGGCCACAAAAACGAAAAGAAGATGAAAATAAAATGTATTGGACCCTGCTTTATGTTAAAATTTCATTTAACTAAATTATCACTAGGACAAGCATTTGCTAAATGCCAGAATTTCTATCGCAAGGAACAACTCGAGCCCTTGAAAATGAAACTTCCCACAAACATAATCGTTCAAGAAATATTTCAACGCTGATTTCAAATGCTGAAATTCTGATATGAATCATTGACGCCTCTCGATTTCTACAGATAACTCGAGGTTAACCCTACAAGGGCCGGAACATCTTGGATATCACAACAATATTCAGACATTCACGCACGTACAATGGCGGGTTTAGATTTTGTGAACATGAAATTCTTTGCTTGTGTATATTTGTTACTTCAATCAGCACGAAACTGTACCATTTTGTCAGACTTTTTGGCCTTCGTTCTGTCCTAACGGGCGTGTAAATTATATTATACAAACATTATCGAGATCGGTCGATGCATTTCGATAATCTTCATTTAAATTGAACGGAAATACTCAAGCTATTTCGACAAAACCACGATCGAATCACACATTTGATTCGCGATTAACAGAAAATCAGTTCGTGACACCAGAGAGGAAATGGTATCCAATTTAAAACTTAATCTAGGCGTCTGCAATGAAAACCTAGTCTGTAGAGCAACAAAGGCCCCAAAACTGGCACGTTTTCAGCGAAGTGAAATATAAATATGCTCTCACGCTATACAATGCTCGCTAGAAATGTTCTTTTGCAGTGAATTAGTACTTGCAAAAGATTTATTTATGAGGGTTTATTTTCAAAGCATCTCGATTCGACACGAAGTTCGGTGACTTAAGAAGGAAGCGGCGAAATATGTCCAACAACAACTTATTTGTTGGAACATATTTCTCTTCCGTTTTACTACAATTTGTACCTACCCACAACCATTATGGTGAACTCGAATCCCTTTTTGACACTCTTGCGAAAAACTTGATTGGGAAGATTCGCAAACCCCACATAGCCTTCCATTCCTTTGGCACTCTGTAGAGAAGAACAAACAAGCATAGCTGACGTGTAGGCACAATAAAACTGAAAGGCATTCAAACAAACAAATCGCAAGTGACAAGTCACTCACCGCTTTCAAGTTGGTGGAAGTTTTTTTGATCGAAGCCATCGTGCATACAGTGTGTTTGTCGAGAAGAGAAGGCAGAAGAAGAGTAAAAATAAGTATGCGAAAGAAGCTTATAACGTTATAAATTAATGATGGAATTGTATAAACCACTCATGGAGTACTGTGGTGCTCTGAACCACCTCGACCCACTATTGACAACTATAAATATGGCCCCAACCCTCGCGTGCAAACCCCGCCGCAGCATCGAACGTGTACCCGTCAAAACTCAAAAGGAACGCCCACAATGCAAAATATAGCGCAACTATTCACTGTCCAAACAACAATAAATTACTAACCCATCGCTGGAAAGAAATTTTCCGCTCTAAAACTCTCAAAAATCCGCACAAAAACACGCCTTCACTCTCTCGCTGCGTGATTTTGGAGTGCGCGCGTAATTCTGCGCATGCTCAAAATGGCATTGTCTTTTAAAACCGGAAGTGAAATAAGCATGAAGACTCCGTGAAGTTCACAGGCACTGTGCGGCGGATTTCCTCCGAAATGTCACACGTGTCTGCCGGTAAGCTACAAAAGAATTTCCAATAAAATATTTTCGTGTTCTCATGTTTACTTTTTCTTTCGGATAAGCCAGAATGTCAAATAACATCTCTGACAAATCGCCCACTTGTTGCGCGTCCTTCCCAAGCCGAAAGTGGCAGGTGTTGGTACATCTGGCAAGAAATCAAATTTATTCATGGCTTCACCAAGAGACAAAGCTTTTTACTCTTAACAAAGGACTATTTGAGCTATTTGGAGAATTTCTTTATGTAGTAAACGGTGTGCTTGTTAGCAGCCGAATTTCTTTTTGGTATCTTTTTATAAAACAGTGGGTGAAAAAAATTAACCCGTTTCCGTGAGAAAGAACACCGCTTCTTCCACAAAACATAAATCATTTAATCACTGAAAAGCCCTTAGCCCAAATTTCAGCCATCAGGCGCCTTTCTGATAGAGAGAAGATTGAACTACCGGACAATACAGTTGATCGCAAATACGGACAAGAAAGTTTGCTCCGTGCTTGAAAGAAAGTTCCTCTAACAAAGTGCATCTCTCCTCTTGTCTGGTAGACACTCTAGTACTCTGCCGTGCTCTGTTGGAAATCGGGAAATCTAACTGGCTCTCTCATTGTTTTCTATTCTCGCACGGTCAACGGACGTCAACAGATTTTCTTTACTCTTGATTTTTGGACTAGTACTAACTAGACTTGCCTACAAGTCAAGAGAAGCGAACGACTTTTAGAAAGCCTAGCCTAGTTCATGAACATAACATTGTTATTAGGACTGCAACCCTTAAGATTGTCTTCGCCTCGTTACCATTCGTTCTTAATACACTGTTAGAAGAAACTTGGCCGTGTTCCATTAAAAATCCGCGAATAATCTGATTGGTTCTCCCATTGTTTTCTATTGGCTGATAGAAAATTCGCGATCGTACCATTAACAGTTTCGCTTCGTTTGATTTTTACGCAACTGTTGGATTTATACGTGTTTTCTCTGGCCGACTCTTAAACATTGAATACTTTTTATACATTCTTGTTATGCAACACTTTCGAGTCACTTGCATTTTCTCGGTATGAAGTAATTGCGTTCGACGAAGGAGAACGCACCCTAATCGAGAAAAACTCTTGCTTTTATGGACTATACGACGTTGTCAATTTGGCCCCCCCAGAAAATTTTTCAGGGGCGAATGACGTCATCTCCATGCCATGTGCTTCTGTTTTGCTGTTTGGAGTGATTTCTCTCGACAAAATTGTCCTGTGTTATGGTCTGTTATCGCTGCTGTTTGGAGGGTTTTCATCCAAGGTAGAAGAGTTTTAATCAGCCACCGAACGTCGTAAAAGGAGTGGAAATCGAATAACTCGATTCGTTGTTTTATAGGCAAGGTAAACCAGCGTGTTTGCATGCAAAACGATTCACAAAACTAGCTAAAATTTCAAATCGTTAGCATTTCATGTAAAACGAGTGAGTAGAATAAGGATCAAAATTGTTTTATCGCTTCTTTGAATTTGTATTCTATAGTTATTCGCAGAATGTTTAGGCATTTTGATGAGGAAATCATTATTGAATATTATGAGTGTATTGACTATGAACGAAAAGTTGATGTGCTGTGCCTCGATCTATTTTCAAATTGAAGTGAAAGTATTTGTAGAAGTCTGTGGAGTTTTAGAAGTTGTGTAGTGCTCTGTGTAGTGCCAAAAGATATTAAACAACTAAAGTGAAATAAATAATTATTTGTTGTGTCCATGATAATTCATTTCTATTCCATATGAATTTTAGTGTAAAAATGAATGCAAATTGCCCATTCATTTATGACTTTGTACGTTTCTGCTTTGTGAATGTCACATGAAGTGCTAGGAGCGACTTCTATTCACGTTGTTTTACAGTATTCTGACATCAATGAGAATTTGCCGTGCCATTCATTATTTGAGGTTCTTTTTGACCTTTGGTAAACAATCACTGCTATGATGACAGATCATGTTTCCGTCCGGTTGAATGGCTTCTTGTGTAACAGCGTAACACCCAATTTACGATAACATAGCTTGCAAGCAAAGAAAAATTCTGCTTTAACATATCAAGAACTGCTACAGTGTCACAATTTTTTCACAGTTTATTGAACCCCTTCGAAAAGAACACAACCCATTTCTTGATGCGACAAATTCCAGTTCATTTTGCAGAGAGATGTTCTTTTGGCCCGTCACGCAATCTTTCCTCCAAAATGTTGTGTGATGAGATTCCTCTCTCGCTCATCCTCATCGCTCCATTTGAGGCATATTAAATTGCATAGTTTGCCAACAACCTTGCTTCTTTGCTACTACCTGACTCTCCATCTTAGGTCGAACGCACTCCCCTAATCGCTGATTACTACTAGTTGTTAAGTATACCACGAGAAAGTGTTGCATAACTATTTTATACCATGCCATAGAAAATACGCTTACTTGAACTTAATTTCGTCGGGAATAAGATCGCAGCGCACGATGGGAAGGTTGAGTTTAATACCGCCGAATATGTAACGGCTTTCCTGTATTATGATTGGCTGTATTTTCTATGGCATGGTATAAAAGAAGGTATGCCAACTGACGACGTAAGAAGCCGAGTGCGGTCAGTCTGAAGACACGTGAAGGTATGCTCGTGAATACAAGTACAAGTACACTGCCAAGTCACGTTCCAAACGTGAGCCGTGATATTATATTAGCTACAGGATATAGCATGAATACTGATGTACTGAGTAACACTACGTGGGAAAGCTCCAAGCTGTATTG